>OX439132.1:1403828-1406328 GCA_949318235.1 Ecdyonurus torrentis
GCTTTGAAATTTTTTCTTTGTTAAAAACATCTGATCATGACGTCATTACCTGTTTACTACGTTTATATGTATGGTTGATCATTGTTATTTCTTCTTTTAGAACTTTGAACTTGATAAGAATGAATGAAACTTTAAAAAAAAAAATCCACGCTTTTCATGCGACTCACTTTTATCGGCTCAAAAAACAAGATCAACCAATGAACGTGTCTTATTTTGTTGGTCAGCCAATCACTGCTATATGAGATTTACTATACTTTACAGAACAAGCTAATGTAATTAACTATGTAAAGTCAACTGTGATTGACTAGTAGGTTTATAACTCGCTCTCTGATTGGTTTAGCATCGCGGGAACGACCTTGTTTTGGCCAGAGTGTAGTTCTCTTTTTTCTTTTTTTTTTCGAAATAACATTATAATTTTTTTGTATGTAATATAAAAAGTTGAAAACAAACTTTTTTTTTTCATTTTTAATATCAAAGTTTGACTATTTTATGAAAATATATTTTTTTTTGAATGTTTGCATTTTTACTAGCATTTTAATTTCAAAATAATAATAATAATAATAAATGAAAAAGAAAATAAATAGATAAATAAATAAATAAATAAATAAATAAATAAATAAATAAATAAATAAATAAATAAATAAATAAATAAATAAATAAATAAATAAATAAATAAATAAATAAATAAATAAATAAATAAATAAATAAATAAATATAATTAAAAAATATTTTCAATTTACTTGATTTAATTTGAAAATTATAGTGTTTGTTTTATTGGAACTATATCATGTACAAAAAAATTATTGGGAAAATGTAGTTCTTCTTTTAGCGATTTCCGGTCCAAGTCGGTCCTTAATGGAAAAGCACACACGGCCTAAGTACATGAAGTTACTTTACTTCCAATGTGTTCTTAATAAATAAAAAAAAAAAATAAAAAATCAAAAACATGTTACAAAATATAGTTATTGTTTCCTATAAATTATAAATAGACAGATTTAAATCAAAATCATAACAGTAATTTTGAATTACTATATAGTGACGAAAGCATATTTATGTACTTAAAGATTTAGAAGTTTTTTTCTTTCAGTACTTTTGAAATATTAGAAAGTAGTGTCGTTACATGGCAAAAATTATTGGAGTAACGTTTTACCGTTACTGCTGTAAACAGTAACGATGTTACGTTATTTTTTAACAAAAAGTCGTGAAATTACATAACGTCGTTACTGCCCAAGTCTGCTATTTTTTAAAGTATTTCCAAACAGTTACAATTTTCCCTTGTGTTCTCGCTAGTAATTTAATATTTAAGTGTACATTTATGTAAATATGAATTGAGGCTTGGAGGTTACATAAATATAGGCGAACTGATTGAAACTATGATTCATTGAAAATATTATTTTAGTAAGATTGAGCTATAATGTAGATATTGCCTATATATGTGTGTGTGTGTGTGTGTGTGTGTGTGTGTGTGTGTGTGTGTGTGTGTGTGTGTGTGTGTGTGTGTGTGTGTGTGTGTGTGTGTGTGAGAGAGAGAGAGAGAGAGAGAGAGAGAGAGAGAGAGAGAGAGAGAGAGATAGTTCTAAATTAAAATCAAAGCCGCGGTTCAGTACATACATACATACATGCAGTTCAAGGGTGCAAGGTTATCTTAAGTCAACCTACACTCAAGAAACTAAGTGCTACACTCTGAACAAACATCTTGACAAATTATTTAATCAGAATATTACAAAAAAAAAATTTAAAGTTGTGGTGGTAAAAAAAAAAAAGAGTATGACGTATTTTTGTCACTGTGGGGATAGCATAAATTACTTAATTTATGCTGCATTTATGTCATTTTTCCACATTTTTATGTGCCATTTTCCTGTATCGGTCAATGTTATTTAGTACTCACTTAAGACGTCGACTTTAACATGAATGAAACCAAGCTATGGTACTAATTTTTTGTTATTTAAACATAATGTTATAAGTGGACACAAAATAATGTGGATTATAAATGTTTGTTTTTATTATTTGATAAAGTGACGTCACATATTTCTGGTCCAGTTGATGTGACTCATTGTCCTGACTGACTGACTGACACTTTTGTTATATAGCCAATCATTTGGTATGTATATTTTGTCTGCTGCTAATTGGTTGTTGGAACAATAAACACTTTTCTTTCTTTCTTTCTTTCTTTCTTTCTTTCTTTCTTTCTTTCTTTCTTTCTTTCTTTCTTTCTTTCTTTCTTTCTTTCTTTCTTTCTTTCTTTCTTTCTTTCTTTCTTTCTTTCTTTCTTTCTTTCTTTCTTTCTTTCTTTCTTTCTTTCTTTCTTTCTTTCTTTCTTTCTTTCTTTCTTTCTTTCTTTCTTTCTTTCTTTCTTTCTTTCTTTCTTTCTTTCTTTCTTTCTTTCTTTCTTTCTTTCTTTCTTTCTTTCTTTCTTTCTTTCTTTCTTTCTTTCTTTCTTTCTTTCTTTCTTTCTTTCTTTCTTTCTTTCTTTCTTTCTTTCTTTCTTTCTTTCTTTCTT
>OX439132.1:1411328-1433828 GCA_949318235.1 Ecdyonurus torrentis
ACTTGTAAAAATCACAACATTTTTAACAGAAAGCGAGATATACATTTTACTTCTTATCACAAAATACGAGATACACATTTTACATTTAACAAAAAAAAAAAAAAAAAAAAAAAAAAAAAGAGAGAGATAGACATTTGACTTGTCATGACAACAAACGAGATAGACATTTTGCTTCTGCTAATAAAATACAAGATAGGCATTCTGCCATAACATTGAAATTTCATACATAAAGGCCCATGTTATTTAGTACTCACTTATGACGTCGACTTTAACATGAATGAAACCACCCTATAAGACCAAAGACTTTTTTAAAATGCTGATTTCTATTTCTACATAAGAAGATAAAATTTGGTTAATTTTAATTGTGATAAAGAAAAAAACCAATTTCCTATTATATGTATACAGAGTTTCATAACCATTTCTGTATACTTATGATTAAAGAATGCGTAATAATGAATTGACTTAATAATTTATTTTATGTTCAGTATTTATATTGTAAAACTGAGCTGGTATGGCCGAGTTGTGAAGGCAGCTGATTCGTAACTGTGTATACTCCTCACCGAGTATAGGTTCGAGCCACTGCTGGGTGCGTACGTCAAGTGTGAGAGCACAACACGTTGCACGATGCATGTTTACATGCATTCCATGACGACGCACAGCATTCGTGGAGGTGCATGATCGATGTGATTGCACCGATCTGCCTGCCTACATGTTTCCACGGTTTCTCTAGGCTGTCATGGCGAATGCCGGGCTGTGTACTTGGGCTGTGGCCGGCCCATGTGTACTGTTTTTATTGATTGGAAAGTCCTTAGCTGTCGATAAGACAATGTCTTGACTGGGACTGGGATTGGTGTAGCACGATAACACAATATTATGGCAAGCAAATTAAAAGTTGAAAAGTTCCTGAGTACGTTGTAAGTGAGTGTATAACTTTTGTGGCCTCTTAATTAAAACTATTTTATTATAATTATTAATATTTCAGTTTTTTCTATATTAATAAAAACAACATACTAGAAAAATTAGCTGCTTATTTGCATATGTATTCCTCCAGTTATTTCCCTGGTAAATTAGTCTGCTAGACCTAGCTTGGTAAACTTTATCTTCCCATACTATTGTTATCACTTTTACATCTGGGTGACTTTACAATTTGAATATTTGCCCATGTAAGAATATTTGCCCATGTAAGAATATTTTTCTTTGCTAATAACTTTCTCTACATAACACGGAAAACAGTAACTAAAAACTTTCTATTTACAAGTTTTTTTTTATAACAAATTTGTTTTATATAAAGTTTTAATTAAGATGTGCAGAGCTAACTATTTAGTTACCGATGAAAAAATAACGATTGTATTTACAAGTTACTGTTTAAACAAATAAAATGACGTTTTTTTTTTTCTCTCTTTTTTTCCTGGCCTGTGTGTTTCTGAGCAATATATATATATATATATATATATATATATATATATATATATATATATATATATATATATATATATATATATATATATATATGTATATATAATTATTAAAATAAATTGACAATAATATAAAGTAACACTTGGCCTAGGGTCTCATTGTTAGGGGGTGGGGAGACTTTAATGTGAGTTTGTCCAACAACAACATGTCTCTCTCTCTCTCTCTCTCTCTCTCTCTGTCTCTCTCTCTCCCTCTCTCTCTCTCTTCATTAAGAATGCACAAGATTTACTGACAAAAACAAGTTAATTAAAAACCCTTAAACAAAAAACATGTCTAATATCCTAACATACCTAAATATCAATTTTAATTTGGCCTCAGTCATTGATTTATAATTTATTTTACATTCAAGAAATGGCAGCTCTGGGCTTATGACGTCACAGCTCACCTTTTTTCGCACTCGGTGATGTAGCTGTGATGCCATATATCCACAGCTGTATATCCATAGCTGTCATATTATGAATGGAAAATAAATTAGAAATCAATGACTCCGGCCAAATTACCGTCGATATTTTGGTATGTTAGGATATTGGACAAATACGTGTGTTCTTTGTTCAACGTGATGTACCCCTTTAAGATGGTCTACATTTTGTTAGGAAGGAGGAGGGTGGGAGGGAATACAGGAACGAACGAACGAACGAACGAAGGAACGAACGAACGAACGAACGAACGAACGAACGAACGAACGAACGAACGAACGAACGAACGAACGAACGAACGAACGAACGAACGAACGAACGAACGAACGAACGAACGAACGAACGAACGAACGAACGAACGAACGAACGAACGAACGAACGAACGAACGAACGAACGAACGAACGAACGAACGAACGAACGAACGAACGAACGAACGAACGAACGAACGAACGAACGAACGAACGAACGAACGAACGAACGAACGAACGAACGAACGAACGAACGAACGAACGAACGAACGAACGAACGAACGAACGAACGAACGAACGAACGAACGAACGAACGAACGAACGAACGAACGAACGAACGAACGAACGAACGAACGAACGAACGAACGAACGAACGAACGGACGGACGAACGAACGAACGGACGGACAGACGGACGGACGGACGAACTAATGTATGAAATATGAGAGGAAAGTCTAGTAATGGTCAATGAAACAATAAACATTGTAATTATCATAAAATCAAAATATTAAAATGTATTTAACGATATTTATCTTTCAAAATGAACACAAAATTATACAATAATATTGTAATAAAATAATAACATGAGCCGCTCAATGCAAATGTTAAAATATATTATGACAATAATCGTGTTATGTATAATGACAAGTCTAGAAACAATAACAATGGCATTTAATTGATTTATACACTGATAATATGAACTGGTAGTTTAAAACTGCTACTCACGAAACATTGGATATATATATATATATATATATATATATATATATATATATATATATATATATATATATATATATATATATATATATTATATTCATATATTGATATATGATTATAAAATATAATATTATCATTCATTCATTCATTCATTCATTCATTCATTCATTCATTCATTCATTCATTCATTCATTCATTCATTCATTCATTCATTCATTCATTCATTCATTCATTCATTCATTCATTCATTCATTCATTCATTCATTCATTCATTCATTCATTCATTCATATTTATATATTATAGTAAGTAAGGATATTTTCCAGCAATATTACACAATTCACATCATCCCTTATTTGAAGGGTTTGTCAACTTGACAAAGTGTTAATTAGATAATAATTAAAACATGGCAACTGAGCGCAAGCTACAACACTGATATATTTTGTAATTATCAAATTTATATGTTAGAGAATTATCTAGTTTGTGGAGCAAAGAAAAACTATAACACAAAATATACACACGGCTCAAAATAAGATCACAGGTTTTTAAAACCGGATGACCAATTTTTTGTCAAACAATTGTTAGCAGATAATCGCTCAAATATTATACAGGTACTCAATGTAATTTGGAAGTTAATATGGGGTAAATTTTTGTTCTATGACTTGATCATCAGAATATGAGAAAATTGCGTGTTTCAGGATGGAATAAAAATCTTCTTGAGTTGGTTATATTGACTTTAATTTGGATAGTGGAGGCGTTATTAGTATTTGCAATTTGGGAGTTAGGGACTCCCTGGACTCTCTATCTCTCTTTCTTTCTTTCTTTCTCTCTCTCTCTCTCTCTGTCTCTCTCTCTCTCTGTCTCTCTCTCTCTCTGTCTGTCTGTCTCTCTCTCTCTCTCTCTCTCTCTCTCTCTCTCTCTCTCTCTCTCTCTCTCTCTCTCTCTCTCTCTCTCTTTGTGACATACTCCCCTAGGAAATCACAGAAAGCAAACCGAGCTGCATGAAGTAATTAAGACAAAGACCGTCGTTATCTTTAAAAGTGGACAGAGAGTCAAATATGCAGCGCTCTCTTTCTCCTCTCCACATAATAATGAGGAAGTTTCCATAAAGTGAAAACCCTGGCTGTTTTTACAAAGAGTATAATCAATGGATTAAATAAAAGTTAATATTTACCTTTAATAATTATATTTCAGTGATTAATTACCCTTTTAAACTGTCCACCAAGTCCCATTATCCCTATAAGATCTTTTCGTCATTTTTGCGTTTGTCTTCTGCAAGTTTTAACGCGTGAATTTTTAAATTAACGTATATATGACTTCAATAGAATTTTAAAAATGTTCTCAAAACAGCGCTAGGGTCTTAACTTGAAGGAAACTCCCTGTTTTACAGACATGGCCATGAGCGTCTTGTTTGAGCGACGCGAACATGAGCGCTCTCAAGAATTATAACGAGGAATATTTTCTTTTATTTTTTTTCTTCACCCACATAAACCGTTTAGCAATTTGCCCCTTCGTCCCAATCCCCTGAGAATCCGCTTTTCCTTGATATTATAGTGGCTTAAAACACGTCAAAGTATGTCTTGTATTTTAGTAACTGAATAGTTTTCGTGCGTCTTTTGATGTTAATGTATGTATGAGAGAGAGAGAGAGAGAGAGAGAGAGAAGAGAACTAACGGCTCAGCAAGTTTACTAAACACGCTTAAGTTTATCAGCAGGATTTGAAGTTGTCAGAACAAACACAAAAGCTTTTAAATATTATAATCTGGCACGTTGCAATGTTGTTCTAACTTTTTCAATTTTCAATATACACTTCAACATATTAATTAATATCACCAATCTTTTGTTTATGTATAACAATATGAAAGTAATTAAAATTTTAAATACAATATATTAACATACAGTTGATAATAAAAATAATTAGTAGAAATACCAATTAGCTTAAAAGTATGTCTAGTATTCTACATTTAAATATTTGTGACCTCAGTGCAGTAGTTTTCTCACAAACACACTAACAAGAGGCTTCTACAATGTTAAATTAGTACATTTTACTGTCTTAAAACACGTAAAAGTATGTCTAGTATTCCACATTTAAATATTTGTGACCTCAGTGCAGTAGTTTTCTCACAAACACACTAACAAGAGGCTTCTACAATGTTAAATTAGTACATTTTACTGTCTTAAAACACGTAAAAGTATGTCTAGTATTCCACATTTAAATATTTGTGACCTCAGTGCAGTAGTTTTCTCACAAACATACTAACAAGAGGCTTCTACAATGTTAAATTAGTACATTTTACTGTCTTAAAACACGTAAAAGTATGTCTAGTATTCCACATTTAAATATTTGTGACCTCAGTGCAGTAGTTTTCTCACAAACACACTAACAAGAGGCTTCTACAATGTTAAATTAGTACATTTTACTGTCTTAAAACACGTAAAAGTATGTCTAGTATTCCACATTTAAATATTTGTGACTTCAGTGCAGTAGTTTTCTCACAAACACACTAACAAGAGGCTTCTACAATGTTAAATTAGTACATTTTACCGTCTTAAAACACGTAAAAGTGTGTCTAGTATTCCATATTTAAATATTTTTCTGAGCAGTAAGAACCCTTGATTATTATTGTTGCAATACGTCAAAGACTTGAGGCATGGTTGTCACACTGATTGTGACAAAGTGACAGCTCGGTCACAATGAAAATGTGTCATGTATGGTTACACGCTGTAGATTGAGATGAAACAAACACGTTACACTATGCAGTGCTAAATATAGACAGAATGACAAGGGGGGAACTTATTGAATTATTATGCAAAAATTACAAATGATCTGCCCTATATCCATACATTTTAACTCAAACTCAAACAAACAAACAAATAAAAAAAAAAAAAAAAAAAGTACGCAAAAATATTTTAACTGACATAAACACAAAAAAATTGCGGAACTGAAGAATTGGTTAATTAAAAAAAAAAAAAAAAAAAAAGTTTATCATTCGTTTTTACTGCTATGTTTACATTCATTCCAAAAACGCTTGATTTTTTTTTTTTTAATATTTAAAGAATATTACTTTTTAGCTGAATTTTATGATCTTTATTCAAAAATTGATGATATTGATGTGCTAATGCATACTACACATACAAATCTACAAATTTAATGACTAAACTGAATTAAATTACTTAAAGAAATAGACCAGAAGAAAACATAAGCATTTATATCACAAAACACTTGATGTGACTTACATAAATAACTTTAGTTTGTCTCAAAACCCAACAGTAGCCCCGTAGCAGTGAACAGAAAATTCTATTTCTGCAACCCGCACAACATTTTCATACTAATTTTTACATGTTTCTGACGTCATAAACATGAATAGTCACGCAAATTGCATACTTTACAGTATTTTTACGCTCTCTTGTGAGGCTACTTTAACATTCTGGTAAAAATTGTCATCAGTTTTGAAGATCACATTTCGTGTTTATTCATTAAAAAGCACTTCAAATTCAAATTCAGTATTTTAATACAGTTTAATTCAGTTTTAATACAGTATTTTGTTTAAACTTCTCTTATTTAATGCATTTGTCTTACTTTAATGTTCATTACACTCACAATTAAGGCTCCCGACATGTATACGGCCAAATCACTTCAAACTTTCAGGGATGACGTCATTTGAGTTAAAATGCATGTTAAGAAAATCGTAGCGCCAGAACCAATATTTTACGTCTTTTACGGGCCATTGAAATTTGCCGTAAAATACATATAAATTCAAAAAATTCAAATTCAAATTTTCTTTATTACTCTCATTCCTTCAATGGTATACAATATACCTGGTATTCGTCAAGGTTAATTAACAGACAGAAAAAGTCACATACTATATGCACATTTGGTGCTATTTTTACATTAATATTTATATTATTATTAAAATTAATAAAAACATAGCTGTGGGCTCTCTCTAGGGCCCTCACTTTGTCAACTTTTTTTTTTTTTTTTTTTTTTTTTTTTAATTTACTATAAATTATTATTTAAAAATCATAAAATTCTTGTAAGTTGTTAAAAAAATTATTTAATAAGAACAATTTCAATTTCTTTTTAAAAACATTAAAATCACTAATAAGTCTCATCTCTAATGGTAATTTATTATATGTTTAAACAAATGCAAAACGGACCGTTTTTATACATTACAGTTCTACAATATACTGATGGTAATTTACTATTTAAATTTATAGTTTCATAATTATGAGTTGAATTCTTACTATTGAATTTAGATAAATTTTGGTAAACTTTCATTGCACATTCCATTAAAAAAGTGCCTGTTAATGTCTGTATACCCAGTATTTTAAACAAATCACGGCACGAGCTTCTCCTTTTTGAGGAAGTTATTATTCTTAATACTTTTTTTTTTTAGTTTAAATACCCGTTTTGCATTTGTTGCATTTCCCCAGCATATTATAGCATATTTCAAATGACAATGGAAATTAGCGTAATACATTGTTAGCAGGCAATCTAATTCACATTCATATCTTAACTCATTTATTGCAAATAAAAGTTGATAATTTTTTACATACTGTGTCAATATTGTAATCAAATTTTAGATTTTTATCAATAATTAAATCTTAAAATTTTGATTTATTTGTTAATTTTATATTTTCTTCATTAACATCAACAGAACTTAAACGTTAATTTTTATTATGAATGTTTTGGAATTGTATAATTTCTGTTTTTATCAACGTTCAATTTTAAACCATTTGAATTAAGGAAATCTTTAACTTTTAATATAATTTTTTTAGAATTTTCTGCTAACTTTGTATTATTTGAACCTGTAATTTTGAAGTTAGAGTCATCCACATATCCGTATACATATACGTATATTGTTGAGAAAGATGTTCTCAAGATAAACCTAATGTTATAAAATAAACAACAAAACAGCCTCAAGCTGTTCTTGTGTTTACTTTGTTGTTCAAGGCTTCACAATTTCTCCAAAAGAAAAAAAAAAAAGACATGTGAAAACTTTGTTTTTTAGTTTAAAGATGTTGAAAACAATCAACACTTAAGAATAAACTAAGTACGTGATAGAAAACTATAAACTAAATCATAAAATTTATGCTAAATTTTAACAGTTTTATCAGCATAAACTTTTATTCGTGTAAATTTTAATTATATTTCATGATATAGGGTGTATGCGGATGACGTCATATTTATTGCGCTTGGAGGCCATACTGGAGTAGTGCATTACATTGCTCAGCATACGACAAACTTCATTTAAGCCAAATTTCTTCAGGAAAGCGGTTGATTTTTTGTTATTTGTTATTTTTCTCACATACTTGAGATACTAATTCAACCTATTAACAACATCAATGCTCTCAAAAATATTGCATAGTGTTTTAAAACTGGCAAAAATTATTTTTTTCCTATGCCACCCATGTTATTGAGTTATCCAACATGGCGTCGACTTTAACATGAATGAATACACCCTATAGACAAGAATATTAATCATCAAGACACCATAATATTTCAGTGTAGGCCAGTATGTACACTTGCAGACATCATATACCTAACATCAAAGACAATACCGCTTTCTAAAGAAAAGGGTAGAAAATACATTACCAGGTAAAAGCAGCGTTGCCAAATCATGAATGAATATAATCATGTGATATAAATGCTTATGTTTTTCTTTGGTCTGTGCCTTTAAATGTTGTTGTGTTGAAGTAGATTTATTGTTGTCAGTTTATTTTTATACCGTGTAATGGTTGATTCCAACTAACAAAAAACTGAAATTGTGAAGCAAAGCAGTGAACTGACAATGTCGCCCGCATATCTTACTGCACAAGCTTTGTGAAATGTAAAAATATAATATCAAAATAACAACAAAACTAAATAATACGAAACTTTTATATTTGATATGGAACAATGAAACCTTCCAGCTGGAAATAAGTTGATATTTTAAATATCAAATGTACAGCCAGCAAACACAATTCACAACTACATATATATATTATATATATAATATATATGTATATATATATATATATATATATATAGTATACACACATATACATACACACACCCAATTTAAGTTGTTTTTAATAAAATTTAAGACTTTTGTCCCGTAAAAAAAAAAAACTTCTATGCATAGAAAAAAGTTTTTTTTCCTCATTGGTCTGAGAGCTTGTATGATGTTAAAACCCTGCTTTCTTGATCCATGCGTGCAATTTCATTTAAATACGTGGTTTGAAAGAAGAAAAAAAGAAAGAAAAAAGGTTGCGAATACCATTCTGCTTGGATTTCACATTTCATTGAAAACTTTGAGATTTCTTCGTCTTCTCTCTCTCTCTCTCTCTCTCTCTCTCTTCTTTTTTTTCTTCCTTGAAGTTTGATTTCTATATAAGTCTTTTCCTGATTCCTAACGAGTTTGTGGAAAAACTTTGGCGCACAAAAGTCACAAAAAAAAAAAAAAAAAAAAAAAATGCGAACAATAAATTAAAAGTATTTTATTCTGCAAATACGTCATTTTATCTAATTAGTGACTAATGAAAAATTAGAACAATATTTATATTAAAGCCATAGACCACATAAAACAACATGTACTTTTTAATGAATAAAAACGAAATGGGATCTTCAAAACTGATGACAATTTTTACCAGAATGTTAATGTAGCCCCACGAGAGAGCATGAAAATACTGTAAAGTATGCAATTTGTGTGAAAATTAGTTTATGACGTCAGAAACATGCAAAAATTAGTATGAAAATGTTGTGCGGGCTGTATCAATCGAATTTTCCTATCACTTATTTATTATTTATAGTTACCGTTGATTGCACAATACTTAAAGCTTTGCAAAACTGTGTACAAGATTTTCAATAATTATTTTTAATAGTGTAGTTATTATGAAATTAAGGGGGTAGGTGACCGACTGATATCTCGCAAACTAGGACGGTTGCGAATAATAATAATAACACAAAGTAAAGAAGAAATGTTACTTAAAAAATTTAGTTATGTCAAACATGTGAAAACACGATCAAATATTTAAGTTATTACACTTTAAAGATAACATGTAAATGTGGAAATTTAAATTTGAGCGGGAAATTTTAGTCAAATTATAAACTTTTTTACAATTAAAATTATAATTACATTTTTTTGGTGCAAAAAAAAAAAAAAAGATATTTTAAAATTTACTTGATTTTATTTGAAAATTATAGTGTCGATTTTATTGGAATTAAATCATGTACAAAAAATTATTGTGAAAATATAGTTCTTCTTTTAGCGATTTCCGGTCCAAGTCGGTCCCCCACCGCCTTAAGTCATAGTTATTATGTCTTGACTGGGACTGAGATTGGTGTATAGCACAATAACACAATATGGCAAGCAAAAAAAAAAAAAAAAAAAAAAAAAAATCCGGTATATATTAAATTATGAAAAAATAAGCTAGCATAATTGTAGCGTAATTATTTTGTCCTTGCGTGGTTTTTAAAAGGCAAGCTATGATAAGAAAGACATGTAAAAAGGCTGAAAATGTGCAAATTGGTTCTACTTTGAAAAAGTTTCGAGCGACGTAAAAGTTTTTGTTATGTTATTGTGTTAGTTAATTAAAAAGTAAATATTATACGTGGAGCAAATGACAAGGTTTTTAAATTAAGGGGTTTAACTTACGTGCTTTAATTAGCTTTCCTTTGATATAATTTAAATTAATTAAGTAAGCAAGAACGTGTAATAACGACAGTAAAACTGTCAAAGCAGATTTTGTAATGTAGCATCGATGTAAAAATTGTGGCTTGATATTACTGCACACTCAAACATAAGCTTGTACACTGAAGGCTCTCGTAAATGTAACATCAAAGACGATGCCGCTTTTTAAGGAAACGGGTAGAGATGCGTAATCAGGTAAGAGCAGCGTTGCCAGCTGCTCTTTTCTTGGTTTTGCTAAGTGAGAAAGTGATTGACATCTTACTTTATTATTTTTACTCTTCTTTGTATTCGCGAGCATGAAAAAAACATAACAAAACTAAATAACTTAAGTGACAAAAGATTTTAAGACACAATAGCAAAATATTTCGTGTCTTTTACAAATAATATGCAGGTTTTGTTATCTGAAGTGAGATGTCAATCACTTTCTCACTTAAGCAAGAAAAGAGCAGGTGGCAACGCTGCTCTTACCTGACTACGCATTTCTACCCTTTTACTTAAAAAGCGGCATCGTCTTTGATGTTACATTTACGAGGGACTTAAGTGTACACACTTTTGGCCATGTTTTATTGTGGAATAAACGGTTATGACGTCACTAAACGTTGATATTTCAACAATATAAAAACTTAGTGACGTCAAAAACGTTGAGATTAAGGCGGTGGGGGACCGACTTGGACCGGAAATCGCTAAAAGAAGAACTATATTTTCCCAATAATTTTTTGATACATGATTTAATTACAATAAAACAAACACTATACTTTTCCAATAAAATCAAGTAAATTTAATTTTTTTTTTGTACCAAAAAAAAAATGTAATTATAATTTTAATTGTAAAAAAGTTTCTAATTTGACCAAAATTTCTCGCTCAAGTTTAAATTTCCACATTTACATGTTATCTTTAAAGTGTAATAACTTAAATTTTTTGATCGTGTTTTTATATGTTTGACATAACTAAATTTTTAAGTAACATTTCTTCTTTACTTTGTGTTATTATTATTATTCGCAACCGTCCTAGTTTGCGAGATATCAGTCGGTCACCTACCCCCTTAAATAGAACAATTGTAGATTTGTAACGGCCAAATTGAACGTTTATTCCATTGTGATTCTAACGCTTGTGATGTGATAACGCTTTATCGTTAGATTGTCAACGTTTAGTGACGTCATAACCGTTGATTCTACAATACTTAAAGCATTGCAAAACTGTGTACAAGCTTTTCAACGTTTTAATGTGTGCACGATTCATGTTAAAGTCGACGCCATAAGTTAGTACTAAATAACATGGGCCAGTATAGGAAAATAACTCATTTTGCCAATTTAAAAATACTGCACAATATTTTTGAGAGCATTGATGTTGTTAACAGGTTGAATTAGTTTTTCAAGTATTCAAGAAATATAATAATAAGTAATAACCAAAAATAGTTAATTTTCCAAAGAAAATAGTCAAAAACTACGTTTGTCCTATGCTGAGCAATGTTATTCATATGTTATGAAGGCATCATAAAGCATTCAGAATGACGTCATGCGCACGCACCCTATATAATACTCAAGTAACCCGCAAAGCTAAATCAGGGGGGGGGGGGAGGCTGCAAAGGAAGGAAAAAGTATACAAAATAAGAGAGAGAGAGAGAGAGAGACGACATGCTCTTTTATTTTTAATGATAAAACACAAAAAGAGATCTACACAAAACTGATGCCAGTTTTTAATACAATGTAACTGTAGCTCCACCACAAGACAGCGTGAAAAACTGTAAAGTTACAATTTACGTAAATATTTCTGTTTAACAGAAACAGACAAAAATTAGTAATAAAAGTTGTGCGGGTTGCATAGGTCCGAATTTTTTTGATCAGTGCTTCGTCGCTAGTGTTTTTTTTAATACTTTTTAATGCTTTTGTTTTCTTCTGATCTAAGTCTTTAACTGTCATCAGAAATTTGATTTTTAAGTTTAAATATAGGAAGCTAGTTTTCTCTTGTGTTCAATAGGGGGAGAGAGAGAGAGAGAGAGAGAGAGAGAGAGAGAGAGAGAGATGCTGGGCTATTGTACTTTAAGTTATAGTAAAGATGGTGAAATGTAAATGACAGCCCAACTAATCCATTTTAAAATTTTTGACATTTCCTTAGTAAATACAAACATGCCACTAAGATTTGCTTTGTGTTGTGCTCGCCATTGTGATCTTGTATTTTATCTTTACAATTTAAGTCAGGGTAAGGCGGGACTGAATGACATTGACATTTGTTGTCACTTTGTTATTTTACTGTTTGAAATATCAAGAATATGTTATTTTTTACCTCCCTCCCTCCCTCCCTCCCTCCCTCCCTCCCTCCCTCCCTCCCTCCCTCCCTCCCTCCCTCCCTCCCTCCCTCCCTCCCTCCCTCCCTCCCTCCCTCCCTCCCTCCCTCCCTCCCTCCCTCCCTCCCTCCCTCCCTCCCTCCCTCCCTCCCTCCCTCCCTCCCTCCCTCCCTCCCTCCCTCCCTCCCTCCCTCCCTCCCTCCCTCCCTCCCTCCCTCCCTCCCTCCCTCCCTCCCTCCCTCCCTCCCTCCCTCCCTCCCTCCCTCCCTCCCTCCCTCCCTCCCTCCCTCCCTCCCTCCCTCCCTCCCTCCCTCGCTCGCTCGCTCGCTCGCTCACTCACTCACTCACTCACTCACTCACTCACTCACTCACTCACTCACTCACTCACTCACTCACTCACTCACTCACTCACTCACTCACTCACTCACTCACTCACTCACTCACTCACTCACTCACTCACTCACTCACTCACTCACTCACTCACTCACTCACTCACTCACTCACTCACTCACTCACTCACTCACTCACTCACTCACTCACTCACTCACTCACTCACTCACTCACTCACTCACTCACTCACTCACTCACTCACTCACTCACTCACTCACTCACTCACTCACTCACTCACTCACTCACTCACTCACTCACTCACTCACTCACTCACTCACTCACTCACTCACTCACTCACTCACTCACTCACTCAAGTGTGTGTGAGTGTGTGTTACTGTCAGTTTGACTTGAAAAGGTTTTCAGTTATGTTATATATAAAATTCATTGCTTTTCAAAAGTTTATTTATTTTTTTATTTTTAATTTTTTCTCCTCTTATATGATATGAATGAATATTTGACAAACTCCAAAAAACTCCACTTAAAACTTTATGCCGAGCACAAAAATATAAATCTACCTTTTCTAAAATATATTTTTTTATTAACATTTATATCTGAGAGAGAATAATAAATCAAATATAACAAGACTCACAAAGCATTCTAAATTGATTTATATTATTTACATTCATATCAAAGTAAAATTTAATTTAAATCTCAAATACATTCATAAAGTAATTTACTTTATAAGCATATTCATAAAGTAGCAAATTATTATTAAAATTATTTCTTTTTAAAATATTCCAATTTTTTGCCAATTTAAACTTTTCACGTCAAATCCAGACGCAATAAAAAAATGTGACTTGATATTTTTCAAATTGAGATGGAACTTGCGCATGTTTTGATTTTGCTGTAACTTTCCTAAAACACATATAGATCTTCTCGCGTCAAGATGAAGCTACTACACTTGACACATTTACAAAGAATGAACGATCTACACTTTACAAATTTGCGGCTACCTGAAGCGTCACCTACCTGTTTTATATAGCAGAATCTTCAGGTAGCCGTTACTTTGTAAAGTAAAGCATTATTCACATGACGCGTAAATAAATTATTAATACGAAAATTAATTAATAAACAAAATTGAATAAATAAGGTGATAAAATAAACAAACTGACAGCTCAACAATACTAACAAAGTGCTAGCAGACGACTTTGTGTTCCTGTCTACATTTAACATGCTTTCTTATGGAGCAATGAAGCAGCTATAACTGCAGTTAGAATTATTTCTCAGAGCTGAAATTTTTACTGTAGCTTACTGAGCCTTAAAACGTATGTTTTCCTGGATTTGAAGTCAATTGGGTGAAATTAATAATTTGAAACCTGCAGCAAAATACGCAGAATGGTTAACATCTTATATAAGAAAAACAAAAACATCTATGATTACCATGAATTACCATACTTGAAAATAATGTAGATTATACTTAATAAGGTACATAAATTTAAATACCAATATACCAATGTACTAAATTTATAATTTATATATATATATATATATTGATAAAAATTATACAAAATAATAATAATATAAAATAATAATATAATAAAAAGTAGGAAAAAGTCATTAATTTTGAAACCTATAACTTGACTCTTTTATTTAAATTTAAATTCTTTTCATGTCAGAAATCGTCAAAAAATTAATAATTAGTCAAAAAATGATCATTTAACATCATTAAATACTATTAAAGTGAAAAAGTTCATTGGCGTGGAAATTTGGGGATTTTTGGCAGGTTGTTTTTTCGGGAGAACTGAACCGACTCGGAACTGGAAATTAAAATAAATGATTATATATACATATATATATATATATATATATATATATATATATATATATATATATATATATATATATATATATATATATATATATATATATATATATATATATATATATATATATATATATATATATATATATATATATATATATATATATATAATATGTAACAAATTAATTGGATAAAATATTTGAAAAGAATTTTGTTTTTTCGATATTTTTTGTTGATATATTCGACATTTAAATGTAATTACCAACTCTTTGTCTCTGTTTTTGTATCTACCTCGTATCCATTACTTGCAGAGGAAAATATCGCGCGTACAAAATCTATTTTTGTCTCATTCAAAGTTTTTTATGTGAGTTCGTAATAATTAGTTTCTAACAATATTTTTTTGTGATTATCTTTTATATAATTGTAATTAATTTATAAACAGTATAAAATGAAAGTTATTTTTGTTTTCTAAAGTTTATTAAAATTTGTGTCAAAGACAAAATATGAAATAACTTGTTCAGCAGAAGCTTGTATCTTAATATGTCTGAATATCAACATTATATTGGTCTTTTCTAATTTATATTTAATTATTTGTAACAGTTGATAATGGAGTCACTTGTATAGCATTGATTAGTGTAAAAATCAATTTTGAACTTTATTAAATCGTTAATTGATTCACTATAATGAATCCATTAATTGACTATTTCATATAATAGCTCATTAGATTGACTGTTTATCGATTGATTATTTCATTGATTAACTATTTAATGGATACATGGATTAAAAAGTTCTTTGATTGATGCATTGACTGGTTGATTAATCCATTTATTGGCAAGTTGAGTTATTAATTGACTAGTTAATCGATACTTTTATTGTTAATTGACTAATTGATTGATCATTTTTTTGATTGCTTAGTGATTGATTGATCTATTGATTGATTTATGAGTTGGTTCGTTGTTTTATTGATGATTAATTGATTGAATGATTGATTTATTGATGATTCATTGGTTAGTTGGTTAACTGATTGATTGATCGATTGAATAATTAATTGATTAATTTATGGGTTGTTTCGTTGATTTTTTGATGATTAATTGATTGATTTATTGATTGATTGTTTGCTTTATTCATGATTGATTGGTTGGTTGGTTAATTGATTGATCGATCGATCGATCGATCGATGGAATGATTGATTGATTGATTGATTGATTGATTGATTGATTGATTGATTGATTGATTGATTGATTGATTGATTGATTGATTGATTGATTGATTGATTGATTGATTGATTGATTGATTGATTGATTGATTGATTGATTGATTGATTGATTGATTGATTGACTACTTGACTGACTGATTAATTGACTGACCACCCACTCTGGCTATGTTCACAGCCTCGCAGTGTCAGACTTGCTGCTGCTGATATCTGGCCTCCCCCAGGAGATCTACTACGTGTGGTCCAAATCTCCTTACATATTTGGCGAGGTGTTCTGTATACTGCGTGGCCTGGCTGCCGAGACTTCGACCAATGCCTCGGTGTTGACCATCACGGCTTTCACTGTGGAGAGGTGAGTCAATCTGGCGACACACTGACTAATTACATCTTAATTGCCACTGCGAGTTCAACTTACTTTCCTTACATGTGACACTTGTGACAACATTGTGACTCTCGCTTTTACAACTAAAAATTGTGTTAAACTCAAAGCAAGTAGTAGAAAATCATATTAACTGATTTTCATAAATATTTTTTATACCGATCAATACTCGACTCAAAAAACCTCAGTCGATTTAAATCGGGCATGCCTAAAGTATCGCCCATTGTCACATATGAGGAGAAGAGGGGTGGCTGGGCGATACCGTAAAAGGTCGAACGGCAGGTAACTCAGGTTTTTTGAGTCGCGTATATACAGTCCACGCCACCTAAGGATGCGACCAATGAGAGAGCGCCTAAAAATTCTCCATTTAGTTAATATTACCTTACCTCCTAGTGACCTTGAGCGCTTGAGCGTCTATTGGCTCGTAGCTCGATTTCGATTAATCGCAAACATCCTTAGGTGGCACGGACTGTAGTTCAATTTGTGTTTTTATATTTTGTGGTATCCTACACAAGCAAAACACTGATATTTTTGGACACATTTTAAGGCCCTATTTTCTAATAGAAGTAATAGATTAATTTTCATGATTCAAACATGAAAAGGAGTGTAATATAGTCTTCTATAAAAAGTTAGCCAGGGGCTACCTTGTAACTTTTATAGCTTTAGACGTATTTTACTTTTTTTGTGATTGTTAAAAAATATGGGTCTTCTAGTATGTCTAGTATTCCACACACAGAACACCAGCATGCTGACAAACTTGGAGGGAGAACTAGAATTATAATATTTCCTTATAAGTTTGACTGGAGATATAATACCACGTGCTGGCTCTGCCATAGTAATCTTGATCTCAATGACACTTAATGAGGCAGTTCGTTCAGTCTTTGTGTCAAATCTGATAATGAATGAGAACTGATGAAGCAGTTATAATTTGATGGTACATATCTCATTATTTTTATCAATGAGAGGTTGTGTCACATCTCGCCAACTTACTTCTAAACTCGACTTATAAGGACAAACTTTTAAGTAAACATTTTCACATAATTTTAACAACAGTTAAAATATAAGAATATAGGGTGTGTACGCATGACGTCATTCTGAATGCTTTCCGATGCTCTTCTTGAGCAATGAATAACATTGCTCAGCATAGGACAAACTTATAGTTTTTGGCTATTTTCTTTGGAAAATTAGCTATTTTTTGGTAAGTTCTTATTTTTCTTGCATTCAACCTGTTAACAGCATCAATATATGCTGTCAAATAAATTGCGAAGTATTTTTAAACTGGCCAAATGTGCTATTTTCCTATACTAGTCATTGTTATTTAATACTCACTTATGACGTCGACTTTAACTTGAATGAAACCACCCTATACATTTATACCCTATTATTTATTTTGAAGATATAATTAAATAAAATAAAATTTAAACCACATTTCTTAAATGTTAGAAAAAAGGTTTGATGCTCAGTAAGCTACAGTATAGTATAGTACGTTATTTGAAGCTGCTTTGTTGTCGTATATACGGAAGCCAACAAAACAGTAGCTAGCTCTTTGTTAGTATTGTTGGCTAGTTTATTTTCTAACTGAACCTCTTGTGCAAGATTTCTTCTATCCAATTAACTAGCAAATAAAAAAGCTCGGCGAGATAGAAAAATGAATATTAAAGAAAACAAAATTGAAACCACTACTCTTTGTGTAATATATGAGGTAGCGAAATTAGCGTATAAAATATCAGAGAGAGAGAGAGAGAGAGAGAGAGAGAGAGAGAGAGAGAGAGAGAGAGAGAGAGAGAGAGAGAGAGAGAGAGAGAGAGAGAGTTCACTTTGTGGCCAGGGTTGGCTAGAACAAACATATCTACATCTACACTGATAAAAACAGACGTGTAGGGACAATTTAAAGCCATAGGCCACATAATGTTAAATGTTATTTTTATGAACCAAATAAAAAATTGTAACTAGAAGACGCATGACATTTTTTTTACCAGAATGTAAATATGTCCTCACAGGAGAGTTTGACAATAACTTTAAAGTATATTTATGCAATTTGCGTGAATATTTCTGTTTATGACGTCACAAACAGAAATAAATTTTTGTTTTGGTTGCATAAGTCACTACGTCACTTTACACTTAGGTTTTAGTTATAACTACAGGTGAAGTAGCTAGCCAGGTAGTACAAAGTGATAACTACAGGTGAAGTAGCTAGCCAGGTAGTACAAAGGTAAATGATAACTACAGGTGAAGTAGGTAGCCAGGTAGTACAAAGTGATAACTACAGGTGAAGTAGCTAGCCAGGTAGCAAATCAATGGAAAAGTAACTATTATAACATAAAGACTAAATGACGTAAAATATGCTGCATTTATGTCATTATAGCATAAATGATGCAAAATTATTATAGGATAAATAAATATATAGTCCCGCATAAAAATTTATGCTATGTAGCATAGCTATTATGCTGTTAAAGGAATAGACCAGAGAAAAACATAAGCATTTATATCACAAAACACTTGGTGCGGGATATACATAAATAACTTTAGTTTGTCTCATAACCCAACTGTAGCTTCGTAGCAGTGATCAAAAAATGCGATTTATGCAACCCACATAACATTTTCATACTAATTTTTGCATGTTTCTGACGTCATAAGCATGAATTGCATACTTTACAGTTTTTTCAAGTTCTCTCGTGGGGCTACATTAACATTCTGGTAAAAATTGTCATCAGTTTTGAAGATCTCATTTCGTGTTTATTCATTAAAAAGCACATGTTGTTTTATGTGGTCTATGGCTAAGCACTGATTTACAAATTGAGCTAGCATATTTATTACGTGGTTATTTTTGCCCGTGTCCCAATGTATATTCTTATTGTGCAAGTCTCCCCCCCCCCTCCCTCTATTATATTTTTCACTTTGAGCAGTATCATATCATATGCAAACCAAAGGAGAAAAGTCCAATTTATTTTTATCTTTGTAAAAATTTAGTTTGGTATAGAATAACAAGCACTGTATATGAGATTTAAAAACAAAACTTAAATACACACAAACATCTTTATATAAATATGTACATGGTGTTTATAAAAAAATGGCCGCCGGTTTTTAATAAAAATTGACTCACTTTCCTTACAAAATAGTAAAATAGCCTCAAACTACGTTTGTGCTATGCTGAGCAATGTTGTTCATCAATCCAGTATGGCGTTGAAACGCATTAAATATGACGTCATGTGCATACAACCTACAGAGAGAGAGAGAGAGAGAGAGAGAGAGAGAGAGAGAGAGAGAGAGAGAGAGATATGAAAGTGTAAACTATAACTTCTAGTTTCTCGATATTCTACAAGTTTGGAAGTTTTTGATTCATTTCTCCAATTTCACTTCTAAACTTAGAATATTAACTTTATTTCTGCCTAAACTATACTTGGGGGGGTGGGAAACATTGATCAGTGGTGTGGGGGTGTGAGAGTGGGTGGTTATAGCGTACACTGAGAGACTATGCATATCATCAAGCTTTTCTAGATTGATTAATTATATTGACATGCAAATAAAAATAAGCGGATTGATCTGAAATTTTGGATTTAAAAAAAATTAATTATTTTTTTTTGTTTTTTACTGACTATATATACCAGCACCAGCTACTTTGAAGGAACAGACCAGAGAAAAACATAAATAATAATAATAATAATAATAATTAACGGCTTTTTTATTTGGGCGAAATCAGGCGTACAACCTCTCAATTTAACCCAACTGTGTAACAGTACAGTCAGTTACATTTTACATAAGCATTTATATCACAAAACACTTGATGGGATTTACATAAATAACATTAGTTTGTCTCAAAACCCAACTGTAGCCCCGTAGCAGTGATCAGAAATTTTGATTTATGCAACCCGTACAACATTTTCTTACTAATTTTTGCATGTTTCTGACGTCATAAACATGAATAGTCACTTAAATTGCATACTTTACAGTATTTTCACGCTCTCTCGTGGGGCTACATTAACATTCTGGTAAAAATTGTCAACAGTTTTGAAGATCCCATTTCGTGTTTATTCATTTAAAAGCACATGTTGTTTTATGTGGTCTATGGCTTTAATGTTGATTACTCTCCACTACCTTTGTCACTACACACCTATGTTGTCAGTGCATAGCTTTGTAATAAAGAAATGCTTCCCTTTGAAGTTACGTGGAAAATTTAATTTAAAATCGCGTATGTAGAAAAAAAAATATAAAAACAGACTCCACTGAAACGCAGCAGGATGCTTATGTGTTATTTATTCAATATGCAGCCTTCAATCCGCTTATTCGAACAAAAAAAAGTTATAATATAAAATGTCGATAAAAAATGAATATTTAAAAACACACATAAAAAATATACGTTATAAAAAACGTTATTTTCTTACAATTTAATATCAAATATCATTTTTGAATTATTTCAAATATGTTGTTGTTTGTTAGCTGTACACTGAAAGAAAACTTACATACTTTATGCTGCATTTATGTCAATATAGCATAAATGATGCTAAACTAAAACAACATAAATATTTATGCTATACTGAAGCTCGTTCTGTAAAGTAAAGTGAATCTCAATAACAGTGATTGGCTGACCAACAAAATAAGACACATTCATTGGTTAATTGATCTTGTTTTTTGAGTCGATAAAAGTGAGTTGCATATTGAGACTCATAGACATTGATTTCAGCTATATCACGTTGTCTGAGTCAGTTCCCTTGAGATCACCGAAGTTCAGCAACGTCGAGCGTGGTCAGTACTTGGATGGGTGAACGAACTGTAAAAAGTCTCGTACACATTCCAGTGCTGAAGCGTGGCTGTACTCACATGATGGCATGACCATAGCATGTGCTCCCTTAATTGGGTGCTGCCATCATGTGCGTCCGTTAAAACTGAAACACCATTTCACGTTAACGAGCACTGGTCCGACCTTACACAGATTTGGTATTTGGAGCCCAAAATATTGTAAGTGCGGGGTCTACGTTGTGATATAGAAAGTTGATTTATAACAGTAAATATGGCAATGATTTAAAATAGCATTCAATGCTAAAATACAGTAATATGTACACAAAACCCGCATGTGTGTGTGGTACAACAGCAACAGCAACAACAACAACAACAACAACAACAACAACAACAACGACAACAAGAGTATATTGTATTGAACAATATTTGCTAAAAATGAGCTAGCATGAATAATACTTATAGTTATTTTTTTCCTTTAAAAGTATGGCATTTTAATTTATCCGAAATGTTACAACATGATAATAGTATTATACTTTATATATATATATATATATATATATATATATATATATATATATATATATATATATATATATATATATATATATATATATATATATATATATATATATATATATATATGATAAATATGATAAATATATTCGTGGTGTGTTTATAATATATAATGATAAGAATTTCAAAGCTTTTGTTTTCCTGGATTAAAAGTCAATCGAGCAAACAAAAAAATCAAAACAAATTAATTAAAAAACCAGTAAAACAAAAGCTTAAAAGCTTGCAGTAAGCTTTACAGTAAAAATATCAATATTGATTGAACAAAATTTCTAAGTCAAGTTGTATCTGCTGCATAAGAGCACATGTTAAAGGAATAGACCAGAGAAAAACATAAGAATTTATATCACAAAACACTTGATGGGATTTACATAAAAATAACTTTAGTTTGTCTCAAAACCCAACTGTAGCTCCGTAGCAGTGATCAGAATATTCGATTTATGCAACCCGCATAACATTTTCATACTAATTTTTGCTTGTTTCTGACGTCATAAACATTAATAGTCCCGCAAATTGCATACTTAACATGAATAAATAAATAAATAAATAAATAAATAAATAAATAAATAAATAAATAAATAAATAAATAAATAAATAAATAAATAAATAAATAAATAAATAAATAATATTAAATC
>OX439132.1:1438828-1478935 GCA_949318235.1 Ecdyonurus torrentis
TTCATCCTATAGGACTAATATTTTTTTTAAGGTAGTAATTTTAATAATTAAATAATCAATCAATGCTAAGAAATTAAAAATAATAAAAATAAAATTAAGTGTAGCAATGCAGATAGTCTACTTGCTAAATGCACATGATCTCTTGGGGAGCAATAAAAAATTTGCACTTGCTCTGCGGGTCGCGCTGGCGGAATCTGCAGTTACTCCACTCGTGGAAAGTATGGAATTCGCAGTTAATCTGTTCGCGGGGTCTGTGGAATCGGCAGATAATATATTTTGACGCGAAAGCATCGATATATATATATATATATATATATATATATATATATATATATATATATATATATATATATATATATATATATATATATATATATATATATCACTTTTATTGTATGTCGCAAATTATACAATAACAGTAATTGGATTGATCTAATTGATGTTATGTAAATCAAATTATCAAATAAGATCTCATTTATTTTATATTAATATTGATTTCATCGTCTCGTATTTTTAGAATCGTAATCTTAATTTGAGGCATAAATTATATTGATCTGAGATGATCAAAGTGAAGATGATGAAGTGATGATAAGTGCATTAATGAAATGAACGATTAATTTTTAATTTTTAATTTTATGTTCTTAATTCAAAAATTAATTAATTCAAGGTCTTAAATTAAGTTTTAACTACTGAACAATTAACTTTTGGTGCTTAAAAATGTCCAAAATATTAAAAATAGAATTTAAATTATCTGTTAACCCTACAATTTAGCCGAGTCAACAGTCCAAGAAATCATTTAAAATTGATGATTTTTTCTATAAGGTGCCGACTTCATGAATGATGTACGAATACGCGTCCCGTGCTCTCAAGCTGATAGCCTTAGCCCAGGCAGCACAGTTTGGTATTATTGACGTTAATATTTCCTTAATATTTCAGATATGTGGCCATATGTCGACCCTTCCTCTCACACAAGTGGTCTCGACTGTCCCGTGCTCTCAAGTTGATATTCCTAGTATGGCTGATAGCCTTTTGCTTTGCCATACCCCAGGCAGCACAGTTTGGTATCATCAACGCTAACAAGAAGTCCGCCGCATGTGTGGTAGTACGTGACATCGTACCTCACTCCTTTGAGATCTCCACGTTCTTGTTCTTCGTCAGTCCAATGGTACTGATCACCATACTATACGCACTGATTGGTATCAAGTTACGGCGGTCACATATGATGCGCCGAGGTTCTGATGTGGTGGTGAACGGCAGGAAGGACACCATCGCTTCACAAACTGAGACACGAGGGTTCGGTGTGAGGCGTAGTGGCAGTGTCACCGTGTTAGCACGTCGGAGCACTCAGTCCACGCAGTCGTGTAGGCATCAGCAGTCGGCGCAGTCCTCGCGTAGAGTTCTCAAGATGTTGGGTAAGTAACCTTACGAATATCATTTATAAATATTGATTTTGTTATTATAGTTATAGTTATTTGTTATAGTTATTTGTTATAAACCCAATGTTATATACATTAATCGATGGAAAATTTTATGCACTTTCCGCTTATTTTTGTTAAGATTGGAAAAAATTATTCTTCAAATTTTTATAGCCAATTAAATGACTTAAAGTATGAGTCAAACGTAGCGTTGGTGCCCCTGGAAGCCGTAATTATAATTTTACGGCCACAAAAAATTGATTTTCGAATACTACTGCACTTTTTACATATACTCTGACCCCTTGAACTCTGAGGTGTCAAAATTAAATTTTCATGAAATTTTAGTCCCATTTAATTACATGTAAAACCCGTGTTTTACGTTTACGGCCATATCTGCCGTAAAAGTGCGTAAGCGGGCGTAATATTTTATAGGGTAACTTTTGGTTGGGAGTTCATTTACCCCTCTAAGTGACAGCTTCCATCTCGTGTCACATTAGGATACCCACCCTTGTAAAGAATTTGAAAAACAATAATATTTACAGTAAAAAAAAAAATAATAAAATAAAAACTGGCATAAATAACAGGATATAAAATGAAGTAACCGGAAATATAAAGTTTAATTCACATGACACGTATCTTTGACACGTGTCAACAAAAGTTAACAAATAGACATTCACATTGTTTTTGAAAACTACGTGTGAACGGCTCCATCTGTGTACATGGTTCCAACTTTGTAACACGTGTCATGTCAATAATACTTTAAAGGAATTAGACAAGAAAAAAATATAAGAATTTATATCATAAAACAACATGATGGGACTTACATAAATAACTTTAGTTTGTCTCAAAACCCAACTGTAGCTCCGTAGCAGTGATCAGAAATTTTAATTTATACAACCCACACAACATTTTCATACTAATTTTTGCATATTTCTGACGTCATAAACATGAATAGTCACGCAAATTGTATACTTTACAGTTTTTTCACGCTCTCTCGTGGGGCTACATTAACATTCTGGTAAAAATTGTCAACAGTTTTGAAGATCCCATTTCATGTTTATTCATTAAAAAGCACATGTTGTTTTATGTGGTCTATGGCATTAATATAATTGTACAATTAAATTGAAATTTTTTTTAAAGAAATTGTCATTTTGTCTTCATTAAAAATTAATTTGCCTGCGAAACATCAGAGTGTTTGTGAAGCTTTAATGTTATTTAAATTTGCCCTTCTTCTCTTTGTACATTTTTTTTTTTTTTTTTTTTTTGTGCCCCCACTTACATGTTTGTGGGAAAGGAAAAGAAAAGTGAAGCCAACAAAGAAGTAAAATTTAATTCTTTCATATCTTCAAACATAGAAAATTAAATAAATTTTAATTTAATATATATTTTAATTTGTAATTTAAATAAAATAAGCCGACTTTGGGTTGTAACTTTTGCAAAGTTGTACAAATATGTAAAACTTTGAAACGTCATGTTCAATAAGAAGGCAAATTAAAGTTTTGGGGATTTTACATCTGGGGCGTGGGAGCAAGAAATATTTAATTTCAGGCGAGAATTTATGAAAGAAAAACCGAAATCAATAAATTGGAAGAAATAGAAAATGTAATAATTAAAAATATAGAATTATTGACGTGCTTTATTCATACCTGCTCTACTGAGCTGAGAGAAAAATAACTACGTTATTATTATAGTAGTTCAATGTAGCAACATAATGTATGCTATATTGTACAGTGATTATACTACATAACATAATAGTTAACATGTTCAGCATAATTACTTATAAATGTTATTACAAAATAACAACATTTGTATTGAACGAACGAACGAACGAACGAACGAACGAACGAACGAACGAACGAACGAACGAACGAACGAACGAACGAACGAACGAACGAACGAACTAATGTATGAAATATGAGAGGAAAGTCTATTAATGGTCAATGAAACAACAAATATTGTAATTATCATAAAATCAAAATATTAAAATGTATTTAACGATATTTATCTTTCAAAATGAACACAAAATTATACAATAATATTGTAATAAAATAATATCATGAGCCGCTCAATGCAAATGTTAAAATATATTATGAAAATCGTGTTATGTATAATGACAAGTCTAGAAACAATAACAATGGCATTTAATTTATTTATGCACTGATAATATGAACTGCTAGTTTAAAACTAGCGGAACAATCGCTGCTTTTTTATATATAAAAATTGCGAGTGAGTGAGCGAGCGAGTGAGTGAGTGAGTGAGCGAGTGAGCAAATGGTGTACGCTTCGAAAAGACAGTTAAAATACAATTTAAATGTTTGTTTAAGTTAATCAAGCCCTGCAGGTTAATTCCAGTCGTTTGTTATTTAACAAGCAATCTAGAAAAGCTACAGTTTAATTTAAATACTTTGTCTAGACCGCATGAACAAAGTAGTTCAAAAGTTTTTAGCAATAACTGTAAGCGAAATATTTTCCACAGCTATAGTCACTGAGTTGAACGTTCATTTGTTATTACTGCATCCCACACACTTCATATGACCTCCCTTAACCTTTGAGGAAAACTGAATTATTTTAATATAATTTTAATTAGAAATAACTAGCATGTCAGATGTGAAAAAAATGTAAGCAAAATATGTTCAACATCTCTCTTACAATTAACTTACTTACTTACTTACTTACTTACTTACTTACTTACTTACTTACTTACTTACTTACTTACTTACTTACTTACTTACTTACTTACTTACTTACTTACTTACTTACTTACTTACTTACTTACTTACTTACTTACTTACTTACTTACTTACTGACTTACTTACTTACTTACTTACTTACTTACTTACTTACTTACTTACTTACTTACTTACTTACTTACTTACTTACTTACTTACTTACTTACTTACTTACTTACTTACTTACTTACTTACTTACTTACTTACTTATTTACTTACTTACTTATTAAGAATTAAGAAGTTTCATATTTCATATACACCGATGTTATTTATTTTTTCAAAAAAAAACTTTTAAGACCAAGTAAAAATTTGACATGCAAGTTGTCTATTGTTCAATTGAGCATCAGTTACGTAATTTACGTTTCTCGTGCTCAAAGTCGTGCTTTCCTCTATTACACTTTGCGGAGATGGATTTTGTTTTTATTTACTGCGAGAGAGTGATTTCTTAGGAAATGAGCTCCAAGTCTCTCTCTTCTCTCTCTGTCTCTCTCCCTCTCTCTCCCTCTCCCTCTGTGTGTGTGTGTGTGTTTGTGTGTGTGTGTCTCCCTCCCTCTCCCCCTCCCTTTCTCATTACCTTTCTCCCTCCCTCTCTCCCTCTCTCCCTCCCTCCCTCAACCCCACACTCCACAAATGACATAAACCCACAGTAATAAAAACTGCTCTAATATCACTTCTAAGAACGATGACGTCATTTAACGTCCCGTGCTCTGATTATTTGATTGATGCCAACTCAATAAATATCAAATAAAATATCTATATAAAAATCAGGAGAGCTAGGTGTATACATTCATGTTAAAGTCGATGCCATGTTGGATCACTCAATAACATGGTCCGCATAGGAAATATAATCACTTTGCCAGTTTAAAAATACTATAAGCTATATTTGTGTGAGATTTGATGTTAATAGCTTCAATTTGTAGTTTCTCAAGTATGTGTAAAAAAAGTAGTAATAAAAAATACTAATTAATTTTCTCAAAGACAAAAAAAAAGTTTGCTTTATGTTGAGTAATGTATTCATGTGATCCAGTATGTACAATAAGGGTCCTTTCTGTGGTTCTCTTAACATTTATAATAATCTACCATCCATATTAAGAAAGGAACCGGATCAAATAATGTTTAAAAGAAACTTAAAAACATTTTTATTAAATAAACAATATTATTCATTCGATGAGTTTATTAATAACTCAGATATGTAATCATTGAATTTTTTTTTCTGCATTGTTTTATTTTTAAATTGTGAAATTGTTAATTGACTATCATTTCTGTTTGCTTGTGTGTTTTTAAATCAATAGCCAGCTTGACTGATTCATATTTTTATGTATTGTGTGATAAGGAAAAAGAAGTTTGAATTATGGTGTCGAAACGCATTCAGTATGACGTCATGCGAAAACACCCTATAGCACAGAGGTCAACCCATGTGTGCCCAATTTAGAGAACTTTAACAGAGAAGTGACATCCCGATGTTCTAGGCAGACTGCAACAGTTTTGACTTGGCAACGTTGCTTTTTGAAGCACCAATCAGAGGTCAGAAGTGGCCAAATCAAGGCGCCAATGAGAGAGCGCGCTATAGTAATTTCATCTGCAGCGTTGCCAATTTTAAAAAAAATGAGTGTTGCGTGTCTGCCTAACTTTTTGGGATGTCACTTCTCTGTTAAAGTTCTCTAGCCCAATTACCCAAGATTGCTTCCTGAAGAAGTTAAAATGTTTTATAACAAATCATTCATATGAAAATATTTCTTAGCAATCACAATTTACGTGAAAATTATTGGAAATGAAGCAGTACGTACATATTTTGCACAACACACAGGAAATAAGTTATAGCAAGTTGGCATTGCTAGTTATTGCGCATATTTATAGGAATAGTACGAGAACACAATTTTATCTTTGCAGAGAGAGAGAGAGAGAGAGAGAGAGAGAAGGATAATGTCTGCTTTTACATTTGACGCGTCCATCATAAACATGTTTATAAGGTTACTGTGTTGTAATATAAATTTTAAGACAGATTTAGAAATAAACTTTTAAAAATATAAAGTAGAGAAAAAATCATGTACTGATTTATATTTTTTTAAAGCCTACGTTTCAGTTAACATTTTAACTTTGTTTTACAACGTCATTAAAACACAGTGAAAAAAAAAACAAAGGGAAAAATTTTTTTGAAAAATTATACTGTAGATTTTTTTTTTAATCAAGTATAATTTTTTGCCCTTTTTCCCAATAAGGGGTGAGCTCCCCTAACCCCCTCCCTACGTGGGAAGAAAGTCTCTGGTGTCGCCCCCCTCCCCCCCAAACTATTTCATAGATCCGCCCTTGATAGCAAGGTGTGTCTACTGCTGCATTTCTTCGCCTTCTCAGGCTGGTTGTCAATGCATTGACCAACGACATAAATATATGCACATTTTCTTGACCAGTAGGTGCTCATCTTCTCTCTCTCTCTCTCTCTCTCTCTCTCTCTCTCTATCATATATATATATATATATATATATATATATATATATATATATATATATATATATATATATATATATATATATATATATATATATATATATATATATATATATATATATATATATATATATATATATATATATATATATATATATATATATATATATAACATAAACATTGATATTTTCAATGATTCCTGTAATTCAATAAAAAGTTTGTATTATAGGAATGTGGAAAAGCAATGATTATGGTATTAATGCCTAATTTCTAATCCAAATTTAATGTATATGTGCATGCGTGGGTTATTATTATTATTATTATTATTATTATTTTTTTTTTTTAATTGTAATACTTTGATTATTTGTACTGAGTGTACCGCCAATGTATTGGGCGCAAGCCTGTTTCTGGTTGACAAATAAATAAATAAAAATTATATATATATATATATATATATATATATATATATATATATTATATGATACCTGCGTATCACTTAACATTTCATTTTAATTTTTGTTATTTTAAACTCATGATTAGAGCCCGGATTAAAAGGCACTTTTTTCGAAAAAAAAAAGGCGCCTAGAAAGGCACAAAAAAAGGCACTCTTAAAATGCAATATGGGATATAAAATGAGGTATGCAACAGTTTCAAAAATTTTTTTTTATCATAATCTGAATGTTATCTTGACATTATAATATAAATACAGCTATTTTGATGAAATTAATTCAAAATAAATATAAAGTACTTTGTTTTTATAAATATTTATTTTTACTTTAAGAATTATTTAAATACATTTAGCAATAAAGAATTTTTTTATAGTATTGTTTTTAATTATATCAATAAATTTATTATTTTTTAATTTTAATTTTTAAATTTTAAATTTTTTTAATAAATCAAAATTAGAAATCGCTTTTTATTATTTTTTTTATTTTTATTTTTTTTTATTTTTAGTACAAATTTGTGCAAATATTTTAAAAAAAAAACAGGCAATAAAGGCACTTTTTAGAAAAAAAAAAAAAAAGGCATGAAAAAAAAAGGCAAAAAAGGCACCTTTTTTATTGGATTTTCCTGACCACCTTCTTACGATCGATGGAGATATGAAGTTTGAACAAAATAGACCCGGTGCATATTAAAGGCACTTTACCTACGAATCCGGGCTATCACTCAACATTATATTATAATTTTTGTTATTTCAAACTGATGATAGTTAAAAGTCTCTTCATATTATGTTGTATCTACCCCAGGATTGAATTTACTTTATATTTTTAATGACGTCGTTTTGTTGCTAATTTAAATTAAAAAACCAGAGTTCTTAATTATTTTCAATTAAAACTGTGTAATTTATCATGAGAACAAGGTCACAAGTGTAACTCAGAAAAATAAAATAAAAAAGTTGTCAATGTGACCGCACTGCTCACTGACCCCCATAGCAGCCGCATGTTAAGATAATGTTAATAATTATAATGCATGACATAGCAAAGTACATATAGGGTGGTTTCATTCATGTTAAAGTCGACGCCATAAGTGAGTACTAAATAACATTGGCCAGTATAGGAAAATGGCACCTTTTGCCAGTTTAAAAATACATCGCAATATTTTTGAGAGCATTGATGCTGTTAACAGGTTGAATTAGTACCTCAAGTATGCAAAAAAGATAATAATAACCAAAAAAATAGCTAATTTTTCAAAGAAAATAACCAAAAACTTCGTATATCCTGAGCAATGTTATTCATTGCTCAAGAAGAGCATCGAAAAGCATTCAGAATGACGTCATGCGCACACACCCTATAGGGTGTATGCATTAATGTTAAAGTCGACGCCATGTTGGTTCACTCAATAACATGATAATAACTCGTTTTGCCAGTTTAAAAATTTTAATCAATATTTTTTGACAGCACTGATGTTGTTTATTAGGATCAATTTGAAGTAAGTGACAAAATAAAAGTAACCAAATAATTAGTTAATTTCCCAAAGATAATAGACAAATGCGACAAATACTGTGCTTTGATCAAGTTTGGTGTTGAACTGCATTCAGTATGACCTATGACGTCATGTGGATACACCCCTATACATAAGAAATACATCGATCTTAAATAATAATAATAATTAACGGCTTTTATTGGGCGAAATCAGGCTATAGAACTTCTCAATTTAACCCAACTGTTTAACAGTACAGTCAGTTACAATTTTAAATTAGTATAAACACAAAATTCATAATGTTAATGTTTTTTTTTTTTTTTTTTTTTACTTATAAATAAATGTTTTTTAAATAATCCATATTTATAATTTTTAATTTTATAAAATGGTTTAACTCAGTATAAAAAATACTTAAACACTTTTTTATATATAATTATTCATATTTTAAATCTTAAACTTTTTGATAAATTTTAATTGATAATACATTTTTTTTTAAATATAAATTTATTGATAAATTTTAATTGATAATAACGTTATTTTTTTGTAATAATTTACAATAATTTTTTTTTATACATAATATTAAATGATATGATATGATAAAATTAAAATGTGACCGCTATAAGTAGCGTTTAAATAAATGCTTTTTTAATTGTGTTTTAAAAGAATACATAGTGGGTGCATTTCTCATTATCAGTGGAAGTTGATTCCACATTTTACCTCCGAGCACACTGAAAGAGTTAGAATACATCATATAATTAGCTTTAGGAACTTTAATAATAGTACTATCTGTCCTAGTATTTCTTCTCGATCAAGATCTTCTTGATCTTCTCGAGTCAAGATGAAGCTACTAAACTTTACAAATTTACGAAGAATGAACGATCTACACTTTACAAATTTGCGGCTACCTGGAGCTTCACCTACCTGTTGTACATAGCAGAAGCTTCAGGTAGCCGTGACTTTGTAAAGTGTAGATCGTTCATTCTTCGAAAATTTGTTAAGTGTAGTAGCTACATCTTGACGCGAAAGGATCACCATTGTATTGCAAAGCCTCCGTGAAGTAAATATAGGACAAAATCCCTCTCTCCCTTCCTTATACAAAACCGCATACTATAGAAGTTCATGTTAATAATTATAATGATAGCAAAGAAAGAACATCAAACGACAACTTAATTTTATTTGCAATGAGATTAATTGTAATTTATTTTAATGGCAATTCCTCTTCTAAATTATTTGTAATGTTTTTTTAATCTTACATTGACCTATTTAATATCACTGCATCAACATCTCTCTTCTCTCTCTCTCTCTCTCATTTTCTCTTATATATATATATATATATATATATATATATATATATATATATATATATCGTCTCTATCGCGGAATTCTAGCACAAGTGCACCTATCACAGACCTCGCGAGTGTTTCTAGTGGACTTATCACGAGCTCCCGCGAATGTTCCAAATGAAATTATCACGCGCGCTCGCGTATGCCAAGTGAAGTTGTCACGAGAGCAACGCGCGTTACAAGTGACTTTGTCACAACTTGTTACAATGTTTCAAATGAAATTTTCAGATGTACTAAATGAAATTCATTTAAATTTAAATAAATATCATGTTTCTTTATATTATAAATTATTAGCAATAATTTATAATGTTATACTTTTACAGATTTATTTTACTTGATAATTGATATATTTTTTTTGTAAACAATGAGTTTTAGGCAACATTTTTATATTGCATAAAATTATATATATATATTTTAATTTGCGTAAATATTGTGTGTCACCTTGTATTTTTTATGGATTCCTTCATAAAATTATATTAATATCAATATATAAATTTTAAATAATAATAAACCAAACAAAATTACTTACGTTATCATTCCATAAATAAAACTTGTTTTCTCTAGTAGCGGAAATAATAATTTATTACGTAAAACTTAAATATAACATTCACTAATTTACACTTGTTGTTGCAACACCACAATATGCTAAAAAAATGAGTTTTGTTATAATATTCAAAATTAGTAATATAATAATTAAAACTGTGTAAACTGCACATGTACCGCACAACAAACTATAGCTTTACAGTATGAAAGACAGACTATAACTGAGCACCTTGCCGTGGCCAGCAAGAATAGTCAACTAAATTTGAACTATGATTATATTTTCAACAATCGAAATAAAAAGCGATTCGGCAGATAATTCAAATTGGGGGATTGAATATAAAAATACAAAGGTCAGTGCAGCTCGCGTACATTCGTCATTATGCTCATGAGTTGATTTCTACTTCAATTCTAAATTGTTAGTTTGTATTTTTTTCTTGTTTTCAAGATAAAATCTAAAATGTATACTGTATTATAAAATCTGAAGCAAATTATTTGAATAAACTTTTATCATAAATATATAGAGGGGGCGAGAATATAAAAAGAAAAATTATTTGTCAATAACTCTTGATTAAAAATGAACAAATATACTATACAGTATAATATAAGTATAATAAGTTCAATAACTTGAATTAATAGTTTTATTTCATTAAAAATATTATAAATATAAAAAAACCATTATAAAATTAAATTTATATTTAATTTATCGGGCATCTTAAAAAATATAAATGGTACTATGTGTTTGCAAAAATATTATTATACTGTTACGTAAAATTTGTGACAAAATCAGATGATATTTTATGGTAAGTTGTGACAAAGTCACTTGTAACGCGCGTTGCTCTCGTGACAACTTCACTTGGCATACGCGAGCGCGCGTGATAATTTCATTTGGAACATTCGCGGGAGCTCGTGATAAGTCCACTAGAAACACTCGCGAGGTCTGTGATAGGTGCACTTGTGCTAGAATTCCGCGATAGAGACGATATATATATATATATATATATATATATATATATATATATATATACATAATATCTCTTTCTCTCTCTCACACACACACACATACACACACACGAACACACACACACACACATACACACACCACATATATATAGAAGTGATCGATATCTCTCTCTTGTTAAATTTGGCAAAATAAAGGTGTAAAAATGTAGAAAAAGGTGAAAGAAAGAGAGAGAGAGAGAGAGAGAGAGAGAGAGAGAGAGAGAGAGAGAGAGAGAGAGAGAAGGAGAGAGAGAGAGAGAGAGAGAGAGAGAGAGAGAGAGAGAGAGAGAGAGAGAGAGAGAGAGAGAGAGAGAGAGAGAGAGAGAACGTACTATATATACACAAAGTTAAAAAAAAGAATGAATGAAACAAATTCAAATTTCTTAATTGGTGCAGACTAAAACACAAAACTGTGTTTCCTACAACATAATGAAAATAAGTCCCGCAAACATTAGAAATCTTAATCATCCTGTCTGTCTGTATTCATTAGTGCTAATTGTAAAACACTTAAAAGCTTATACAGAACTGTTTAATATTTTCTCAAACAATTCATTTTTTATCATTTTTTTGTAGAGAATTTTTGTAAATTTATAAAGAACCATTTTATTTATTTTTTACAAAAAGTTTAAGAAATTCACAGTAAGTTAAAATAATTTAATTTAAATAAATATTATATAATATGTTTTGGGAGCAACGTTTTGAATATTTACATAGTAACGATCAGTATATTTTGATATAGCAGACTTTGGCATGCAAATTATATGCAAAATAACTGGAGTATATTTGTGACAGCATCTAGAGGGTGATTTACATCTTAATGAGAGGGGGAGAGCGTGAGAGAAAGCAGGTTTCTCTGGACCAGAGTACAATAAGTTGTGATGTGACATACGTGAGTTTGGAGATGTACCGAAATGAATTCATAAAACTGCACAGCAATAGAAAGAAATGCCCATTCTACTGTCTGATATCGCAGCACTCCATTCCCCTCATACCTGTTATCTGTAATATCAAAGACATTGGTTCGTTCTATAAACTACACACAAAAGCTCGTTCTGTACATATTCTCATGTTGTTCTAATTATACTCTTTCTAAAAATGTGCTCAAATACTGTCCCAAAAATCATTAGTCTTCCTCATTCTCTTCTTTTTTTCCTTGATCGTTTTCCTAATTTAATCCTAATAAGATACGTAATGTATTCTTGCCGTGTACTAACCCACGCATTCCTATACTGTGGGATATAAGACACATGCATACAGGAATGTACGTAAATCTACTATGTATAGAGAAAATTACATATGCAATGTTTGCTTACTGCTCTGCCGGGTTTGCATATTTTCACTTAAAGAAATAGACCAGAGAAAAACATAAGTATTTATATCACAAAACACTTAATGGGATTTACATAAATAACTTTAGTTTGTCTCAAAACCCAACTGTAGCTCCATAGCAGTGATCAGAAAATTCAATTTATGCAACCCGCACAACATTCTCATATTAATTTCTGCATGTTTCTGACGTCATAAACATGAATAGTCACGCAAATTGCATACTAGACAGTATTTTCACGCTCTCTCGTGGGGATAAATTAAAATTCTGGTAAAAATTATCATCAGTTTTGAAGATCCCATTTCGTGTTTATTTATTAAAAATCACATGTAGTTTTATGTGGTCTATGGCTTAACGGTGATAGGGAAGATATTTCCTATGCTAACAATGTTATTTTCAATGAATACTATGGCTTTAAAAATTATCTCATATGGTTGTGGCTTATACATAAATTTAAAGCAACATCTAGTTAACCCAAGTCCAGTTTTTAAAATTAATTTCGATGCAATATAAATATTTTTATTAATTTTCTCCGAGAGCTGTATATTAAAACTACAAACAAGGGAGCTGAGATAAAGAAGGTATATACGATAATAATAATAAGCAAACAAAATATCAGTTTTACAATAGAAGGGATTACCTGCTACCTGACAACACGACCCAATTATCTTACGTCTCAATGATTTTGATGACTCGCAAAGTAACAGTCACAGTAAATCTATTTTATATGTTAGTTTTATTATAAATCATGCTAATTTCGTTTTTGAGCGAAGTTCTAGCTGTTTCCTGTGGAGTGGAGAGTTCTTCTTGTTGGATTACCTGTTTATATCAAAATATCTTAGGTAGGATTACCTACAGTAACAGTTGTTCAGCCAACATTACAATGTGATGTGATGAATCACAACGTACAAACAAAGTGCGGACAGTAATTAGTTTTATATTTCTCGTTTATAATAACAATATACAAAACTGCATGACAGCTAACACAATATCTGGGCATTACACGTACCCTTAATTCTCTAGAGAGAGAGAGAGAGAGAGAGAGAGAGAGAGAGAGAGAGAGAGAGAGAGAGAGAGAGAGAGAGAGAGAGAGAGAGAGAGAGATAGAGAAGAGAGATAGAGATACAGAGAGGGAGGGAGAGAGAGAGAGAGAGAGAGAGAGAGAGAGAGAGAGAGAGAGAGAGAGAGAGAGAGAGAGAGAGAGAGAGAGGGAGAGGAAGAGGAAGAGAGATAGAGATAGAGAAGAGAGATATAGAGAAGAGAGAGAAAGAGAGAGAGAGAGAGAGAGAGAGAGAGAGAGAGAGAGAGAGAGAGAGAGAGAGGGAGAGGAAGAGGAAGAGGAAGAGAGATAGAGATAGAGAAGAGAGATATAGAGAAGAGAGAGAAAGAGAGAGAGAGAGAGAGAGAGAGAAGATAAATCAGATTTCCACATACAAACTTAACTAAATTTCAAAACATAGATCTGACATGTTATAACTTATTTGCTTTGTTATGAATATCTACTCCACCCCCACCCTACATCATGACGTCAGAACCCTAATGTCAAATTTATCTCAATTTGTCAGTACCTTGCGACGTCACAAAGATCAAATTTGACTCAATTTGTGAGTAACCTCATTGCACCCTTACGTCATAGCGACTTATCTAATACACTTCCCACTCTTCATCTATAATAACTTCATTTTAATTTTACTATAGGGTGTATGCGGATGGCGTCATATTTAATACACTTGTAGGCCATACTAGAGTAGTGGATAACATATGGCATAACTGAGCATAGGATAAACAACATTTAAATGGCTTGTATCTCAAAATCTAAAAAGAAATATTTTGAAACTTTATGATGATATTTGAAAGTTTAATAATAACAGCTATGGATAATAAAATTGTCTGGGAGAAAGAATAACAATTGAAATAAACATGGGCTCTTATGGGACTAAAACTTTAAAAAAAAATTATAATTTAAATTCTAGTATAGTAAACTCCACTTTTTTTTTTTTTTTTTTTTACATTTATGAAAATATTTTATGTTAATGTATCCCTGTGCAAAATTTCTGGCAAAAAAAAGCCCTGGCAAAATGAGTTATTTTCCTATGCCACCCATGTATGTGTATATAATATATATATCATAATAATAATAATAATAAATGGTTTTTATTACGAGGCCAAAAAGGGTACATACCCACTTACATGGTCCTCTGACTTATTCTTAACATTATTAGATATTATAACATAACATAAATGATGTTCGTAAGCCCTGTGGGCTTTACGGAAAGTAAACATATAGATGGCGCGAACTTTTGCCGCTTTTTTTTGTGCCGCGTAGTTTAAATGGGTAAGGCAGAAATAAGGCTATTGGGGTGACCAAAGATCTAAAAAACATATCAGAATCATCACTGAAGACGCAAAATAATTTATTGAAGGTATTTCACGCCAGAAAACATCAAATTACGAGGAAAAACGTGCATTAAATTGAAAATATACGTCTTAAAATTTGTATCGTCACTGAATACTTTGGCGCAATTTTATCCATGGCGCGTGACTTAAATAGTGAGAAAGAAAACAGTCCAGAAGGGTTTATTTAGCTACACTCAAACATATTAGTGTAACAAACTAAAGAAACAGACACTGAAATGTATTTATCAACGTAAAATAAAAACATTTAAGATGAATTTTAGGTGTAATATTATGATTATTGCTGCACAGCTATCTGTTTGATCAAATGCCTCTCTAAATGGCCGATAGATGGTTGTAGCTTCTACTTTATTACTGCCACCTATCGGCCATTTAGAGAAGCACGACCGTCTCGGCAAACCGATAGCTGTGCAGCAATAATCATAATATTACACCTAAAATTCATCTGAAATGTTTTTATTACGTTGATAAATACATTTCAGTGTCTGTTTCTTTAGTTTGTTACACTAATATGTTTGAGTGTAGCTAAATAAACCCTTTTGGACTGTTTTCTTTCTCACTATTTAAGTCACGCGCCATGGATAAAATTGCGCCAAAGTATTCAGTGACGATACAAATTTTGAGACGTATAATTTCAATTTACTGCACGTTTCCCTCGTAATTTGATGTTTTCTTGCGTGAAATACCTTCAATAAATTATCTAGCGTCTTTAGCGATGATTTTGACATGTCTTTGGGGTCTTTAGTCGTCCCATTAGCCTTATTTCTGCATTTGTCATTCAAAATACGCGGCACCAAAAAAGGCGGGAAAAAGTAGTACTATCACATGTTTAGTTTCCGTAAAGCCCACTGTTCTCTTGCACCAAAAAATACGCATTCCATTTGAATAACCATAGGCGATCGTCATTTTTGGTGCAGAGAACACGATTTACGAACAGCATTATATATATATATATATATATATATATATATATATGTATGTATATATATATATATATATATATATATATATATATATATATATATATATATATATATATATATATATATATATGGAACGGGAAATTAATCCTAATATTACGAGACGAGAGTTTTTATATGAATTAAACATTTAAGAAAATCAATTTGATTTTCTTAAATGTTTAATTCATATATATATATATATATATATATATATATATATATATATATATATATATAAATTCATATTCGTCTTACCGTCTATAAAACACTGGGCTTTCATTTTCTGATTGATTACACGATAAAAGTAACATAAAAAATGTTATTGCCACTTGTAAAAACACTCAATCAAAGTGTTGTTGTTGTTTATTTTTATATGACATATATATTTAACGTAAATAGCTTTGTTGTACACACTACACATCCATTGAATATAGAGGGCTAATTCTACATAATTTATAGAATTATATTATATTTAATTGATCAAATTGATTATTATGACGCGCGGGTTACATCACGTTATTGACGGCTGTATAAAAATTGATATACTTCATTCTTGCTCTCTGCTTTAGAAATGTAATAATATACTATACTATATAGATCATTATAATATCATAGGTATGAAAAACTAATTTCACCAGTTTTTTACAGTCATTATTATATACCTATGTTAACATATTTAAATACATGGAAAGATTCACCAGTTTTTTTCCAGATTTTCAGATACTAAACGTATAAAAAAATAAAATGACGTGCAGTAAATATAGCAATGATATTATATTATTATATATTACATTCAGTATTCTACAACAATGTATAATTAACAACAATACGGTATGAAGCAAAAAGTGTAAAAGTGCCAGCAAACATATTTACTTTGTAATCATTTTATCTATAAAAATACTCTATTCAAAAACTTTATAACAAATTTATCAATATTCAAACTTGTAAACTTTAAGCACACTTTTTTTTTCTCTCTCTTTTATTCTTCTTCTTCTTCTTTCCTTTTCTCTCTCTCTCTCTCTCTCTCTCTCTCTCTCTCTCTCTCTTTTTTTTTATAACACAATTACAAAAGTCGATGAAATGCTGACATTGCCATTCTCACTGCAAAAACAAGCATTATAAATTGAACTTTTTAATTGTGGATGAAAAAATTTTGAGTTGAAATCGATTATTGAAGGTGATCGATTAATCGGTTTGTGGATATATGATAAATACACAATTAAAACTTAAATTAAACTTTTTTTTTACTTTTAATGTTGAATTCTTGGCAATAATAATAAATTTACGAAATGAATCATTGTTCAGCATATCATGAACGCCTTATTTTAAAATTTAGACATTGGTAGCTTACAGTATAACATGGCATCAATAAAATATAGTACCCTACATCCGTCTAGTCATAATGTCCGATCATTAAAATGCTCCACGCCTCAAACAATTGAACCAAAAACGTAAAACTCATGAGATGGGACAACCATTCATACACATATTATATCCTTCAACCCTTCTGTAGCCTCGCAAACTGGAGTTGAAAAACTGTAAAGTAGGCAACTTTAGGACTTCATGACGTCATCAATTCCGGGTCTTCAATACAAATTGTAGCGCAGGTTGCCTACTTTACAAGCTTTCTCCCACTTTGAGGCACAAAATATGTGAATTTATAATATTTCTATCTCATCATTTTATAATTTAGAGGAAATTCGTTATTTAGGCCAGGGGCCCTTTAAGATAAAAAAACTACCTTTAAATTTAAATGTTTAACTTAAAAAAATGATAGTAAAAAAAAAAAATTAAAAATAAAAATAATAAAAAATTAATAAATAAATATTAAATAAAATAAAAGCAATTTTTCCGCACTTTTAAAACGTAAAAATGACCGGCAGTGAAAACGTGTGCAGAAGACGAATGCAATGCGTTCTCTCTAGCTGAAGTTATCAAAAGTTTCACTTGCTATCTTAGAATTGAAAGTTCAATAAGTTTTATTTTGTTTATTTTGAAGTTTGGTCCGCAGTCGTGTTGTGTTGTGAAGTATATCCACGTATCTGACCTGTCTGCCTGCCTGCCTGCCTGCTTGATTGGCTTCATCTCTACAGACATCTATCAGCACTAATAACAGACTATGTAGTTAACCAACCTTCGCTTAATCAATCAAATTGTCTGTCTCACACTACAAAAAAGCATTGCAAAGCTTGTACACAGTTTTGCAATGCTTTAAGTATTGCAAAAACAACGGTTATGACGTCACTAAACATTGATATTTCAACAATAAAAACTAGCTAACGGCTTTCAACCCCAACCTTGAACGATATACGTACAAATGAAGCTCTAAGAATGCTTCTTAATATCAGACTTATGCCAAAGTAGGTTCAGTGATAAAATAAACAAACTGACAGCTCAACAATACTAACAAAGTGCTAGCAGACGACTTTGTGTTCCTGTCTAAATTTAACATGCTTTCTTATGGGGCAATGAAGCAGCTATAACTCAAGTTAGAATATATTCTCAAAGCTGAAATTTTTATTGTAGCTTACTGAGCCTACAAGCTTTTGTTTTTCTGGAATTTAATTCATTTAATTAAAAATCATTATTTTTATCCAATTGACTTCAAATCGAGGAAAACAAAAGCTTTGAGACTCAGTAAGCTACAGTAAAAATGCCAGTTCTGAGAAATAATTGTAACTCAAGTTATAGGTGCTTCATTGCCCCATAAGAAAGCATGTTAAATATAGACAGGAACACAAAGTCGTCTGCTAGCACTTTGTTAGTATTGTTGAGCTGTCAGTTTGTTTATTTTATCACTAAACACAATTTTGCAAGTCAGATATTGCAATGAAAAAGAAGACATATTAAAACACGTTTACGCATATCTAGTATCCCCCACATTTATTATTATTTGTGTGTTTGTTGTTGTTTTCAAAATCAGTGCAAAAATTTTCTCAAAAAAAATAGTGATTCTCCTCATAAACGTTTATACAATTAAAAAAAAAGCGTAAAATGACAGGTGTGTTCCGATCCAACTTTCATATTTTTATCTCAAATTCGATCTATTTGTTTCGAGTTTATTTTCAATTTTTCATTAAATTCTCCACTGTATTGAATACTGGGAGTAGAATAATATTCTGACTGAAGAGATAAAAATGCGAACATCAATAAAATACCTTTTGTTATGTTTGATTTTACGTGGAAATATTCCCAAGAGAAATAAACTATTTATTATCAACTTCTTTTCTCTATCTACCCGCTCACTTTTTTATATTTGTCTACACTGAGAAAAAAATATGCCAGGCGTGTCAGTTATGCAGCTGAATATGTTATACATTTCTACTACATGCACATCATTGCGCTTTGTCGCCATGTTTGTGGTGCCTAATGTATTGTCCAGCATAGGGGAAACATCATTTATCAAATTTTAAACATAAAAAAAAGTTTATTTCAACTGAATGAATTTTTCTCATATTCTTCAAATTTATAAGAAGCTAGAAATAAGGCTTTGATTGAGGTTTGAAGCTTTTTTTTTTTTTTTGCTATTAAAATAAATAAAAATGACGTTTTTCCTATGCTGGCCTATGTATTTCTTACCAACCAAATAAATAAATAAATAAATAAATAAGTGAATAAATAAGTGAATAAATAAATAAATAAATAAATAAATAAATAAATAAGTGAATAAATAAATAAATAAATAAATAAATAAATAAATAAATAAATAAATAAATAAATAAATAAATAAATATATATATATATATATATATATAAATATATAAATAAATAAATAAATAAATAATCATCTTTATACAAAAAAAATGCATATAGGAAAAACACACAATATTTGCAAGGGCGAGGTTAAAGCCTGACTAAATGCCTGGCCCACTCTTACACCTATCCCCTTATCTAACATATCCTAACATTAGTGGTAAAATGATAAATCGTCGCCTGAGGTTTTTAAGTCGAGTATAGACATTTGGTTCGCTGCAACATCGAGATGTTTGTTATCTGCACGCCAGTCAAAGTTTTCCCCGTGTGATAACATTCACTGAAGCGTGGGTGGGTTGACTGTTTGTTTTTCCAATATGCAAATGAAGTCTGTATGACATTTCAACGATGAAACACAATTTACATAAATACACATATATAACAAAAAGTGTATCATCCTTGTCAAGACATGCCTCGACTTTCTTTAACTGTAGACACTATTCATCTCACGTTTTCACATCTATGTCAAAATAACCATTTATAAAAGAACAGAGTGATTTCAACAATGTTTTTATTGAAGGCGTATTAAACCATAAATTTTAGTATCTAAATAGTCAAATTAGCCGAGCGTGTCCTTATCTTGTTTTGATGATTTTTAATTTTTGGCAGACAAAAAAAATTATTGAATAAATATTTTATTATTTGTTTTTAATATAATATATATTTTTATAAAAAATATTATAATTTCAAATAATTTGTTACGTTTTTACAAGAAATGTCCTTAAAAACGTAAATAAAAGTGCAAAAAAGTCGACAAATTGTCGATTTTTTGTGAAATAGTCGTTAAAGGCATAGACAACATGAAAATATTTGCATTTACATAACTAAACACTTGATGGGATTTACATAAATAACTTTAGTTTATCTCAAAACCCATCCTTAGCAGTGATCAGAAAATTTCGATTTATGCAACCCGAACCACATTTTCATACTAATTTTTGCATGTTTCTGACGTCATAAACAGGAATATTCACGCAAATTGCATACTTTACATTTTTTTCAAGCTCTCTTGTGGGGCCACATTTACATTCTGGTAAAAAATATCATCAGGTTTGTTGATCACATTTTGTGTTAACATGTTGTTTCAATGTTTTCTATGCCTTTAAGCTCGAAATAGTCGAAAAATTCGATTTTTTTGTTGGTCTAAAATGCACCATTTGTTGAGATCGGTGTAGATATGAAATAAAACCAGCAATAGTCGACGTAATGTCAATAGTCGAAAAACTATTTTTGTGCTCTCTAATCATCAGTAATGTTGTATATTGGAGTGCGACCATTAACATGCCATTATGTTGAGAGATGTTTGCGACAGTTTACAATATCCATTAAGAATACATTTGATAATCATTTAAAAAAAGCTTTTAGGAAAGTAATTTGTAAAAATACGTGATCCATCAGACAATAACAATGACAAAAAAAAAAGTAAGAAATACGAAAGAAAGTAAAATAAGAAAGGCAGTATCTTATGTAGCTCTCTCTCTCTCTCTCTCTCTCTCTCTCTCTCTCTGTCTCTCTGTCTCTGTCTCTCTCTCTTTCTCCTTTCTCTCTAATAATCATTTTAATCTTGCACTAATGGACAATAAATAAATAATCAATCAATAAATCTTCATATGAAACAAATTTTCTTATATTAGGAGCAACTTTGTATAATAACTTGTCAAAGTAATTGATAATTTGATTGATAATTTGATAAATAGAAACACTTTAAAGAAGAAGTGACCCAATTTCTATTAGACAAAAATTTCTATGCCATTATCAAAAAGTCCTCAAAGTGCAAATACATCTAGAAAATGCATTTGTTATTGCACTTACATATTATGCACTTACATATGCACTTACAATTGTTAATATCTAAAACTCCTGCTTTCACTATAATAATTTAAAATTATTTATTTTATCTATGAATTTTAATTATAATTACCTATATAGAAGTATTATTATTTTTTTATTTAGAAACTATAATAAGGTGCTAATAAAAATAAAAATATTGATAATAATGTAAATATATATGTATGTGTATGTATATATATATATATATATATATATATATATATATATATATATATATATATATATATATATATATATATATATATATATATATATATATATTAGAGCTGTGGAAACCGCTAAAAATTGCGAAACCGGATAATCGTTTTTATTTTTTATCGGTTCGATTAAATCGATTAAAAACAGAACGATTCGGTTTTCGATTTTGTCGGTTTTTTCAGTCATTATTATGATTTTGACTTTAAAATTCGGTTTACAAAATTCGATTTTTACCATCTAAAAATAAAAAATCGAATCGTAAAGTTCATTTGTTATAAAAAATCGAATATTTTTTTATGATAAACCGAATAACAAAATTAAAAATCGATTTTTTTTTATTTATTATTATTTACTTGGAATCCTTAGATTTGCAAATCTTTAATACGATTTTTAAGTTTCTTTAATGATATTCAGTTTTATATTTAAACAGCGGTCCAAAAAAAAAATATTGAATAATAACACTTTTTTTCTTAAATTATATTTGAAACCAATTTTATATTTTGAAATAGCTCTTATGATTCACACAATATTTTATATTCCATTATTTTTAAAATAATTCTTGTTTAGTTTTTTGCAACTATATTATATTATATGTTTTATTTAAAATGTATATCAATCAAATTAGTCACCTGTGCAAAATGAAGATCTTAAAAATGCGTATTAAACTCTGTATATATTATGGACTTATATTAGGTATAGAAAGAAAGGAAAGCCAGGCTATTGTACTTTTCATGGAGTACCGTTTAAAAAGTATTGGAGTACAGGTAGGTAAAAAAAATGAAGAAGTGGTTGGTCAGTAAAAGCACTAAAAGCTGCATGATCATAGAATGTTCTTTATACTCTTCTTCCTCTTTTTTTTTTTTTTTTTTTCTTTTTCTTTACATAAGTGAAAAAAGAAATAATCATTTAATATAAAAGAAAGAAAGAAAGCAATTAAAGTTTGTTTTAAGTTTTGGAAAGAAAAATTAACAAAATCGCTCTTACTATCAATTTATTAGCAGCAAATTAAACAAGGATGTAATATAAAGTTGCATAAAAAACATTATTACATTTTTTCTATATCGTTATCTATCTATTATAACTATATAGAATATATATAATGAATGAATGAATGAATGAATGAATGAATGAATGAATGAATGAATGAATGAATGAATGAATGAATGAATGAATGAATGAATGAATGAATGAATGAATGAATGAATGAATGAATGAATGAATGAATGAATGAATGAATGAATGAATGAATGAATGAATGAATGAATGAATGAATGAATGAAAAACTTATTTTCTTTCTCTCTTTCTCTCTCTCTCTCTCTCTCATTCATTTATTCCGTTTTTTTATTTTTCCGCGGATATTAAAGACATCATTTAAAAAATATTAGTATATAAAAATTATATGATAAAACCTAAAAATGTATTGCTTAAATTTTTGTATGAAATATATAGTTAACTATAATATTCATATTAAACTAAAATCATTTTGCAAACAGGGTATAATTTATAATATATAATTTTTTTTTGTTTAAGAAACGTCAGGCTTACAATTTATATACGGAGGTAAAAAAAAATTATAAGGTATATAAACGGCCGTGGGGTTGAAAGGGAGTTACATGCCCTCAGGTGTCCAGCTGGTTGTGTTTTGCGTTCTGAAGAAAGGTGCAAAACACATCATGGTGCAAAACATATTCCTTTTTTTTCTCTCTCTTATTTTTTTGGAGGTAGAATTTTAAAACTATGATTTTTGCTCCTCAAATTCAAATTTTTATCATTATTACCTTTCTTTGATTAGAAATGGTATGATTTTAAACTTTTTAAAACTTTTAAACAATTGATTTTTTTTTCATAATTAAAAAAATAATACTAAACTACTAATTGTAAGCAAATATACATAAATATATCAGTTTAAAATTTGCAGATTATATAAGACTGCATTTTTTATTCTTCTTAAAATATTTTTAAATAAAGTAACCTTAATAAATTAGCTTAATTGCCTAGAACACGAACGTTAAACTTGATAGTAAGATTTGTTAAAATACAATAAAGAATTAAATTTCTGACTTACATTTTTGTCTTAACAAATTTTTATTTTGATATTCATGTACATGTACATGTACATGTATTTTCTTCTACATATTGAATACAAAATGATGTATGCATTATTGAATTAGATTTAAGAACAACTATTTTGCATACATGCAAAAATGGGTATTTTCCGTATTTCATACAAATTGCAGTAAAATTTAACCAATATATTTGACATCAGCATAAAATTTGCATTTCGGAATAAATTTTCAAGATTCAATATTTTAAAATCAAGGAACGCCCCTTTTTAATAATTAATGAATTTCTAAAAAACTATACGTTGCATCAAAAACTTTTAATGACAAGAAATGTGTAGAATTATATAATACACTTTGAGTATAAATTTCAGGCTATTTGAAATGTTATTGACAATTTGCCAACGCTTTTAAAAGTTTTAAACAGAGAAATTTTAAAAGTGCAATGTTTTTATTATGATGTTTTACTTCACTTTTAAAATTTCTCTGTTTGAAAACTTTCAAAGCGTTGGCAAATTGTCAAAAACATTTTAAATGGCCTAAAATTTATACACAGATTGTATTATATAATTCTACACATTTCTTGTCATTAAAAGTTTTTGATGCAACGTATAGTTTTTTAGAAATTCATCAATTATTAAAAAGGGGCGTTCCTCGATTTTAAAAATTTAAATCGTAAAAAATTATTCCTAAATGCAAATTTTATGCTGATGTCAAATATATTGGTTAAATTTTACTGCAATTCGTATGAAACACGGAAAATACCTATTTTTGCATGTATGCAAAATAGTCGTTCTTAAATCTAATTTAATAATGCATACATCATTTTGTATTCAATATGTAGTAGAACATACTGCTGTACATGAATATCAAAATAAAAATTTGTTGAGACGAAAATGTAAGTCAGAAATTCATTTTTTATTGTGTTTGTAGAAATCTTACTATCAAATTTAATGATCATATTCTAGGCAAGCTAATTTATTTAGGTAATCTCGTTTTGAGAGTATTCTAAAGAACATAAAAAATGCATTCTTTAGGCCCGCGCAGCCGTCTTATTTTATTTAATATTAAATTAATTTAAGAAAATAGGTCACTGTGATTGGCGGAGAGTCGACTCTCAGCCAATCACAGCGACTTATTATTTTAATTAATTTAATATTAAATAAAATAAAACGGCTGCGCGGGCCTTTTATATGCAAATTGTAAAAACATATTTTGTATAGAAACAGTATTTTATTACGATTCTTTTACGTAACAGAAGAATAAAATAAAATGGTATTTTAAAGTGTTAGAATATTATATTGTTTTTTCCCTCTCTACCTTCTCCCCAATACCTCATATACCTGATGCATTCTTTCAGAGATTGTCAATGTAAAGTAGATGCAGTATTGTACACTACCTCTACTCATACATTTGCGTTTTATTTTAGGTGAGGGATCATTTGCTACCTGACCAGAAGACCCTCATTACTTTATGCATGAATTAATATTGAGCACTCAAAGAAACAATTACAGTGAATTATAATTACCACAGTTGTTTTCTTAATGAAAATACAAATATATATCTTTTTTTATCGTCGTTCTAGCTTAATTTTAAATATTTATTAAAAATAATTGTGAATTATTTTGCTTGTCTTTTTTCTTGTTGAAAAAGACGCTATAGAACGACAAAAAATAAAGGTGTATGCGTGTATTAAAAAAAGAAAAAAAAACTGCATGCATTTTTAATCATTTTAACTTTTCCTACTAATTGAAGATATTAAAGCTTTCAGTCGTATGATCAGATAATCATTAATCATACGCTTTTTCAGCTTTTTGTTTGCTAAAATAAATTTTCATTTGCACCCACCGATACAAAATCAAAATACCAAGTTACTTTTTATGTTTTTTTTTTTTTTTTTTTTTAGTGATACGCTTATATATAGTTTTTAAGTTAAATATTATAGTACATATATAATAATATAAATGCAAAATTAATAATAAATTTAGAAAAACATTGAAAAATAATGTATTATTAAAATAGCAATAAATTAGGGTCCTTTAAAATCAAATTATAATATACTTAAAACAAAATCTTCAGAATCTATTTACCGTATAGTTGTGAAAATAATAGACGGGTTAGTTGACACCCGAGGGATCGTCAATGGTATAAAGAACAGAGAAAAAAATAAACATCAGGTATATGTCCAGAATCTTGTCAAAATATTTTTGCACCTGCAGTCTTGCACTGCCCGATAAGAGGAGTCTAAATCTAAAGTCAACTTCCGCATAAAAAAATTGTCATTGAGCGAACAAACACGATAATTGATAACTAAGATTTTAAAATTTGTATGGGAAAATATAAGCTGCGTGTTAATAAATTATAATATGAATGAAAAATATAATTATATATATATATATATATATATATATATATATATATATATATATATATATATATATATATATATATATATATATATATATATATATATATATATATATATATATATGTATTTTTCTGCATGATTTTTGAATAAAGACGATTATTTATTTATTTATTTATTTATATATATATATATATAATTAATTATATATATATATATATATATATATATATATATATATATATATATATATATATATATATTACATAATTATATATATACACACATACACTCACACAATAACTTAATATTGTTAAATTATTGAGCTAAAATAACTTTTAATCCTTGATTTTTTCTAAAAAAAATTATCGATTTTTTAATGGGTATTTAAAAAAAAAATCGAATTATTTTGACGGTTTTTATATGTAAGAAATAATATTAATCGATTTTTTTTAAATTAAGGTTTTTGCGAATTTAAAATCGTTAATATGCAATTCGATTTTTAATTTTCGATTTTCGGTTTTATGCAATAACTCGAAACCGATTTTCTTATTTCATGAAACCGGTTTTCAAAATAAACCGGATTAAATCCACAGCTCTAATATATATATATATATATATATATATAATATATATATGATATATATCTGATAAAACAAATAAAATGAAAATTTATCGCATGACTATATTTTAAATGTGAAAATGTTTTACTAATTAGCGAAATATGTTTTTAGCTTTATGTAATTTAAATTTAAAGAGAGATAATTAATTAAAATTAAAATTAAGGCGTAGAACACCTTGAACAAAAAAGTTGCGTAATATCCTAACAAACCTGAAAATCAACGTTGTTTTGGCCGGAGTCATTGATTTCTAATTTATTTTCCATTCACAAAATGATACTGGCGGTCACTGACGTCACAGCTCGCCCGGTTTATAATAATAATATTAATAATAATAATAAATGGTTTTTATTAGAGGCCAAAAAAGTTACAAACCCACTTACATGGTCCTCTGACTTTCTTTAAACAATATCACTAGTCAGAGTATTTCTTCATTATATTTAAATTTAATATACATAATCAACAAAGAAGAACCATAGAAATATGCATTTGTAAATTAATTTATAAGACACAATACAATATTATGTTTGAGAGAAAAAATAGTCATTTATACATTATTTTATTAATATTACATTTTAATATTATTTTTAACACATTTATATAGTATTTATAATATATTTAAATCACTAATAACAATTCTTAACTGCATTCTTTTACAATCTATGTTTTCTCCCTACTTTATGCGCGCGTGGACCGTCAAAGACCGCCAGCGGCATTTTGTGCATGGAAAATAAATTAGAATTCAATTGCTTCGGCCAAATCAACTTTGATTTTCAGGTTTGTTAGGATATAATACAACTTTTTTGTTCAAGGTGTTCTACGCCTTTAAATATTTTAAGAATATATTCCTTATTATATTTATGATGAGTGAAACTATTATGAAACACATTGTATTTCTGTGTAACTATTATTTGTAATTAAAATGAACCAATTGGTATTATCATCAATAAAGAAACTGAAACTATAATACGTAATTTAATAAGTTAAATTTTGCTAGCTTATTTTCAGCACAATTTGTTCAATACAGCATAATTTATACTATAGTGTGTATGCATTCATGTTAAAGTCGACGCCATGTCGGATAACTCAATAACATGGGTGGCATAAGAAAATAAGTCATTTTGCCAGTTTAAAACCACTATGCAATATTTTTGAGAGCATTGATGTTGTAAATATGTTGAATTAGTATCTCAAGTATGTAAGAAAAATAACATGAACAAAAAAGTAACCGATTTTCCAAAGAAACTTGGCTTAAATGAAGTTTGTCCTATGCTGAGCAATGTTATTCACTACTCCAGTATGGCCTCCGAGCGCAATAAATATGACGTCATCTGCATACACCCTATACTGCATAATAACTATGTTATATATAGCAATAATATATTGTTGCACAACATTAACATTCTTCTAACTTACTTAGCTTATAACTATGATGTCATAAGTCAGCATACGTTACGTGGTTACAATTTTGTAATTAGTGATACAAATAGAATTTGTGATGATAAAGCTTTGTTATGGCAAACTAAGAGCATACTCAGACACAGCTAAGGAGAAAATTTTCAGTTAAGCTGTAAGTGCGCACGGTATTACATGTTCAAGTACATTAGCGTGTGGGGGGGGGGGGGGAGGGAGAGAGCACTCGCAAGCTCTTGTATAATACACACACACGTACAGCTCTGGCCAAAAGTTCCCGAACGATTTGCATAGGCAACCCGCAACCACTCAATGTTATCTTTATGAGAAAACGCTGCGGCCGCCGCTGCCCCGTTCGGGAACTTTTGGCCAGAGCTGTACACACACACATATATATATATATATATATATATATATATATATATATATATATATATATATATATATATATATATATATATATATATATATATAATATACATATATAATATATATATATAATATCAGGGGCGGCTCGTGAAGTTTATGACTAGGCAAGCACTCGGTGATAGCTTATATATTCTGGGGGGGGGGGGGTAGCCCGCCGCAGGCGCCGATTTTTTTTTTAGACCACGTGGTCCCTTATAATCTTTGATTTTCGACAAAAAAAAACTGCACATCTGAACCTTAAAGCAATAATCATTTTGATTTTTTATAACGAAAACTTTCAAAGAAATTGTGCTGTTAAAAATATTTTTTTAATTATATTTCTTAATTAGTAATTACTATAATGACTATTGAATAAACTATACATAAAAGAGTATTGTAAAAGTAGTGTATAAATTAGATTTTTCACAAAATCGTACGTAAATATTTTCATGAAGAGCACGTTATTTAATATTATTATTGCGCATTTATTTTTATTTTATTCTCGGGCTATTCAGTTTTTATTTGAAAAGAAAAGAAGAGAGAGAGAGAGAGAGAGAGAGAACTAACTGCCGATTAGATAATTGCAAATGTACACGGCCCTATTTATCGTTTATTATATTTGTTTTGCTTTAATTTATATGCCAAAACAAACTATATAAAAAAAAATTATTCTTTGATTTTTAAATCAGTTCACAATTACACCATGCCCGAAAAAAACTAAACACAGTCATTTTTAATGTCACAGCTTTTATTATTTAAAAATTGACAAAATAAATAATAACTTTAGCTAAATTCAGGCACATTTGTTAATATTTCCCCTCCCTTTTTCGGTACAATAGATCATTTTAAAAATAAATAGTTCTCTCCGTTATACCTTTTCCAGCTTATTCTTATATTAATATTTTTAATGGAGATTGTCGGTTTAGCGTGCGGGCAAACGTGGGGATGTTATATAAGGATCCTCTAATTTAACATTTATGCTTGGGCTTAGTTGTTGTTTTTTTTTTTTTTTTTTTTTGCGATTATCTGAACAAACTACACCAATTCTGAATTCCGTATATTTAAATGAGAAAAACTATCACAATAAACTTTTACGTTTTTAAAGCCATAGGAATTTTTTTTTTTCAAAGAATTTTTGACACCGATTATCTTCATATTGAGCTCATTTACTGTAAAAATTTTCAAACAATAAAAACCGCGCTGTGTCTTTAGAGGTGCATGTTTTGTCAACTATACTCAAAAACATTTCCAAACAGCAACATTAATTTTTGTCTCGATCTCTCTCTTTATTTTTTTTATCAATAATATTCTTAATATTTTTGGCTATGTATAAATTACAAAATAATAATAATAAAGTTTAAAAGACATCATCAAATCGCGCCAGTGAAATTATTTAAAAGTATAATATATTATATATAGAAAGAAGGGAATTGAGAGCAAAAAATTGCATTTAATTGATTCATGTAATTTACTATTTATGTTTTTATAAAATAAAATTTATTTAAAGTGTGTGATCTATTGATTTACACATATGTCCAAAGTTTCATATTTTTAAAACACTTTTTACATATAAATTACACGACTTTTTATTCATATTTTGGCATAGACTGCAGCATATCACGCTATTGCTAATTAGCCGTTACGCATACGACAACATTAAAGTCACACATTTATAGACAAAATAACACAGATTCAGGAAATGTTTTTATTTTTTCAATCCAACAATTACTTATTGAGTTATTAATTTTTTAAGAAAGGTGCAAGCATTTTATTGAAGTGCTTTCACGACGTCTATTCAGAAGCATTGCAACCTCCCGTCCCCCCGCTTTTTTTCTCAATGCTAGCGCTATAGCGATGTATGCTGCTGTAGTGTGGAGCATTCACGATTTTTATTGAGGAGGGCGCTGCATACGTGATTTTTTTTATAAAGGCGCGCTTTGTTTTTAATGAATACAAATTAGAAAAAAACATTGAAAATAGATAAAAATTAGCTACAAAATATGAAAAATAACTTTCTTTATTGAATTATGGAATAAAACCTTTTTGATCGATTTTCTATAGGCATGCACTGCTTGCAGGGCTTACATGCACCAGCCGCCCCTGTATAATATATATATATATATATATATATGTATATATGTATATATGTATATGTATATGTATATGTATATATATATATATGTATATATATATATATATATATATATATATATATATATATATATATATATATATATATATATATATATATATATATATATATATATATATATATATATATATATATACAGCATACATAATATAATTAACAAAGTAATATAGGCTATAAATCGTCACTTAACATTCCAACCTCAAAGTATATAGTAAATAGAGAGGACCTCAAACTATACAACATTTCATATATTTTAAAGTTTGAGCCTTAATTTAAAATGTTTACTCTCTTTATTAAATATTATTATTTAGTTTTTTAAGCTTGCTAGATTTGTTCTAGATATTTTCACATTGTCAATTTTTCTATTTTAAATAAAATAAAAAAAAATGTTAAACTCCGATATGAAAGTATAGGGTGTTAATTAAAAGTGGCATCATTTTAAGCACATAACAAATTACGAAGATTTAAGTTTTTCAAACGTTCAATGCGTGTGAAATTAAAGCCTAAATTTTGACATTTTTGAGAAAGTTCTTGAAATTTAAGTACTTTATGTGGTTTGTGAGTTAGAGATAAAAATGTAAAAAGTAAGAGACTTTAAAAAAAAAAAAAAAACTATTTTCTACTGTAGCTATTTAATTGAAAACATTTTTCAGTACTTTTTTTTGAAGGTATTATGGCGTCATGATGCTTACCTACTTTTTACCTTATTATACACATACAAATTTCATTTTTATTAACAGAATAAAACATTCTTTCTTATATAGGAACAAAAACATGGAAACTTTTTTTTATTTGAGTTGTCAATCTGTAGATAAATACAAAATTTTGCGTATAAATAAATAAATAATAAATAAATAAATAAATAAATAAATAAATAAATAAATAAATAAATAAATAAATAAATAAATAAATAAATAAATAAATAAATAAATAAATAAATAAATAAATAAATAAATAAATAAATAAATAAATAAATAAATAAATAAATAAAATAATAATAAATATAGCCATTATATTTGTGTGTGTAAAGTCGCTATCAGGTGAACAATGACGTCAGGCGTAGAGTCAGGTGATCCACTAACAAAGTCATATTTAATGGCGAAGTCAGGTAAACTGCGGGAGTCAGGCTACTGATATAACATAGCTCCACCTACGTGACAATGACTTGTCATACTGCTCTGACGTGACATTGACCTGTCATACTGCACTGACGTCACAAAATATTGTGTATGTGTGCAATATTAAAACAAACATAGGAATCACAATCTTTTACATTTGGGTATGAAAAATCGAGTTACATCCAAAAATGCAATAAAATTTCCAACGGGTCGGTAACTTTTCGAAAAAAACGCACTTTTTGGGCAGAAGTATAAAAAACTCAATTTTTTTTTTTTTTATTCTAGTTAAAGTATAAAAAATAAACACTTTTTATTCTTGTGCATATTTAAATTTTTCGCATAGAACACAGGAAATTGTGTAAAGTAAGTTTTTATATTATTTCTAATTAGGTGGAGAAGGACGTTTATTCCGTTGAAAATTGATGTTTTTTATAAACTCTATTTATGCTAATAAATCAACGTTTAAAGTGAAATTGTACAATAACAGTTGAGTTTTGAAACGTAAATTATCAACACTTATAACCGTTGAAAAAACACTTATTCCGTTGATTGCTAACGAAATTTTTTAGTGTGTTGGTTCCACTTATGGCGTCGACTTTAACATCAATAAAACCACCCTATATATACATTTGATTTCTATCTGACTACAGACGTTTATTTTTATTTATATTTTGCGATTCTTTCATTTTTTTACCCTTGGATAAATTTAAATCTCTTTTTGTGCGCAAAATGACTTTATGACGTATTGTACGCGTACAATCATAAAAAGTAATTAATTAGTCAAGCAAATTAACTCCTATTACGACTCAATGATAAACAATTATAATTAATAATGATCATTAAGCAAAAGATGATAACTGATATTAAATTTTAATCGCTTCAAATCAAATGTATGGATTAAGTTATGTATATTAGGTAATCTAATCACACTATATGCATGTCAATCAGTCAATCACATTATAATTGTTTGATAACATTACGTTTGCATTTTGATTTTAGCAATATTTAACATAATATGGCTCTTGTTAGTGTGTTTGTGAGAAAACTACTGCACTGAGGTCACAAATATTTAAATATGAAATACTAGACATACTTTTACATGTTTTAAGACAGTAAAATGTACTAATTTAACATTGTAGAAGCCTCTTGTTAGTGTGTTTGTGAGAAAACTACTGCACTGAGGTCACAAATATTTAAATATGAAATACTAGACATACTTTTACATGTTTTAAGACAGTAAAATGTACTAATTTAACATTGTAGAAGCCTCTTGTTAGTGTGTTTGTGAGAAAACTACTGCTCTGAGGTCACAAATATTTAAATGTGGAATACTAGACGTACTTTTACATGTTTTAAGACAGTAAAATGTACTAATTTAACATTGTAGAAGCCTCTTGTTAGTGTGTTTGTGAGAAAACTACTGCACTGAGGTCACAAATATTTAAATGTGGAATACTAGACATACTTTTACGTGTTTTAAGACGGTAAAAGAAATCTTACAATATTTGTAGCGCCAAGCAATATCAGCGGTTGTGATGAGATGGAGGTCTATTTTTGAAGACAAAACAAAACAGCGACTGTTTAAACACAGATGCATGGAATGACTGCTGATCTGTTTTAAAATCAATAAAAATTCTATCTGCTATAAATAGTTATGTATAACATTAATATAAATACTACTCGTCTATTACACTGGGAGAAATATATAGCAAACTGAATATTACCTTTAAATTTAGAAATTGAAAAAAAAAAAAAATAATATTTACCCTTTTTAGTTCCACATGCAATTGTTAAAAAAATATTTTCATTTGATGTTAAAATTACTCTGAGATTTAAAATACATCGGAATTTGAACTGTTGTGCATTGTTTGCCACTCTTTATCATGTTCTGCATATTTTTAATAAATGCATGTTGATGTTCGATTTTTTTATTTTTTTATTATTTTTTTTTTTTGAAAAATCTTAGTTATATTTCTTATAATGTTTGAATTTATGATGATATAAATGCGGCATAAATTACGTAATTTCCTCTTTCATTATGCGATATATTTATAATATATATAATCAAAATCAAAATATATTTATTTATTTATTTTCACCCTACAATCACAATATACAACAATACATATCGGTTTAGGTTATTGTATCAGTTGATACAATTACAAATTACAGTCAAAAGTTGCACAAATATAAAACCAAAATATTTATACATGTAGAAAAATTATTTAAATTTTATTATAATAAAAACTGATATAAATGCTTTGTTTATACATGGTCTTTAATAAACTATATATATATAGTTTATATATATATATATATATATATATATATATATATATATATATATATATATATATATATATATATATATAGTTTATATAGGTTAATAACCCTTATTAGTTGCAACTTTAACTAATTAGTGGTTTAGGGTTGCATTTAGATGTATTTTTATCTTAAAATTTACAAAATAAATATAAAAATAAAAAAATGTTTATTTTTTGAAGCTATTTGATTTGAAAGTTAATAGTAACAGTGATAAAAATTTTAGAACTCAAGACCATCAGATAAGAGGATAAATATCGATTGATTTTTTGTTCTTTTACAGTTTTGTTGAAAGTTTGTCCTAATGTATCTCTGTGGAAAATTTGATATTTTTCTTTGTTGACAAGTTATTAGTCATAAATCCACACAAGATGATTTCCCGCCTTAATAATTTTCAAAGTATACGTATCAACAAATTGAAGTCTAATATTTATCTACCTGTTGTTTAATATACATTAATTATGTACCTGGAAATAATTAACATAAAGTAATATTTTTCACTGTAAATATTTCTTTATTTACATGTTAAACATAGCTACAGTTTACAATAACATTACATATACATCAAAGTTACACTACTTTGGGCTCGTCAGTTTTACTTAATTCTAAACATTAAATTAAACATAATGTTAGACTAGAGGGTGTATGCATGTATGTGACGTCATCAATCGGACATTTATTTTAAAAAGTATTGACCGTAGAAGGTTCAGTAGCCAGTTTTTTTAAATCTTGAGGACGAGCTAATTTCATTAAACTGGTTACTGAACCTCGAACGATTAGTATTTGCCGAGAAAAAAGTGGGCTGATGACGTCACAGGCTTTCTAGGCCGAGTTTCCAAAAATTAATTAGAAATACTTCGCATGCTCCAATCATCATCCTAAGAAAGAATAGCGCCTCAAATTTTTTAAAGATCATTCCAAAAATATCATAAACTAAAAAAAAAAAAAAAAAAAAAAAAAAAAAAAGGAATTCACCCCCCTTCCTGATTAAAAATGCTTTAAATTTAAGTTAAATTTTTCAAGTTATTAAAAATACTTACAGGAACATAATTTACATATCTAAAATTTGTAAAGTTCTTAAGGCTTTTTTTTTTTTTTTTTTGTAACTTTTCTGTATTTTTTTGTGTTTTTCTATAACACATAATACTCCCACTAAAAGTAAAAGGTGTGGTTTTGACAGTTATGAAATTTTTTTTTTTGAAATTTCAACATGAAAGCTATATCGTGTTTGTATCAAAATGTAAAAAAAATAATACTAGAAATAAATAAAAGGAAAAGTTTTTAAAACGTTCTGATAAACTGACTGATTGTGACACATGGATATTTATATCCAAATCTACACTGAAAAAACACTTCAACACAATCTTTATAGCGAATATGTATTTTTGATGAAATGTCCAATATTTGTGTTGCCCAGGATTGGCCAGTAACGATGTTACGTAATTTCACGACTTTTTGTTAAAAAAATAACGTATAACGTCGTTACTTTTTGATAGCAGAAACGAATAACGGTAACGCGCTACTTTTTCAAAACATTTTTTCCATGTAACGATATTATACTTTCTAATATTTCAAGCACTTAAAGGCATAGACAACATGAAAACATAAGCATTTATATCACAAAACACTTGATGGGACTTACATAAATAGCATTAATAGGTCTCAAAACCTAACTGTAGCTCCTTAGCAGTGATCAGAAAATATTGATTTATGCAACCAACACAACATTTTCATACTAGTTTTTGCATGTTTCTGACGTCATAAACAGAAATATTCACTCAAATTGCGTACTTTACAGTTTTTTCACGCTCTCTTGTGGGGCCACATTTACATTCTGGTAAAAATTGTCAACAACACACACACACAAACACACACACACACACACATATATATATATATATATATATATATATAATATAACTCAAATTTTGTGTTGTATGCATGCGCGTTTCTGTAGCGATAATAATAATAATAAAGTGTCTGTTTCGGTACTGAATAAATTTACTTTATACTTTCTTATGTTTTTGTGCATTTCTTAAAATTTCAATCCACAAATTTTTTTCAAACTGAACGAAAAGTTGGATCCGAGTTTTTGAACCCGTGTTTTTTAAATGTTGGGTCCATGGACCCGGGTACGAAAGACCCACCCAAAATCTCGGGTTTTTGGACCCCCGGGTCCAAACCCCTGAAATCAATAGCTATAGGGAAAAATGAGAAAAGTACACGTTTTTGCACGGTGTAAGAAAACGACCCAATTGATTTTAATTCTAAATAAAAATTTTAAATTGAAAAATAATGATAATAATAATAAATTTAAAAAATGGTTAAGATTTGATAGAGAATGTTTCTACAACTTCAAAATTTCAAAATTAACTGATATTTTCTATAAACACCCTGTATATTATGTTATATTACGATATGAGAGACACCTGTTTTACCGCAACAAGGACGACATTCACATGACGTAAAAACTGACTTAACACAAAGTCTATCTCTTAGAAATCAATGTTATATGTTCCCCTACGTGTGTTATATACTTCATTGGTTTACTCATTATAATTTATATAGGTAGAGATTCTCTGTGACAACATTTAAGCTCAAAATAATTGGTTATACATGTTCATATTTTATATAGAAGCATAATTTAATACTTCATTTCATTTCAAATCATTTAACATCATTACATTAATAAACAAACTAAATCGTAATCATGTTATTTACACTGAAAAAAAAAGCAATTTTCTTTAATTTAAGGACTGTATTCAGATGGCTCTTATCTCAAAATTTAAAAAGAAAAGTTAATGTAATTACAAAATAGCAACATTTGTGTTCTATAGGGAGGGAGTATACATTCATGTTAAAGTCAACGCCTAGGCGTTTACACGGTTTCCCTAGGCTGTCATGGTGAATGCCGGGCTGTGTACTTAGGCCGTGGTCGGCCCGTGTGTGCTTTTCCATTAATTTGGAAAGTCCTTACCTGTCGATAAGACAATGTCTTGACTGGGACTGGGATTGGTGTATAGCACAATAACACAATATGGCAAGCAAAAAAAAAATAATAAAATAAAATAAATAAATAAATATCATGGGACATGCAGGTACAGGAAAAAGGAACATTTTTTCAAGTCTAAAAATACTATGCAATATTTTTGAGAGCATTGAATTGAGGTTGTAAATAGCTTGAATTTCAAATATGTGAGGAAAATAATATCAATAAAAATTTATTAAATTTCCAAAGAAAAAAGTCCAAAACAAAGTTTATCCCAATGAGAAATGTTATTCATTGATCCAGTATGGCGTCACAGCGCATTCAGTATGACGTCATGCGCATACACCCTATAGTATTGCAATAGTTCAATGCAGCAGCTTTAACGTAAGATTTTGTCCCTGAAATATGCAAAATCTGCACCAGTTTTAGCCTGCACGGAAGAAAAGTAACATTAAAGAGTTAAAATTTAGAATTTGTTATAATAAATATGTTCGATATATACAAAGTTTGTTAAAGGCCCTGGATACCCTAAAAAAAAGTTTTGTATACTTCAATGGGACCGAATTTCTGATGACCTGTCGAAATCGCCATCTCTCTAGCTCGCGGCATAACGTCGCACGGCACTATAACGCACTCGCCGCAGCCACCGCAATTCCGCACCAGGCAGTTGTGACGTAGCAACTGCCCATCTCTAGCACCCTATAACCAGGGCAACCCCCTTTAAACCGACCCTGCACCCTTAGTATCCATGGTAATCAATCCATCTCACTTGACAGGGGGGACCACCCTTTCATCTTTGAACCCTGAAAGTTTGTAGATCCCAATTTAACCCTTTCACCCTTTTAAGGGGTTATTAAGGTACCAATACGATTACTAGGGTGCCAAGTAAAACCCTTGATAAAAATATAACTCACGATAACACATATTAAAATTTCAACCTACAAGGTATTAAAAGATGAGTTATCCAAATGAAGGTACCAAAAGGTTATCTTCCACCCTCTGGGTCCACCCCCTGGGGGTCAATTAGGGGTGTACAGTACTGAAAATTAAAGTTCTCCGATTTGCACGCAGCAAACGTTGAAATCGGGGTAAATTGACCTTCTAAAGACAATAGTGAGCACCAAAGGGTTATATACTCAACCCCTGAGGATTAAAGGGGCGGTTCAACCCTAAAAATAAAGTACCCCGATTTGGATGCAACAAACGTTGAAATCAGGGTAACTTGACTTCCATATAACGATGGTCAGCACCAAGGGGTAAAATAATCAACCCTCGAGGATTAAAGGGGCGGTTCAACCGAAAAATTCAATTATCTCAATTTGGATGACACAAGCGTGGAAGTCGGGGTAACTTGACTTCCGTATAACGATGGTCAGCACCAAGGGGTTAAATACTCACCCCCGAAGAATTAAAGGGGCGGTTCAACCAAAAAATTCAATTAGCTCAATTTGGATGACCCAAGCGTGGAAGTCGGGGTAACTTGACTTCTATATAACGTTGGTCAGCACCAAGGGGTTAATACTCAACCCCTGAGAATTAAAGGGGCGGTTCTTCCGAAAAATTTAATTATCTCAATTTGGATGACTCAAGCGTTGAAGTCGGGGTAACTTTAATTTCACATAACAATAATGAGCACCACAGGGTTATATATTTACTTCCTGAGGATTGAAGGGGCGGTTCAACCATAAAATTTAAGTATTCAAATTTAGATTACACAAGCGCAAATCTCGGGGTTACTTGGGATCTCAAAAACTACTGTGAGCACCAAAGGTCTATAACTAACTCGCTAAGAATTAAAGTGGTGGTTCAGTTTTATTGTTTGATTTATCAGTTTTGGATGTGACGTTGCCAATTAAAGTAGGAGAATATTCAACTCTTTGGTGCTAAATATAAAGTTTATAAAGTTATGTTTCTCCACATACGATCTTCTTCACATCCAAAACTCAGAACTCAAACGTAATAGTCGAGACGCCACTTTAATTCTCAGGGGGTGAGTTATAGACCTTTGGTGCTCACAGTAGTTTTTGAGATCCCAAGTAACCCCGAGATTTGCGCTTGTGTAATTTAAATTGGAATACTTGAATTTTACGGTTGAACCGCCCCTTCAATCCTCAGAAAGTAAATATATAACCCTGTGGTGCTCATTATTGTTATGTGAAATTAAAGTTACCTCGACTTCAACGCTTGAGTCATCCAAATTGAGATAATTAAATTTTTCGGAAGAACCGCCCCTTTAATTCTCAGGGGTTGAGTATTAACCCCTTGGTGCTGACCAACGTTATATAGAAGTCAAGTTACCCCGACTTCCACGCTTGGGTCATCCAAATTGAGCTAATTGAATTTTTTGGTTGAACCGCCCCTTTAATTCTTCGGGGGTGAGTATTTAACCCCTTGGTGCTGACCATCGTTATACGGAAGTCAAGTTACCCCGACTTCCACGCTTGTGTCATCCAAATTGAGATAATTGAATTTTTCGGTTGAACCGCCCCTTTAATCCTCGAGGGTTGATTATTTTACCCCTTGGTGCTGACCATCGTTATATGGAAGTCAAGTTACCCTGATTTCAACGTTTGTTGCATCCAAATCGGGGTACTTTATTTTTAGGGTTGAACCGCCCCTTTAATCCTCAGGGGTTGAGTATATAACCCTTTGGTGCTCACTATTGTCTTTAGAAGGTCAATTTACCCCGATTTCAACGTTTGCTGCGTGCAAATCGGAGAACTTTAATTTTCAGTACTGTACACCCCTAATTGACCCCCAG
>OX439132.1:1484135-1536635 GCA_949318235.1 Ecdyonurus torrentis
TAAATAAATAAATAAAAAAGAGGAAACCTTGTATTGTAATGGTGAAAAATTAGAATTTGTACTGTCATATAAATATTTAGGAGTAACGTTTCAGCAATCGGCTAAAGCCTTTTTCACAATGGACTTTTCTTAAGTGAAAATGCTAATTACTTTCACTTAAGAACGATAGGTGTTCACAATGAAACTGATTTTTCACTTAAGAATTTTCTTAATTGGTTTCACTTAACAAATTTTTTTCTTAATTTTTTTTCTTAAGTAGCTACTTAGAAGAATTATTTGAATTTACGTAAGAATCAAACCCAAGTTGATTCTAACGTAAATTCAAATAATTCTTCTAATTAGCTACTTAAGAAAAATTAAGAAAAAAATTGTTAAGTGAAAGTTATACGTAAAAAATTAAGAAAAAAATTTCTTAAGTGGAAATTCTAAGTAACTACTTAACAATCAAACTTTTTTCTTAATTTGAAAAAAATTAGCACTTTCACTTAAGAAAAGTCCATTGTGAACGAGGCTTTAATCTTTTGCTAAACATGTCAAGGATAGATGTCAAAAAGCTATTTCTTTATGTTATTCAATTTCAAATCTTCATTTATTGTCAATTAAAACTGCAGTAAAATTATTTAATCTGAAAATGTCTCCATATGGAATTAAAATCATTTGGTCATATTTATCTCTAACTGACTTTGCAAATCTGGAATCAGTAAAAGCTAATTTTCTTTCTAATTAATTAAATGTTAATTAATTAATTCATTAAATGCTAAAGTTTCTAATTTGTCTTTCTAAATTCACTAAAAGTTTATGAATTAACTTGAATGTGTGTTTAATGAATAAAATGAATAGCTATTACATTACTAATACATATTTATTTTTGTTTGGGCAAGAAAAAAACCCTGCATAATAATTATGCTAGCTTAATGCAGCAACTTAACGTATGCTATATTGTACGGTTATAACATAATAATTAACATGTTCAGCATAATTACTTATGTTATTACAAAATAACAACATTTGTGCTCTACAATATAGCAAGTGTTCAATGTAGCAACATAATGTATGCTATATTGTACAGTGATTATACTACATAACATAATAGTTAACATGTTCAGCATAATTACTTATGTTATTACAAAATAACATTTGTGCTCTACAATATAGCAAGTGTTCAATGTAGCAACATAATGTATGCTATATTGTACAGTGATTATACTACATAACATAATAGTTAACATGTTCAGCATAATTACCTATGTTATTACAAAATAACAACATTTGTGCTCTACAATATAGCAAGTGTTCAATGTAGCAACATAATGTATGCTATATTGTACAGTGATTATACTACATAACATAATAGTTAACATGTTCAGCATAATTACTTATGTTATTACAAAATAACAACATTTGTGCTCTACAATATAGCAAGTGTTCAATGTAGCAACATAATGTAGGCTATATTGTACAGTGATTATACTACATAACATAATAGTTAACATGTTCAGCATAATTACTTATGTTATTACAAAATAACAACATTTGTGCTCTACAATATAGCAAGTGTTCAATGTAGCAACATAATGTATGCTATATTGTACAGTGATTATACTACATAACATAATAGTTAACATGTTCAGCATAATTACTTATGTTATTACAAAATAACAACATTTGTGCTCTACAATATAGCAAGTGTTCAATGTAGCAACATAATGTATGCTATATTGTACAGTGATTAGATTATACTACATAACATAATAGTTAACATGTTCAGCATAATTACTTATGTTATTACAAAATAACAACATTTTTTGTGCTCTACAATATAGCAAGTGTTCAATGTAGCAACATAATGTATGCTATATTGTACAGTGATTATACTACATAACATAATAGTTAACATGTTCAGCATAATTACTTATGTTATTACAAAATAACAACATTTGTGCTCTACAATATAGCAAGTGTTCAATGTAGCATCAATTAATTTGTTTTATTTTTTATTAATATTTCTACTTTTGCTGAAGTATATAGAAAAATAAAGAAGCTTAGAGGAAAAAGTAACAAAAAACACAAATTTATTTTTCTAGAGGAACTTCAATTTTATTATTTCACATTTCATTTCACATTTGTAATAAGTTTTATAATGAGAAATTAGCAAGCCTTCGTATCAATTTTTTTTTTAGACGAAAGCTTACTTTTTAAACCTACCCAAGTAATTTAAAATTAAATTTTTTCATCATGTCAATACTTAATTCACATTCATAGCTTAATAAAAAACACTCTGATAATATTTTTGCAAGAAGTTTTAAATGTTTTTTGTAAGTTTATTAAAAAAATAATAAAAATAAGGAAGGTGGATTGAAATTTTTTGTTGAGTTTTTGATATTTTTGGAAAGAGCTTTAAAAAATTTTGAGGCGTTATTTTTTCTTAGGACGATTGGAGCATGCGAATTATTTTGAATTAATTTTTGAAAATCGGTTTAGAAAGCCTGTGACGTCATCATCAGTCCACTTTTTTCTCGGCAAATACTAATAGTTCGAGGTTCAGTAACCAGTTTAATTAAATCAGTTCCTGCTCAGGATTTCAAAAAAACTTGCTACTGAACCTTCTACGGTCAATACTTTTTCAAAATAACTGCCCGATTGATGACATCTCAGGCTTTTTAGATTGATTTTCAAAAATTAATTAAAAATACTTTCTATGCTCCAATCGTTCTAAGAAAAAATAACGCTTCAAAATATTTTTAAGTTCTTTCCAAAAATGTCATAAAAAGTAGCGGTTAAAAAAGAATTCACCTTCCTCATTCAAGACGTTGCAAAATTTAGAGATAAAATAAACCAACTGCCAGCTTGAACATGCAACAATACTAACACACAGCTACATGTAATTAACATGCACTCTTATGGAGCAATGAAGCAGCTATAAGGTGCATGCATTTAAAATTGACGTCATATTGTATCTTGGACGGCATAGGAAAATCACTCTTTTTGCCAGTTTTAAAAAAAAAAAAAAAAAAAAAACTATGTTTTAAATAGGTTGAATTAGTATCTCTAGTATGTGAGAAAAATAATAATAACAAAAAATCAAGCGATTTTCGAAAGAAAATTGCCAAAAACAGTTTTGCAGAGCAGAGTTGTTTATTACTCCTGTATGGCGTCCAAGCGCATTCAGTATGACGTCATGTGAATTCAGACTAATAATTAAGATTGCTAGAAAATATCAGGTACTCTCACTAAAACTGTTAAAAACCTCATTTAAATAACATGCAATTGGCCACTTGCAATGAACGAACTTTTTAAAATAATTTGAATAATTCTTTATGTATTTTTTATGTAAAAATCATTTTCATTTACTTGCTGCAACAATTAAAAACATTTTATTGCAAGTGGTCCATTTAATTACAATTATAACCTTTCAACAATGAAATTTTTTTGTTTATAATTGTTATGGAGTGCGAGTACTTGGTATTATCTAGGGACTTCCACCAATAAGTTACTTAATTTACTGTTTCCCTACTATGTTCAGCTATTTCTAAAACTATTGATGATATTTCCAAAGTTGTGATTAAAATAGAACACAAAATCAGAAAACTAAATAAATAGCTGTCTTCGTCTTGATATAAAAAGCAATACTATTAAAAATAAGAACAATCTGGACTAATGACTAAAACGTATACATGATGGAAAGAAAAGTGGCATTTTATCACTCGTAAAAACTAAATTTAACAAAATAGTTAATGTTAATATATATTAGAGCTGTAAATTTAAATCGGTTCAAGCGACCCCCCCCCCCCCCTGGCTGAAATCTTCAAGGGCTCTTTTTTTTTTTAATTTCAACCCGGGTCTCAATTTTTTAGCTCAAAATCGAGCCAGTCTGAGTTTAGCCAGTGATTTACTCGTCAATATAAAATAGAAATTTTCTACAGAACACGAACTAAAAATTATTTTTGAAGAATTTGGCAAGCAAGCCGCGACAGCTGACTATACATATGAGCAGTAAAATGATGTTGGAGAGGAAGGAGCCTTGATAGCGTATTTGGTAACGTAGTGGTCTGGGAAACCAAATGATCCGGGTTCGAGTCCCGGTCGAGCCGAATTCTTTTTCAATGCCAGTTTACTTCTTATATAACACGGTGTAACACGAAAGCCAAATACTTTCAATTTAAAGAAAAATGTAATTTTTAAATTTTTATTTAGCATGTAGTTTTAAACAGTTATTTAGGAATTTTAATTTTAAATAACATGTTTATAACAGTTATTTAGGAAATTTAATTTTAATTTTAAATAACATGTTTTTAACAGTTATATAGAAAATTTAAATTTAATTTACGATTCTTTCGTTAAAAAAACAAACAAATATATTTGTAACTATAAAAGAGCTTTCCTCCTCACAGGCTCTCGAGCTCGTTTTCAAATTTCAGCTCAACTATCGAGCTTATCAACCTTTGGCTCGTTTTTCGAGTTAGAGCTTGATTACAAGCTGAATTTTAATCCAAACCGGTCTAAAAATTTTAACCCAGCCTTAAAAGTTTTTTTAAAGTTTTTTACAGCTTTAATATTACTGGCTAAGAATAGAATTGTCATATTTGTTTAAAAATAAAATATAGGAATTTTGATTTTTATTACATGTAATTTTTTTTTTTTTTTTTTTTTTTTTTTGCAGTTTTGGCAACAACGTTCTTAGCCAAGAAATGTTCTAATACTCTTGTTATAATGTTTGTTTCACAATATTGTGCAATATTATTTTTTCCATTATTCTAATACAATTGTTTTCAATAATAAATTAAAAATTAAATAAATTATAAAATAAAAAAATGTTCAAAATATAAAATTAAAAGTCAGTTGGGGCTCCAATGTGGCACAAATACACTGAACTCACCGCCATGTTTGTGGTGTCTTATACACATGTAACATAGGAGATATCTGAAGTATTTTAGTCAACATCAATAATGACAGCGGTCTTTCTTATCTCTTATCTTATCACAGTGATAAGTGATTATTAGATAAGAATTGACCACTCTCTCCCTATGTTAGTCTGTATGTTTGTCACCACAAAGATGGCGGCTCTAATTGGTAAGCTGGACTAGCCGAAGTTGAAGAAGCGACGTCGCGTCATTGCACCAGAAGTGGCGGGAACAACCTGTGGACAGAACGGTTGTTTAAACTAACTCTAGTAATTGTAGTAATAATTTTTTAAGGCGGGAAATCAGCTTATGCGGGATTTGAATTAAAATATAAACGTAGAAAGTGAGTCAAAATTTAAATTTCCACATTTACATGTTATCTTTAAAGTGTAATCTTAAATATTTGATTAGTTTTCACACGTTTGACGTAACTAAATTTTTAAGTAACATTTCTTCTTCACTTTGTGTTTATATTGTAATTAGCGACCGTCTAGTTTGCCAGATATCAGTCGGTCACCTACCTCCTTAAAGAAAGAAATATCTGAAATTTCACACGGTGATACGTTAGGATAATCGAACCCAAAACTGTTTGCAAATCACGCAAAAATACGTTGTTTTGATGCCATATTATATATATAATATATATATATATATATATATATATCCAGGGCGTTATATCCAGGGCGTTATATATTATTAATTATATACACTAGAAATCACGTAAGGATGTGGGCGATTTATCGATTCCCCCTGGGCAGGCAATAGACGCTCTAGCTTTCAAGGTCACTAGGAGGTGGGGTAATGTTAGCTAAATGGAGAGTTTTTAGGCGCTCTCTTATTGGTCGCATCCTTATGTGGCGCGGACTGTATCACATGCTAAAATTTTCTGATACAAGTCCAAAAAAATGGAATGACTCACAACGTATTTCAATTAAATGTAGTTTTTTTATGACTCCAAATAAATCAGAGAAATGTATGTTATGTACCTTGTGGCGTATCTTGCATGTATTACTCACTATAACTTTCAACCTGCAAGTAAAATAAAATATAGATCTGCACTGAGACAAATTAAATACACAATTTTTCACACACAACGAAAATAAAGTTAACTATTAACCTAAACCTAAAAGAACCTTTTTATTTATTCATTTTTTTTTTATTCGATATTTTTTTTAAAATTATTATTATATATTTGTATTGCTTTCAAAAAAAGATGTTTCAATTTTCAAATCAAGTTATCCATAAAGTTATATGGTCAAAAAACAAAACGTGGGAACAAGAAACATGTGCTACTCGATAACTCGGTTCGAGCACCCATCTTGGTCAGAAACCTTCCGATGCTTTTTTTTATTATTATTAATATATATATAAATATATATATATATATATATATATATATATATATATATATATATATATATATATATATATATATATATATATATATATATATATATATATATATATATAACCCGGGTTTCAAGGTTTTGGCTCTAAAACGAGATATTTTGAGCTGAGCTTCTGAATGAGTCGTGAAAAAAAAAACATCTTTTCAAAATAACTCGATCTAAAGAACAATTTTTGAATAAAGCAAAAAAAAAAAATAAATAAATAAATAAAAGTTTGTAAAAAAAAGTGGGTAATTTCTTTTTAATATGTTGTTTTTAATGTTCTATCATGCAAAATTATCTTTTAAAATATTATTAAAAATTATTTTATTTTATGCATGATTTTTCTCCTTCAAAAACCATTTTCTATAAAGAAAATCGTTATTTTTTCAAACTTAAGTTCAGATATCGAGTTTTCCAAGCTTCAGCTCGATTTCAAGATAAACCCGAAATATAAGCCGGTGTAAAAAAATGTCAGCCCAGGCTAAAAAAAAAAAAATTTAATTTTATTACAGATCTACCTCAATTTCCATATCTATCGATATGACGATAATACAAAACAAAGTCTCGTTTTAGAATATGAAATAAAATTAATCACGAGAGTTTTGTTTATTGTATGAATGTAGTAAAAAATGTAGTAAAAAATATGTTTACACTCATGAGTTCAGTTCACTCTCGCAATACTAGATCTCATAAATATTATTTACAAATACCTAATATTAAAACAGATTGTTTCTCCTTATTAGGAGCTAAGCTATGGAATAAATTACCTGATGATGTATGTTGTATGTCTACAATCTCAATGTTTAAAAAATCTATTTCTAAAAGATTATGCTAGTAACTAGCTCATATATTAGTGTACTTATCTTTTCTTATTAAAACATAATGTTATAAGTGGACACAAAATAATATGTTAATTATAATTGGTTATTTTTATTATTCCATACAGTGTCGTCACTTATTTCCGGTTCAGTTGATAGGACTCATTGTCCTGACTGCGCCTTTTGTTCAATTTTTAATAATTTATTATGTATATTTCATCTGCTGCTAATTTGTTGTTTGAACAATAAAGACTATTATTTATTTATTTATTTATTTATTTATTTATTTAGTATCAACTACATGTTTGATTTAGCTGTGTAGGTTCCAATGTGAGTAGTGATTTGTTATGTGAGTGTGCCACACCCACGTTACTGTAATATAGAGCTTAGCCGACCACAGTGTGCTGGCAGTTGTCACAATACAATAGCTCTCTATGTTAATCTTAAAGCCATATGAGATTGCAAAACCACGTCATTTCAGTCTAGCATCTGCTGCCTTGTGTAGCCGTCTATCACATTATTTGTGGCCTGCTTATAGCTAGGAACCGTATTGTGGGGTCAGTCTACTGGTCAATCAGTCAGTCAGTCAATCAATCAATCAATCAATCAATCAATCAATCAATCAATCAATCAATCAATCAATCAATCAATCAATCAATCAATCAATCAATCAATCAATCAATCAATCAATCAATCAACCAACCAACCAACCAATTAATAAATCAATCAACAAAACATCCAAAATCTTAGTATCCTACAACATATGCAATTTGTGCAACATAAGTACGCAACTGGTTGCATAGATATTTATTTTGCAGGCGCGTTTCTCTCTCTCTCTCTCTCTCTCTCTCTCTCTCTCTCTCTCTCTCTCTCTCTCACACACACACACACACAAACACAAACACACACTAACACACAAACACACACACACACTAACACACAAACACACATATTTACCTGAAAACTCCTGCTGATGCCCTGATAAGGGAAGTTGCCTCCAAACAAATACTTGGCGTAGCCCTTGTGTGTCAGTCTGTAGACCCCAGGGGGCGTGGCCTCAGGTATGGTCCACTGAGACTGTGACTCACTGGTGCCTAGTAGGAAGGAGGTCCTGTACCACATGTACCTAAACAAAAGAGCATCGGCGTTTAAATATTTGTGACCTCAGTGCAGTATAGTTTTCTCACAAACACACTAACAAGAGGCTTCTACAATGTTAAATTAGTACATTTTACTGTCTTAAAACACGTAAAAGTATGTCTAGTATTCCACATTTAAATATTTGTGACCTCGGTGCAGTAGTTTTCTCACAAACACGCACAAATATTTAAATGGGCAATATTCACGTGATTAAGAAAGTATAGAAAACAGAAACTTTGACTCTTCATCCAATCAATTTTGATTTAAATATAAAAAATAAAGATATTCATAATAATAAACTCCTCCATTTAAAATTAGATATTATTTTAATATGGTGTGTTTATTTGAACAAATAATTTTATAATTAAATTTAAATGCTAAGATTTATTAAAATTAAATCTATATTTACATATTATTAAAAATAAACATGGCATGTTATGTTTATTTATAAATGTTAAAACAAACTTTCATAATGATTAATATTAATTTTCATTTTATTATGTTCAAAATAATTTTATTTATAAATAATTTAATGTTAATTTTTTTAACATTATACTGTTAAAAGCTATATAATTAAAAATTACACATAAAGAAAACACTGAGAAATATATAGTACACTTCAGAGATTTTGCATTCATGATAAAGTTGACGCCATGTTGGATTACTCTATAACAAAGGTAGCATAGGAAATTAACTAATTGTGCCAGTGTAAGCATTTTATTTTAGAGAATTATTGCTTTTCAAGGAATAGACTAGAGAAAAACATAAATATTTATATCACAAAACACTTGATGGGACTTACATAAATAACTTTAGTTTGTTTCAAAACCCAACTGTAGCTCCGTAGCAATGATCAGAAATTTAGATTTATGCAGTCCGCACAACATTTTCATACTAATTTTTGCATGTTTCTGACGTTATAAACATGAATAGTCACGCAAATTGCATACTTTGCAGTATTTTCACGCTCTCTCGTGGGGCTACATTAACATTCCGGTGAAAATTGTCATCAGTTTTGAATGAGGTAATCACGAAAGCCAGGTATGTCCCCAGCTCTGTATTTATGCAAATTTTTATTACTTTTTTAAGCAAGATATACAATATGCTTGACTTTGCTAGGGAAAACGGTGCGAGAATGTTGGCTATTGTATGTGTGGGTTTAGGGGGGGGGGGGGGGAGTTAGTTGGAGAGCAAGCGAGTGAGAAATATTTTTTGTTATGACATTTGGTCCAGACGGGAAGCGAGAATAGAGAAAGGGAGAGAGAGAGAGAGAGAGAGAGATGGTGACACAAACAAGGGCAAAGAAGTGATATAAGAAGACAGACAAATGCAGCAGTGAGCACACTTGCTTTTGTGATTTTTTTTCCTATATTATTTTATCGTGCTACACCCATAGTCCCAGTCAAGACATTGTCTTATCGACAGCTAAGGACTTTCCAATTAATGGAAAATCACACACGGGCCGGCCACGGCCTAAGTACACAGCCCGACATTCGCCATGACAGCCTAGAGAAACCGTGGAAACATCTAGGCAGGCTGGTCGGTGCAATCACATCAATCATGCACCTCCTAAATACTGTGCGTCGTCATGGAATGCATGTAAACATACATCGTGCAACGTGTTGTGCTCTCACACTTCACGTACGCACCCAGCAGTGGCTCGAACCTATACTCGGTGAGGAGTACACAGTTGCGAGTCAGCTGCCTTCACCACTCGGCTATAGGTATAGATTACAACTAAATACTGCAGTTCATAGCCTTGACTTAATTGCAGCCACAATTTATTTACATTTCAAAAATTATCCTATGTAGTGATAGATATGATAAAATCAAAAATTTGACTTACTTGGTCTCCCAGTTAGCGTCAGTAGCTACTACAGTCCATAGTTCGACCTTGGTGCCATTCTCAGAGCTTACTTCATCTCGTCTCTCTACCGTCATGAAGCTATCTTCATGTAACAAGTTATTGCGTGGATGTCCACTGATCTGAAACATACATAATAAGACTTAGAGCTAACTTCATCTCGTCTCTCTACCGTCATGAAGCTATCTTCATGTCAAAAATTGTTACGTACATTTCTCCTAATACTAGTTCGAACGGATACAGTGAAATTAACAATGTAAAGTCAACTGTGATTGGCTAGTAGGTTTGTAACACGCTTTCTGATTGGTTTAGCACCACGGACAATAATCTACATTTATTTTAAGAGCATTATTAAGTTTAGTATAAAAAATAGGGCATCATTGAACACGTGACTACAAAAAAATTCACGCCTGTGGCGGACACCACGAATTCTGTGCCCCCCCCCCCCCCCCCCATTTGTTTGTGGGCCTTGTCTCTCGAATATGTACAGTCATTAAAAAAGACTGTGCGTGATATAGCCGTCGCAAAATGAAAATAAAAACAACATCAACATGTTGATGTCTAATTCATGGATAATAAGGTATGGTATTTATCAATCTAGTATTCTAAATTATAAAAAAGTAAAGCCTCGTTCACAATGGACTTTTTCTTAGTTTTCTTAAGTGAAAATGATAATTTTTTCCACTTAAGAACGATTGGTGTTCACAATGAAACTATTGTTGCACTTAAGAATTTTCTAAATTGGTTTTCACTTAACAATTTTTTTGCTTAATTATTCTTAAGTAGCTAATTAGAAGTTGAATTATTTGAATTTACGTAAGAATCAAACCATTGTTGATTCTTACGTAAATTCAAATAATTCTTATAATTAGCTACTTAAGAAAAATTAAGAAAAAATAATTGTTAAGTAAAAGTTCTACGTAAAAAATTAAGAAAAGATTTCTTAAGTGGAAATCAAACTTTTTTCTTAATTTTTGAAAAAATTAGCGTTTTCACTTAAGAAAAGTCCATTGTTGACAAGATATTTAGCGATTTAAAAAAAAGGTTACAAATTGAATGATTTATACCAACAAGACACAAAATATAAATAAGGAAAGTTAAAATTATAAAATTTGAAGTTATTTTGTGAAAGCACTTATTGTATTATTTGAAAACTCTGTCATTCGTTAAGTTCATGCTGCTGAGTTTGTGACAAAAAGTCGTTATTTCAAATTGAGATCACAACTTCTGTCAAAGTTTCTCAACATGTTTAATATAACTTTGATACTTGAACCCTCTTGCATTGTGTCGCAATACGAGGAAACCAAAGAAAAGTGTATTTTAATATATATGAGGAAATGAATCAAATAAATGTTTTCTCTAATTCAGCATACTCAACAAGTTTTATTTTCCTTATTCCAAAATCTAGCTAAATTACATTGCGAGAAGTTTCTACTATACACACTAAAAAATATGAAAAGCTTATACACGCAGTTTTGCAATGCCTTGAAGGAATAGACCAGAGGAAAACATAAGCATTTATATCACAAAACACTTGATGGGACTTACATAAATAACTTTAGTTTGTCTCAAAATCCAACAGTAGCCCCGTAGCAGTGATCAGATAATTTGATTTATGCAACCCGCACAACGTTTTCATACTAATTTTTGCATGTTTCTGACATCATAAACATGAATTTTCACGCAAATTGCATACTTTACAGTATTTTCACGCTCTCTCGTGGGGCTACATTAACATTCTGGTAAAAATTGTTATCAGTTTTGAAGATCCCATTTCGTGTTTATTCATTCAAATCACATGATGATTTATATGATTTATGGCTTTAAGTATTATGTAATCAACGGTTATGACGTCACTGAACGTTGATATTTCAGCAATAAAAACGTTGGTGACGTCACAAGCGTTGGGACTGAATAGTAAAATTGTAGATTTGTAACGGCCAAGTTTAACGTTTATTCCATTGTGATTCTAACGCTTGTGACGTCATTTACGTTTTTATCGTTAGATTATCAACGATTATTGACGTCATAATCGTGTATTTTACAATACTTAAAGCATTGCAAAACTGTGTACAAGCTTTTCAACGACATTTTTTTTAGTGTGTATGTATAAAACATTCTTCAGAACCACCAAACTTTTTGACAAATGTTTTTAATGTTGTAAAGTTTTTTTTTTTTTTTTTTTTTTTTTTCGTCTCTCAGAAGACCAAGAACATTTCTCTTTTGTTAATAACGTCTTCTTACTGAGGCTACCCCCCCTGTTCCTAACCATTCGAGAATGTTCAAAATATAGCTTTAAAAAAACGCAAGAATGTTTGCTGGTCACATTGTTATATTTTTTTATAAATTAATTCTCTCTCTCTCTCTCTCTCTCTCTCTCTCTCTCTCTCTCTCTCTCTCTCTCTCTCTCTCTCTCTCTCTCTCTCTATATATATATATATATATATATATATATATATATATATATAACATATATAATATATAATATATATATATATATATATATATATATATATATATATATATATATATATATATATATATATATATATAATATTTTTCATATAATTTGTTATTGAAATTGTGATATCCAGTACTTTGTATATTGCCACTAAAGACGCTAAACAGTGTACACTCCTTCGCTTTTAAAATTACCCATTCAAATTTTTGTTTCAATGAATTAGGCACCACACACGCCGCATTCAGTAACGGACATCCATTACATAAGTTCAACAGTATTTGCTAATTATAATTAGCAACTCATAATTATGAAACTAGAAATTTAAATAGTAAATTACCATCAATATATTGTAGAACTGAAATGTATAAAAACGGTCCGTTTTGCATTTGTTTAAATATATATAATAAATTACCATTAGAGATGAGACTTATTAGTGATTTCAATGTTTTTAAAAAGAAATTGAAATTGTTCTTTTTAAATAATTCATTTTACAACTTACAAGAACTTTATGATTTTTAAATGATAACGTATAAAAAATAATAATAATAAAAATAATAAAAAGTTGTCAAAGTGAGGGCCCTAGAGTGAGCCCACTGCTATGTTTTTATTGGTTTTAATAATAATATAAATATGAATGTAAAAGTAGCGCCAATTGTGCATAATATAGTATGTGACTTTTTCTGTCTGTTAATTAACCTTGACGAATACCATGTATATTGTATACGATTGAAGGAAAGAAAGAAATAAAGAAATTTTGATTTTTTTGGTTTTTTAAATACCCAAGACTTCTATAACGACAACGACTCCCACTATTGACTAATAAGGGAACAACTATTTTGAGGCCGACTATAAGCAATTTCTCTCACATCCGCTTCCGTTTCGACGTACACGTACAGCGCATATACGTAGTAAGTAAAAAAGAAACGGATGTGGCCGATGTGCGGAATATTTGATTTGATCCGAATATGGAGTATAGAGAAATGTTCCTTTCCCCTGCAAGCTGCAACGCTAACTAAGTAGTTGCTCCCTAGTTAAGTTGTTATTTTGATTGTTGTAACAATTAAAAAAAAGATAACTAAGGTTTAACTAGAGGTTGCAGCTTTCAGCCCTTGGTTAATTATGAATCTAAAAAATTAAATAAAATTAAATTTTACCAGAACATCGCTACCCTAAAGTAGTACCTTAAACACATAATGCACTTTTTTATATCCTTTAGAATACTAGGTTAATAATTTACATACCTTATTATGGCAGAATTAGATATGAACACGTTGATTTTGTATTCATTTTCATTTATTTTCCATTTAACAGTTGAAATATAACTTATCTGACGTCACAATGACCTTTATAATTCCGAGTTTGCGCACAAAGTGTTTTATAGTTTAGGAAAGTACCAAACTTTTTCCTGTCGTTCCCTCTCTGCCTCACCTCATCAGCCATTCACAGTCAAGTCCTTTGGCCACGTGATAAATTCAAAACACTCCCCATGTATAATTCATGTTCATGTCTAATTCGGCCATAACATGGTAATGTAAAATACTAACCTAGTATTCTAAATGATATAAAAGAAATGAAATATATCTTTAAGCAAGCTAGCTGTATTGTATACTTACAAAAGATGCCGAGACCGTGTCCCCAGGCCTGGCTTTCCTTGGAGGTTCCTTGACAACCTGACCATAGTGCTTTCTCCAAGGTGTGGAGTCAAACAATACGGGAGCCACGAGAGAAACAAGGTCCTCCTTTATATCTCGTGGAGCAAGGCCTGACTTCAAGCGGGCACCGGTCTCCAGTGATGAGGCCAGCTGCATGTACTGTTGTTCATATAGGGGCAGTGTGTCAGGGCCGTATATTGTAGAGGCCGCCTCATATCTCTGTAACTGAGAATTAAGAGGTTGGTTAGTCACATCTGCATGTACTGTTGTTCATATAGGGGCAGTGTGTCAGGACCGTATATTGTAGAGGCCGCCTCATATCTCTGTAACTGAGAATTAAGAGGCAGATAAATTAAAAAAAAAAATTATGTGCGAGAAATTATGAAGTCACATTGAAGTAAACAAGTCAAGAACGAGTCAAGAAATTTAAATATTGAAATTTTTCACTGTTATAAAAATAATTCTAATTATTAATAATAAATTAATTTGCTTACCGAGTACTCCTCTGGTGTTACGATGTAACTGGAGTAAGTATTACATAGGCCTGCTATCACTACAGGGCCCTGGTCGTCACTCTGGGCCTGGTCTATGTTTGAGGTGACTTCCTTGTAGTCTGTGTTGTTAGACCACGTGACGTGAGTGACGTCACTGCTAGAGCGCCACTGCCGCCATGCAGTGCGGCCCTCTGACGTCACGCGCAATCCTGAAGTCAAAGATATCACACTAACAATATATATATAAAGCAAATGTAAATTTAGATAATGTAAAGTAGTAATACTGCGCATTTCACACGTCTTGTAAAAAATTTAATTTCTGGATCCCCTTCTTTACCTATGCTCACTGTAGGCTGGACCCGGCTTCTCTTAGCCAACGTCCTGCCATGGTAGAGAACTCTCCAGGCACTGCGGCGATGGTAAAGCCCTCTAAACTTAATTGTTTTGACTTAAAGTAAGACATAACAAACCTGCAGTCACGGCCTCTCTTAGCCTACGTCCTGCCATGGTAGAGAACTCTCCAGGCACTGCGGCGATGGTAAAGCCCACTAAACTTAATTGTTTTGACTTAAAGTAAGACATAATAAACCTGCAGACACAGCCTCTCTTAGCCTACGTCCTGCCATGGTAGAGAACTCTCCAGGCACTGCGGCGATGGTAAAGCCCTCTAAACTTAATTGTTTTGACTTAAAGTAAGACATAATAAACCTGCAGGCACAGCCTCTCTTAGCCTACGTCTTGCCATGGTGGAGAACTCTCCAGGCACTGCAGCGATGGTAAAGCCCTCTAAACTTAATTGTTTTGACTTAAAGTAAGACATAATAAACCTGCAGACACAGCCTCTCTTAGCCTACGTCTTGCCATGGTAGAAAACTCTCCAGGCACTGCGGCGATGGTAAAGCCCTCTAAACTTAATTGTTTTGACTTAAAGTAAGACATAATAAACCTGCAGACACAGCCTCTCTTAGCCTACGTCTTGCCATGGTAGAAAACTCTCCAGGCACTGCGGCGATGGTAAAGCCCTCTAAACTTAATTGTTTTGACTTAAAGTAAGACATAATAAACCTGCAGACACAGCCTCTCTTAGCCTACGTCTTGCCATGGTAGAAAACTCTCCAGGCACTGCGGCGATGGTAAAGCCCTCTAAACTTAATTGTTTTGACTTAAAGTAAGACATAACAAACCTGCAGTCACGGCCTCTCTTAGCCTACGTCCTGCCATGGTAGAGAACTCCCCAGGCACTGCGGCGATGGTAAAGCCCCCTATCTTAGCAACGCTGGTTGACACAACACGAGGCTGCCACTCGAAAGGAAACTTCATCTGTAAACAAAAAGTCAACATAAGTAATTAACTAGCACAAATATCTTGTAAAAAAAACTGCATCTCTTATCTCAATAATTATAGCTATAATAATTAAACAAATCCTAGTCTAAAAATATAAAACTCATTAGATAATACCAGTCTCGGACTGGCCATAAGAGCAAATCCGTGACAGCGGGCGTGCCCCCCCCCCTCCTGTTTAGAGGCTCCTAACGCCCAAAAAGGGGCTTAACCAGGATGTTACGCCCCCTTTTGTGGCTCCTAGAGAGGGTGTTACACCCCTTTTGTGGACAAGGCCCCTTGAGTGCAAGTCCGACCCTGGATAATACTACCACACTATATAGGGTGGTCGACGTCATAATCGAGTACTATAAATAACATGGGCCAGTATAGGAAAATGTCACATTTTGCCAGTTTAAAAATGCTTCGCAATTTTTTTGAAAGCATTGATGCTGTTAACAGGTTCAGGTTGAATTAGTACCTCAAGTACAGTATTTTTTTTTTCATGTTGTATTTTCTATTGACTTTAAAGAGGCGCATGCAGACAACCAAGCTATTCTGAATCTATATGTTACAAAAATAATATTAGAAGTTTTTTAAAGTTAATGAGTCTATTCCTTCTAATTTTAATATTAAATTGAAATTGACGAGTTGCATATCTATGCAACGATTATACATCGCTTCACATAAGTTAATATATTTTTTTGCTTCTTTCGGTCTTTTTTAGTGGCCAACATTTACAAACAGGTACGCAACAGTGTGAGAGTGGCAATACCGGTTTGTAATTTTGGTTACCTAAGTATTCGAGAGGAATGGAGCTGGGAAGATCTAAATATATACGAAGGGAAGTATATAAAGGGGCGTGGCTAACTTTAACTTAATTTTTTAATTAGAAGGAATAGACGCACAGGCTCTAAATCACTTTTCGTAAATGGTACAATCAATTTTAAATCAAATTAAGAAAATTTAAATTTTGATATCTGTGCCCCTTTAATCATATATATATATAAGACCCCAAAAGTACAGTAAATATAAAGCCAAAGTGATACCTTTTCTTTTAGTGTACACTGCGAGCATTCCTTTAAAAATAACATTAATAGCTTTATCAATAAGTAATATTAATTAACCATTATATCCATAATAGATTTGAACAAATGATGCTCGGGAGAAAGGCTGTAATCGAGAGCGCAAAAATAGTCGATCTTTTTGACAAAATACTCGACTATATAATCGATAATTTTTGGTGCAAATAGTCGATAAATAGTCAATTTTATACAAAAAAGTCAAAAAGAGACAATTTTTACATAAATTTATCTAAATAGAATAATAAACAAAATGACTTTGTGAGTAAAATATAAGTTAATGTAATGTAAAACAGACAAAGAATTTGGTATCTTAATACGCAAATTGGCCGAGCGTGGCCTTATCTTGTGTTACTAATTGTAACAGTTTTGACAGAAATAAAAATTAAATTTATTGATTCAATACATATATATATATATATATATATATATATATATATATATATATATATATATATATATATATATATATATATGTATATATATATATATATATGTATATATATATATATATATATATATATGTATATATATATATATATATATATATATATATATATATGTATATATATATATATATATATATATATATATATATATATATATTTATATATATATAGTATAATATATTTTTATGAAACAATTTATAATATCAAATTATTTGATACGTTTTTACAAGAAATTTCCTTAAAAACGTTAAAAAGTGCAAAATAGTCGACAAAGAGTCGATTTTTTGTGTGAAATAGTCGCTAAGCTCGAAATAGTCGAATTTTTGTTTGGTCCAAAATGCGCCATTTGCTGAGATTGGTGGAGATATGAAATAAAACCAGCAATAGTCGGCATAATGACAATTGTCGAAAAACTGTTTTAGTGCTCTATATTTATAACCTTTTTTTATATTCGTTTTACATCAAAACGCTAAGGTGAAATTTTTTGTAACAATATTTAAATTAAAATATATATTTTCGTGTTAACAAAGTGACGATGTACCTTTTGTGTCGTACGTGTTTTTATCTCATTCTCCAACTGAAATTATCAATTACATAATATAATTATGCTGCATTGAATAATTGCTATTTATTAGACCACAAAGACACAAACATTGCTATTTTTTAATAACATATACGTAATTATCCTGATTACCTGCTGAACTTCTTATTCTTCTCATTCATTCATTCATTCATTCATTCATTCATTCATTCATTCATTCATTCATTCATTCATTCATTCATTCATTCATTCATTCATTCATTCATTCATTCATTCATTCATTCATTCATTCATTCATTCATTCATTCATTCATTCATTCATTCATTCATTCATTCATTCATTCATTCATTCATTCATTCATTCATTCATTCATTCATTCATTCATTCATTCATTCATTCATTCATTCATTCATTCATTCATTCATTCATTCATTCATTCATTCATTCATTCACATAGGTAACAGGTATAATTATAAAATGGTAATGTTATGCGAGATCCATAGTTAAATAATCATGATGAGTTAGTACGTTGATATGAAGTTTCAGCAAACTAGTAATTGATGTAGGCGGTAGGCATAGGCTGACCATAATTTAAAGTGTGCAACCCGGGACACTGCAGAGCAATGCACAGAAGAGACCAAGAGGCCCGCGCGAAGCGCGGCCGGTGGTCCCCGCCGGAGGCGAAAAATTTTCAGAAAAGGGGGCGTGGCCTCCGAAATTTCATCAGTTTTGTGTCTTTTTGAGTTTATTTAAAAGCACATGGATTTTTTTCAATGCTTTCTGTCGTCTATTTTTAACCTTTTCCCTGCAAAAAAAAAAAAAATAATAATAATAATAATAATAATAATAATAATAATAATAATAATAAAAAAACAAATTGTGAAACAATTTTTTCATAATAATAGTTATATCACAAATAACATACGTAACCGACGTAACGTATGGTATGTGATGTGTACGTCCTATTTGAGCCGAAACACCCACTCTCAAAAAAAAAAAATTTAATAAATAAATAAAAATTTGGCGTAACTATGGTGTATAATTTTAATATGCTACGAAAAATATTACATAAATGCATCGACTATCTTTTGACGTTTTTTTTTTTATATTTTTTATATTTTTTTTTCTCCGCGAGCTTTTAATTGTATACTTTTTATTAAAATTCCTGCAAAATATAAAACCGGGACATTGACGATTTTTGCAAAATCTTGCCGGGACTTTAGTGTTGAAACCGGGACTGTCCCGGTTAATCCGGGACGGATGGTCAGCCTAGGTAGGCAGGTAGGCAGGTAGGCAGGTATAGGCGGGTGTGAGTGGGCGGCAATGATCGGGCAAAGTTAGACTTCCCAGTAATTTGTCTGTGACATCAAACTACTCCACATGTATGTATCAACACGAGAGAGAGCTAGCTTTACGTGAAGACAGACAGACAGACAGACAGACAGACAGACAGACAGACAGACAGACAGACAGACAGACAGACAGACAGACAGACAGACAGACAGACAGACAGACAGACAGACAGACAGACAGACAGACAGACAGACAGACAGACAGACAGACAGACAGACAGACAGACAGACAGACAGACAGACAGACAGACAGACAGACAGACAGACAGACAGACAGACAGACAGAGGCAGACAGACACACGACAGACAGACAGACAGACAGACAGACAGACAGACAGACAGACAGACAGACAGACAGACAGACAGACAGACAGACAGACAGACAGACAGACAGACAGACAGACAGACAGACAGACAGACAGACAGACAGACAGACAGACAAACAGACTCACCTCCCCAGTAGGTATTAGAATAGGTTTCTCTTTGTGACACTCTCGCTCCAGATTACTCGGGGTCACAAGAAAGTCACGGACTGCATTCCACAGTTCGTTAGGTGACGTCATACCTTGGATGAAAGTGAATGCTCCGGGACCATCAGTGGTCCCTGCGGCGAAACTGTGGCCCATGGCGGGCAGGCAGCCGCGCAGCTGTGGTCAAATGAAACAATATCCTAAGGTTAGTAATGAAACTGTTACCTACTGTATATCCTATATCAACAAAGCTAAAGATAACGTTAGGTAGCGACTGCGCATTTCGTGCGTCTTCTGCAACATTTAAATCTTTATTTCCGGTATTTTTCACGTTTTGATGGCGGGAAAATATTATCGTGTTTTTTTTTTTTTTTTTTTTTTGAAAAGTTGAACTTTAACCGGAAATAGATTTTAGCGATCGGGAAAATTTGTAAAAGACGAACGGAAAGCGCAGTCGTTATATTGTGCTTTGTTGACCCATATGTCGGGTCCCATAAGCACATTTGCAGAATATACAGACGAAGCACAAGAGGGCTTTCTCTACCTTACCACACGATAGTAAAAAACTACGTTGCTTATATATGCTGCATTTATGTTATGATGCCTAATTATAGAATTTGCATAAATAATTATGTTGTACAACAAAATATTTATGCTACGTAACATAGTTATTGAGAAATGTAATAGAAAGTATGGTTTATATACTGAGCTAATTTTCTGTAAATATGCTAGCGTAATTATTACGACAATTTTTCTGTCAGTGCATTAAATTATATATATATAAACCAGTTGCACTCATATTTAAGAGCCGCCATTTTGTTGGTTAGGAATACATAGGCCAGCATAGGAGAAACGTCATTTTTATTTTTTTAACAGCAAATGAAGCTTCAAAGCTCAATCGAAGCCTTATTTTTAGCTCCTAATAAGCTAGTAGAATATTAAAAAAAAATGTTTATAGTCGAAATATACTTTTATTTTTGCGATCCTGGGAAAATGACGTTTTTCCCTATGCTGGACAATGTAATAGGCACCACAAACATGGCGTCAAAGCGCAAGAATGTGAAAAGGGTCTATAGAGTGTTTGCTACTTTGCTCACCGTTTTGTTAGTTCTCGCCTGTTCATCGTAATACGAGATCTTGATCCTGGACATGTCTACGTATTGGTGCACGCTCCGGATTGCTCCTGAGATTGGGGTACCAGTGCTGAACAGCTCCTGTATAACATAAATAACATCACTTTAAAATATAATCGTTCACGGGAAAAACAATTACTACCTCTTATGTACTCTGTCTTTTGCAATAGGTACACTTTAATTTGGCACAGGTAGTTATAAACTACAATACCACTTAACCTAAGTGAGTCACACCTTTATTGTAGTATATTTCACCTGCATTAGGTAGTATTGTAGTATAATAATACCTGTGTTCTAGCTGTATAGCTGTTCTAGCAAATATATTTTGAAGATACAACCACAAATTAAAAAATTCCAGTTTTTTCAGTTTTGAATCTGTTTTGAACAAATCAATTTATTAGAACAAAAATTGAATAAATTGATTTAAATATGCACATTCTGTAGTGCCATATATAAGCTTTCATTTTACTATGTTATATATCAATATATGATATAGTTAAATTTATAAATTTTCTATCATTTTAGTTTGAATATTAAAATTTTTTTTTTTTTTTTTTTTTTTTTTTTGCAACACAAGATATTTAATGTTTACATAAGTTACTTTTAGTAATGAGAACAAGAAGCTTCGTTTTCATTTCTGTAAAATATATTTTTTTATAGATACAACCACAAAAAAAAATTCCAAAATATGCAGTTATGAATTTGTTTTGAACATCTGAAATCATTGGAAAAAAAATTCGATAAATTGATCTAAATTATCACAATCTGTAGTGGCATATTATAAGATTTCTATTTATTATTTTATATATCTATATATGATATTGTTAAATTTATAAATTTTCTATCATTTTACTATAAATATTTTTATAGTTTTTTTTTTTTTTTTTCTTTTTCACAAGATATTTCATTTTTACAAATAAAGTAACGTTTAGTCAGGAGAAAAAGAACCTCCGTTTTCAACTCTGTAATAATTTAAAGGCATTAGGCTTAACATAAAGTACAGCACTGGACAAAAGTTACCGAACTGGGCAGCGCGGTGGAATAGTGCGGCATAAATAACATAGTGTGGGTGCGAGTTGTCTGTAAAAATCGTACGGAAACTTTTGGCCAGAGCTGTACCTTGAATTTAGCGCAACAAATCAATATAATTTTTTTTTTTTTTTTACTATTTTTTTAACCATTTCTACTAACAAGTTAGTATTATAAAGAAACAAAATAAATTTTTAATAATTATTTTTTTCTAATCCTGCAGTGTTTTCCTCATGCCTTAAAGCTATTTACCATTTTATGATACACGTAGAAAGGTAATTAAAAAAGTTAGTATTTAGACTTATGTTTTATAATATATTTGCTATAGGTACAAAGTTTTTAACGATGTAAAACTCTACCTATTTACCACTGAAGAAATAACGTTTATACTAACAAGTTACTGTTTAAACTTTTGTCAACCAAGTTATTGGTTTGTACTGAAGAATTACATCTATGTAACTGAATAATTTGTACAATGTAGGCTTTACGTGAGGATAAATGTTTATTTTTTGACGTGACGTGACGTGACGTGACGTGACGTGACGTGACGTGACGTGACGTGACGTGACGTGACGTGACGTGACGTGACGTGACGTGACGTGACGTGACGTGACGTGACGTGACGTGACGTGACGTGACGTGACGTGACGTGACGTGACGTGACGTGACGTGATATTACATAATATGACTCACCGTGGCTTTGTCGAACAGTCTGCTAGCAATGAGATACGTGCTGTCGAACATATCTCTGCCAGGTCCTGAAGCGATGCACAACACATTGGCGCCATCACATGTGCTCGAGGCCACATCACATGGCTCGCCGGTGTCCGAGCAGTGGGGACCTCGGAGGTTGGGAGACACGTCGCCTAGGTTACTGGAGGCGAATGCAGCTACAAACTTGCCCTGCAACATAGCATTATATATATATATATATATATATATATATATATATATATATATATATATGTAAACTTCAAATGATATAGTTTTCCTTCACTACACATAGTGTAGATCAGAACTCCACGAGATGGCGATATTTGTATCAAAGTATAATATATAAATATTTGAAAATATTTATCTAGCACTATAACACCATCTGAGACGAATCATATAAATGCAAATAAAGTCAAACAGTTAAAAGGGACGACGGCGGCCGGAATCGAACCGACAACCTTTGGATTTGCGCTCCACTGCTCTGACCATTGAGCTACAGCGGCGTCCAATTCTACCTTGATTCTTTACTTGCATTTACACAATTCTTATGACGACAACGGTCGCCTTATTGGCTGCCTGAGGGCACCTGTTTTTACAAACCAGCCTCTCTTTAAACAGCTGACTCCCCTCTTGCGAGGGGAAATTTACCCGTGCGGCGGGATTTATGTGTAAACTTCAAATGATATAGTTTTCCTTCACTACACATAGTGTAGATCAGAACTCCACGAGATGGCGATATTTGTATCAAAGTATAATATATAAATATTTGAAAATATTTATCTAGCACTATAACACCATCTGAGACGAATCATATAAATGCAAATAAAGTCAAACAGTTAAAAGGGACGACGGCGGCCGGAATCGAACCGACAACCTTTGGATTTGCGCTCCACTGCTCTGACCATTGAGCTACAGCGGCGTCCAATTCTACCTTGATTCTTTACTTGCATTTACACAATTCTTATGACGACAACGGTCGCCATGGAGTTCTGATCTACACTATGTGTAGTGAAGGAAAACTATATCATTTGAAGTTTACACATAAATCCCGCCGCACGGGTAAATTTCCCCTCGCAAGAGGGGAGTCAGCTGTTTAAAGAGAGGCTGGTTTGTAAAAACAGGTGCCCTCAGGCAGCCAATAAGGCGACCGTTGTCGTCATAAGAATTGTGTAAATGCAAGTAAAGAATCAAGGTAGAATTGGACGCCGCTGTAGCTCAATGGTCAGAGCAGTGGAGCGCAAATCCAAAGGTTGTCGGTTCGATTCCGGCCGCCGTCGTCCCTTTTAACTGTTTGACTTTATTTGCATTTATATGATTCGTCTCAGATGGTGTTATAGTGCTAGATAAATATTTTCAAATATTTATATATTATACTTTGATATATATATATATATATATATATATATATATATATATATATATATATAAAACACTTCATGAAAAAATAACATTTTTATTTTTTACGAGCGGTGTAGAAAAGGAAATAATTAAATGTTACTTAAAGTAGTTATAAAGTTATTAAATAAAAGTTTAAATATTCGTGATATTAAAGTTTTGTAATTAAAAAGCAGAGCTCGTTTTGTAGGAGACAAAAAAATGATAAATAAATAAACTAACAAGAAGAAGCAAGGCTTACGGCAGTCCGTGTAATTAGTTGACATGTCTGTGACTTGCTTTGTATTATATATATATATATATATATATATATATATATATATATATATATATATATATATATATATATATATATATATATATATATATGCCAACCAACAAAACAAAGAGAAAGCAAATCAAAGATATTGAATCTACAAAATACGTCGAACTCAGTCTCGTTATCTGAGACTTTTCTTTATTTCTCTCATTGTCTGGCACTCTTTTGTATTATTAATAAATAGGAAATAAGATATTCAAATTTTATATATATTTATTGATTTTTTTCATCTTGCAATCACAATACACAATAATCCGCTAAGATTATTGTAAATAAAAATTTACAAATACAAATAACAGTCAATACAATACAAATAATAAATACATAGAGGAAATACAGTTCGACGGCTATGCGGCATTTCGGTACTTGTGCAATCTCTGCGGGTGTAATTTTGGCACATGTGCAATCTACGCCATGCCTACTAATGGCACATCTGTACAGGCTAAGCCTATAAAGATGTTTTAAAACAGGTGAGCGCGGAGAATGCACATGTGCCAAAAATGAACCCGCGCAGATTGCACTAGAACCGAAAGGTCACGTAGCCCTCGATATACAATCGTTGTATTAGTTTTCAGTAGTTTTTTTAAAATGAGCTATTTTGCATGCTTCGTATTCACTACTCCAGTTTGGCCTCCAAGTGCATTAAATATGACGTCATCCGCATACACTCTATACTGCAAAGTGTCAGTATAAGTCAGATTAACTAACCTTGCCAGGTAAAGCTCCAGGGTTAAACTTTTTCTCCATCAAGATGGATGCCAGTCCCACGTTGTCACTCGAGATCAGGGTGTTGGTGTTATTCATACTGGTGGGGTGAACTGGGAACCAATTGACCACGCCCACTGGCTGTCCATCAAGTCTGGTCATCTTTAATTGAACCATCTCCTTGTCAACGTCGTGGGCGTACCTGTGTAGCATAGCTCAAATATATAACATAGCTCACATATATATCGTAACTCAAATATATAATACTGCTCAAATATATAACATATCTCAAATATATAATAAAGCTCAAGTATATAACATGGCTCAAATATATAACATAGCTCAAATATATAATGTTGCTCAAATATATTATAACATGGCTCCATTATATAATACTGCTCAAATATATAATACTGCTCACATATATATTATATCTCGAATATATAACATAGCTCAAATATATAACATAGTTCAAATATATAACATGGCTCAAATATATAACATAGCTCAAATATATAATGTTGCTCAAATTTAAAGGAATAGTCAACAATAGCTTTTTTTAATAGCGGTCATCAGGTTATCATCATATTAGGCATCCCAAATCGTAATATTAAAATTTTAATTATTAATGCGCTAAGAGCAACCACCGTTTAGCGAATTAGAACCTATGTCACAACTACAACTTGCTCTCACGCTAGCTTGGTGCGAGTAGAAGTTACTCTTTGCTGACCGCACGTCTAAATGGTAAATAAGCAACTTTCACGGCCGCCACGAGTGGGAAATAAGCACCTTTCACGGCCGCCACGAGTGGTAAATAAGCTATGCTCACAACCTATTTACCATTCGCGCGGTTCATGAAAATTGCTTGTTTACCATTGATATGCGCGGCCAGCGTCTTATTTTTACTCTCACTACTTGACATCATATTTTACGTACATAAAATGTTTTAACGGCTTTAGATATGTAGGAAAATAATTTATGCAAAGATAAGAGGAACTTCTGCTGGTGCCAAGCTAGTGTGAGAGCAAGTTGTAGCTGTGACGTAGTCGGTAAACGACGATTGCTCTCAGCGTGTTAATCAATAAAATTTTAAGATCGTGATTTTGGGAGGTTTAATGATCACAATAAATAAAGCCATTGTTGCATGACTAACACTTTAAGTAATTAGAGGCGGTAAATCTATAAGTCAGTTATACCTTTGTCTCTCGTGCTCAGGGTTCTTCAGGTACGCAGTTGGACTACGGTTGATATTGGCGTCCTTCAGTTCACCTGAGCTCCAGTACAACAACCCTGGGGCCACCTCGGCGTGCGCTCTCTCCACGCTCTGCAAGTCATAGCGACAGTCATTTAAGTACAGGGGGGCGATTCTGTAACTTTGTTATAAACAATCGGAATAATTACGATAGGTAAACAAGATTCCGACACCTTACCGACAATCGGAATTTTTGCGATTCTGTAAAGCGGTCGTTATGTGATCGTTATAATTCCGATCGACAACAACAAAGAGATGTTGCAACGTCGCAAATTCAACAAATTGGCGCGAAATTTTAAAATTGCTTAAAATAAACATCTATTAATAGTAATAATAGGTATTTTAAAATTAATTTTTAATATAAAAACACATTAAATACTCGCTATTACATTAAAAAATTACATATAATTTAACTTTATTATATTTAAAATTTTCAAATAAAAATATTTTAAATAAAAACGAAATAATAAAAATGGATTTATATAGTTAGTTTTTGAAGAACTGCAAAACTATGACCAATGCATTTAAATTATTTAAAATATTTTTTAATGTTTTTATTTCAAATAATAATTTTAACTTCAAAAAAGGATATAATAATAATAGTAAAATCTGAAATAAGAGCTACATTTATTTTTTAATAATTGAACCCAATAATTGCAATTCAATTTTACTTATTAATATCTTTATTCACACGAGTGACGAAATAGTTAAGCCCTTACCGCCTGTGTACAACTGCGAAGACAAAAATTAATTAAAAACAATTTGTGATAGAAAAATTCTATTTATATTATTTAATACAGTATACCTGCTACTTTTTGTCTATAAAAATTTGCGTTTCCTACAAATTGACTAAAACTGTAATTTAGTTGAATATTTTGCGAATAGCTGGGTGTTACCCGGTTAAAACTTATACTGTAACGTCTTTTACTGCCTTTTTCACAATCCATTTATTTATATTTATGGCTTTGACTATATCACCTAAGAAAGATATATACATAAGTTTCCCAACTACATTTGTATTCACTGAATCCTAAAGACAGGGAAACACTTAAGATCGAGGCGCATTTTATTCCATAATTTCGTAAGGTGGGTCGACCCAAGTTCGACCTGCCTTCAGTCCTCCGTGCGCCGTATATCGCTTAAAAATCTAAAAATCGTGAGACGTCACCCTTGACCAACTTGATGCTGTGCTTTAGACATGTTTTTTTAGTAACTATAGATGAGGTTTGCGTTAATATCTTCAACCCTAATCAATACTTAGGGGTATTTCACCCCCACAATTAAATTGCTAGAATCCTAATTAATACTACACATTAAAACTTCCCTCATATAACCTTATGCCATTTAAAAATTCTTTCACTTTAACATCAGCTCGTCTTTGGAATACTCTACCATGTAGATTGAGAAATTCTAAGACATTATCAACATCTAAAAGTGATTATAGGCGCACATATCTGAATGCCAAACACCTTCGCTTTGTAGTATTTTTTTTTCCTTTTATTTTTTTATTCTTCATCACAATTTTTTTTACTATTATAATATTTTTTTATTCACAATTGTGATATACAATTATTAATTTTTTTTAAGATATTTGTAATTTTTTTTTCTTTTTCTTTCGCTCTCTTGCTACGTATAGTAATATTACTTCTTCTCTATTGTATGTAATCAAAGATTTTCATGAATGTTTTCTGTTGGGGTTATATATATAGGTGTAAGAATGGGCCAGACATATTGTCAAGCTTAAACCTCGCCCTATAAAAAATTAGTGTGTTTTTTTCCTCTATGAATTTTTTTGAATACAAACGATTATTTATTTATTTACTTTTTTATTTATCTGAGTGCAACAAAGACTTTTACCTGAGTAATTTGACGTGTCAAACAATGGTAATAGTTAGAAAATTTTCAACTTCAACTCTTATTGAGATTTGGGGAAGTTAACCCAAAAAATAAAATTCTAGTATCTGAAAACAACCAATTTGCATACTTGGGTAATATAATTTGCCAAAGGCAATATATTGATAGTCAACATTAGCATATTATGCCCTGATTGAAAGTTAGTGATAGTTCATTCCAAAGAAAAATAACTTTATTTTTTTGGAAGTAAACTAACCCTAATCTAAATAAACATTAAAGTTACAAATTTCTAATTATTACCATTGTCTTTGGCACGTCGAGTAATCCAGGTAAGAGTCTTTGTTGCAATATACGAAAACTTTGATTTTGGAAGTGAGCTATCCCTAATTTTTAATAAGGGTTGAAGATGCACATTTTTAATTATAATTATTGTCTTTGTAACATGAAGTTACAAGCTGAAGTTCCATTAATTAATTGCACCGACCAGCCTGCCTAGATGTTTCCACGGTTTCTCTAGGCTGTCATGGCGAATGCCGGGCTGTGTACTTAGGCCGTGGCCAGCCCGTGTGTGCTTTTCCATTAATTGGAAAGTCCTTACCTGACGATAAGACAATGTCTTGATTGGGACTGGGATTGGTGTATAGCACGATAACACAATATGGCAAGCAAAAAAAAAAAAAAAAAAAAAAAAAAAAAAAAAAGCTACCAATGAATCAACACCTTGATGACTGAAATTGGAGGACTTTATTTTTTGCCTTGCCCTTGCGCCTTGCTTGTCCGGAACACACGTACTCGCACAAATCTCACCTTTGCTTGCACCACCAAGGCTCGTGATCCACTAAACATATCGACTATATAACGATGGCTTGATTCATTTACTTTGGTTCTTTTTAACCCTAAATACAAAATTTGGAAGAGTTGTATTCAAAAACAAAAATACGGCAGCGCGCAATTCTCGCAAATCTCTATTTGCTAAAATAAAATGCCTTGCACAGCATCAAGTTGGTCACGGGTGACGTCTCTCGATTTTTAGTTTTAACGCGATATACGGCGCCCGGAGGACCGAAGGAAGGTTGAATGACCATCATTCAACTAGGGTCGACCCACCCTATTATGGAATAAAATGCACTTTGATCTCAAGTGTTTACACTGGCTTTAAGAACTCCTGAGTTTATGTTTTATTTGTGACTTCATCGGAAACGGGTGGTTCCCGGCCTGGCAAACATCCCGGCATTCGCCATTGCAGACTGAGGAAACAGTGCGGACACCCAGTCAGGATGGTCTGCAAAGTTGACTTTACCTCCGTATTTTCAAGCTAGCTCCCTAATATCGTCCGGTTTTCGAACCCGCGATCTGTTGCAGGCAAGACGAAAGCGTGAACCACTAATATATGGAGTCAATTTTTATAGCATTAGTGTGAATATTTTTATACTTTTTGCTTCATCAGTCAGTCGCAAAAAAAAAATGTTTCTTAAAATGTTAATTTTTTAAACAAGGGTTACCAAAGAAATATATAACCAACATTTAATCCCTTATTAGCTTAAGTTTCAGCAAGATCACAATCACACCAGTGAATTGTGACATACCCTGACTTGTGTTGCATCTTTTGCCTATATAGAAGTTAATTTTTGGATGCTATTTTAGTGTTTTTAATCATTTTGTTACCATGATATGACATGGAAAAACTCATCAGTATGTATGTATAGAAATTAATTTCTCATGAGCAACTTTGCAACATACTGCTGTGAGCATCAGCGTGACAGTTGCGTCTTTGTAAGTAATTTTTGTCTCTACGTTATTCGTACTTTAGTGATAATATAAATATAATAACAGTTTTAACAAGAACGAGACCTATTAATGGAGCGAGAAAATAGTAGAGATTGTAAGTTATAATTGCGCGCATTGCGGCCACAATTGCCCCATTTGACTCTCTTGGTTTCATTTTTCTACTTTTTCACTAATAGAGCTAGCGCAATATAACCAACTCCAAACTTACTTTTTTTTTTTAAATATTTACAATGAGTAATAGATTTACTTAATTATCTCAATAAGATCCCGAGATAGATTTTGGAAACAATGCGATAAAATTTGTGACCAAAATGCAAGGAGGTACCTTTTGTTTTTTGCATTTTCTCGTGCGCCAGTTTATTTTTACGTAATAAAACTTACATATTCGAGTTCCTCATTAAATTTCCTTTCTTATGTTATATCATATCATTATTTAGCTCAATTTTTTAGTGCAAAAACTTAGTGATAACAATTTACATTTTCTCCATATTTAAGGAAATTGTAGCACGTACTGTACGTCACAGCAGCAATAGCAAAAGTATGCAAGTTACGAAATTTGACTTCTTCCCTAATTATTTTATCAGAATGAAACTTTTTCCATTGTTTCTAACTTTAAAAAATATTTTGATCCATATGCGGGTGTACCTACTTTGGCCCAGTAGAACGGAAGATGCCTTGCGGTGGCCGGCGGCTCACGAGCATACCCACCCGTTGAGGTCACGGGGCGCCCCGCGCATCATCTTCCGTTCTACTGGGCCAAAGTAGGTACACCCGCATATGGATCAAAATATTTTTTAAAGTTAGAAACAATGGAAAAAGTTTCATTCTGATAAAATAATAAGGGAAGAAGTCAAATTTCGTAACTTGCATACTTTTGCTATTGCTGATGTGACGTACAGTACGTGCTACAATTTCCTTAAATATGGAGAAAATGTAAATTGTTATCACTAAGTTTTTGCACTAAAAAATTGAGCTAAATAATGATTTGATATAACAAAAGAAAGGAAATTTATTGAGGAACTCGAATATGTAAGTTTTATTACGTAAAAATAAATTGGCGCACGAGAAAATGCAAAAAACGAAAGGTACCTCCTTGCATTTTGGTCACAAATTATATCGCATTGTTTCCAAAATCTATCTCGGGATCTTATTGAGATAATTAAGTAAATCTATTATTCATTGTAAATATTTCCAAAAAAAGGTAAGTTTTGAGTTGGTTTCATTGGGCTAGCTCCATTATGGAAGAAGTAGAAAAATCAAACTCGGAGAGTCAAAGGGGCGAGTGTGGCCGCGATGCGCGCAGTGTTAACTTGATATCTCTATATACATGATAGCGCCTTCAATAAAAATAATTTTTTTTTTTAATATTTTCTATACAAGTGAGATAACCTGATAAAATTAATGCCATAGATCAAAAAAAAAAAAAAAAAAAAAAAAGTTATAGTACTACATAATCTATATATCTTTTGTCATGATATAATTAAGACGGTAGTCAAGCTCAGGCCTCTGTATCTGTGATAGCGCCGCGTCGTGTTAGCGCACTAGCGGGTTCAAATGAAATTTCCCGCTCTCCCATTTCGATCGAGCGCCTATGTATAAGCATAGGGAAAACGCACAAAAACTGCAATAACTTCTGAACGCATGAAATGTTAACAATAAAAATTCATGAAATTAATCAGCATAATTATCCGGATCTTTTGATATGCATTTTATGTAACTTTGTTAATAATGTGAATTTCGCAATAAAATTATATGCAAAATAACCGGAAACATATTATGATAAAGTTCTGAAAAAATGAATGTTAACATTTCATTACGAAAAAATACAAAAAATAAAAACGAAAATTTCCCATGTTAAATTTTAAAATCCGATCGAAATGGGAAGCGCGCGAAGAGCTGGCGAGAGCGAGCAAACACGACGGCCAGCCGTCAAAGCTCCCCCTATGCGTTAGCTATAGCATTGCGGCTACCGTCTTAATTATATCATGCTTTTGTATAAGCCGAGATGCTGTGGCAGAGTTTTATATATAGTTCCGCTACATCAAGGTAACCACTGTAGAGAAGCGCAATTTTGCGGTACGTAGATGTGTTTTTTTTTCTTTCGTTTATGTTTTTGTTTTGTAATTAAAATGACATTTGTGTCTTTTATAAAATTTTACTCTGATTAAAAAAAAACATGCTACTTTTTTAATTCAAGGCAAATGTAAAGTAACATTGATATATGTATATCAATAAATTACCGAAATTAATATATTCTTGTAATGATTAAATAGTTTATTTTATATATTATAGATACCTAAATATTAAAAAAATAAAATTTACGTAAAAGAAAGTAATAATTTTGAATAATTTTGTAAGAAAATAATAAAAAATAGTATTAAAACATTTAAAAATATAATATATTTAAAGAAAAATGTAAAAAAAATTAAATACGTATCAAAAAATCATTAAAAATCACTAATTAAAAGAAATAATATCGATTCCGATCGGTCGGTATCAAGATTTCACCACCAACACACCCGTTCGTTATTTAACGATTGTTTTGTTGCGAAATAATTCCGACAATCGTTATGAAAAAGTTACTGAATCTCAACAAATCGCAACAATCGTTATTTTCCGACCGGTCGGAAAATAACGATTGTTATTGATCGTTATGAAGTTACAGAATCGCCCCCCAGGAGACTTAAAGGCGTAGACATTGAACAAAAAACATGTCTAACATCCTAACATACCTAAATATCAACGTTGATTTGGCCACATTCATTAATTTCTAATTTATATTTCATTCACAATATGACAGCTGCGGGTATGTGACGTCACAGCTCACGAGTCCAAGCGCGAGGAAACAGGGGAGCTGTGACGTCATAAACCTGCAGCTGCCATTTTGTGAATGTAAAATAGATTAGAAATCAATGACTCCGGCCAAATTAACATGGATATTAGACATGTTTTTTGTTCAATGTGTTCTATGCCTTTAAGAACAAGATAATTAACTATACTGCATGGCTGATATTGACCATGATAAGTCAATTGCATGGCCCACGTCTATTGTTAGGACTTACCCTGAGTATGCCGGCTACCAGAGCGTCAAATGTCTGCTGAACAAAGCCTAATACACTGATGTCGTATAGTAAGTACTGGTTGTAGCCACCAGGTGCCGCGTGTGTGTGAGTGGCGCTGAGGATCACGTTGTTCTCACTGTACTGACCTCCATACCTCTGGTCAAGTCTCTCTAACACCTGTAATATACATCATATATAGTATAGTGTGTGTGAGTGAGTGAGTGAGTGAGTGAGTGAGTGAGTGAGTGAGTGAGTGAGTGAGTGAGTGAGTGAGTGAGTGAGTGAGTGAGTGAGTGAGTGAGTGAGTGAGTGAGTGAGTGAGTGAGTGAGTGAGTGAGTGAGTGAGTGAGTGAGTGAGTGAGTGAGTGAGTGAGTGAGTGAGTGAGTGAGTGAGTGAGTGAGTGAGTGAGTGAGTGAGTGAGTGAGTGAGTGAGTGAGTGAGTGAGTGAGTGAGTGAGTGTACAGCCACTTTACTTAAAATCAATTTCTAGTGGCTTATAGCCATACAATGCGATCAGAACTAGATTTCAGTTGATACAAAACTAGATTTAAATACACGTTATCCCCGTATGCCAATAGAAATTCAGTTTTAAGTAAAATGCACTGTAGATAAACAAAACAAAAACTACGTAATAATTAAGCTAGCACATTTTCAGCACAAATTGTTCAATACAGCATAATTTATGCTATATTGCATAACAACTATGCTACATAGCATAAATATTATGTTGTACAGCATAATCATTTATGTTGTTCTAATTTAGCATCACTTATGCTATAATGACATAAATGCAGCATAAACTAGATAACTTATGTGTGTATGTATATTACAATGATATCACGCCATGCATATCTCACCTCCTTCCTTAGTCCATAGCTGATCATGGCGCAGTCGACACTGACAAACAGCACTCGGTTCTTGGCGTCGTCAAATATAAAGGCTCGTGAGAACTGACGCAGGTGAATACCGGCTCCTTTCTGTTCAAGTCTGGCGTAGCCCATCTGTAAATCAATCAATCAATTAGTCAATCAATCAATCAATCAATCAATTATCTATTAATAATAAATTAGGGTTAAGGGTTAAAGTTTATAAATAGATAAAACCAAGCTTATATAGATATATTTTTTCCTTTCATTAATGGATTATAGAAATGTCCCAACTATAATATTATTCATTTAGGACTGTAAGCTGCAACCTCTAGTTAAACCATAGTTATCTTTTTTTAATTGTTGCAACAATCAAAATAACAACTTAACTGCGGTTTAACTGGTTAGTTAGTGTTGCAGTTTACAGGGGTTACAGTGAAATAACAATAAGTAAGTCTACACAAAGTTAACCCCTAGGTTTGAATACGTCATTTGAAAGAGAAAAAGTAGTAGATAAACTTGGCATAGGCAATTACCTGCAAAATTGACGTTTTATTTAATGAAAGAAGAAATAAAAAAAATTCAATTCCCAACCCTTTGCCGACTGTGACGTCATTTGTTTACATCCAATTTTCAATTGTCTTCTGGATTTCAAACGATCCCATTGTTGAAAGGCGGCCGTTGGCCGTTAAATTTTTTGAATTTGTAGCAGTTGCATAAAATCCAGAAGACAATTGAAAATCGGATGTAAACAAATGACGTCACAGTCGGCAAAGGGTTGGGAATTGAACTTTTTTATTTCTTCTTTTATTAAATAAAACGTCAATTTTGCAGGTAATTGCCTATGCCAAGTTTATCTACTACTTTTTCTCTTTCAAATGACGTATTCAAACATAGGGGTTAACTTCGTGTAGACTTCCTCATTAACAGCTATATAAGCCAGGAATAACAATGATCAGATCTGTTACATGTGGCTTCTAAACTTAAGCAGGCATATCTTTAATATCAGGTGCTTTATTGTTAGTTTTCAACATTTTAACTGTCAGATACTATTTTGCTATACGGCGTGAATGTTTCATCTAAACATCCTTAGTGAGTAGGCAACTTGTTGAGCGGTTGTGACGTGCGGGTTGCATACTCTCTCTCTCTCTCTCTCTCTCTCTCTCTCTCTCTCTCTCTCTCTCTCTCTCTCCACGTTAAATAAATAATACTTATGGCAAGAAAATGCAATAGGTAGACATATAAGCTAGAACACAGGTATTATTATACTACAATAATACCTAATGCAGGTGCACTGTGCAACAATAAAGGTGTGACTCACTTAGATTAAGTGGTATTGTAGTTTATATCTACCTGTGCCAAAATACAGGATTCATGTACTTGCCATATTAAGTAATTTTTGTCTGTCTGTCTGTCTGTCTGTCTGTCTGTCTGTCTGTCTCTCCTAGACAAATCCAAATTCTCTTCATGTTATCACACATATACAGTATATCAAGCTATCATATAGAACATTCTAGGCATATTAAATTAATTAGGAGCCTGTATTGAAAATCTATACACCACAACCTCTGCTCTCTCCGATGCTACACTACAATGTAAATAACTTTACGTATATAATGTTACACGTAAGTTTGCGAGGCCTCTAACACTAACTTCTTAGAGTTCTACACTGTAACAACATTTCCATATTGATTTATAAATCTCGCACTTACATTATATTACACGTAAAACCTGCATTGTACAAATTGTTCATTTACATAGATGTAACTCTTCAGTACAAACCAAGAACTGAATTGAAAATCGTTTGAACATTAACTTGTTAGTTTTACTTTGCATGTGAATAATTATAAAATTTGTAAATCTTGTTGTTCGTACCTCAAACCACAAACAAAAATTAATAAAAACGATCTTCTTATGCTTTTTAAATTAAATTGCGCATTTTTTGAAGCAAGGGTGTTATAAACATCATTAATGCTTCGTGTTACATATTTGCGAGTTCTATAGCAATTAGACGAGAGAGCTAAGAGAGCATTTCAATCAGGCTAAGAGAGAGAGAGAGAGAGAGAGATTTGAAACATACGCACGTCTTTCATCTTAAAATTTGAAACCCAAATGTGATGAAGTTGAGACGAGCACACATTAAATTTTTTATGTGATGAAAAAGACACTCTACTTTTGAAAATTGTTTTGTTTTAAGTTTGGTCATCAACCACGTACAGAAAGTTACATTTAAATTGAGACTCAGAATATTTTACCTAAGAACCGTAATACAAGTTGGAAACTACAGCCTCTTCAGTGCCCCAGTTTTTTAAAACACAATTTCACTGTCATAAATTTTAACCAAGTTTTTATGCGGCTGCCAATGACAAAATGCTCAAAATAGATTTAAAAATCGAGTAAATTGTAGGGCGTTTTCTCGTCCTAATTTTTTAAAAATTTTATCTTCATTTTTTTTTTTTTTTTACTTTTTTATTGATTTATCCGATGTCCACAATACTGGGATTGAAGAGAATAAATCACGTAATTTATGCTTCATTTATGTCATTATATCATGAGTAATGCTCAGTTAGCACAACATAATATTTATGCTATATAACATAGTTATTCTGCAGTATGGCATAAATTATACTTATTGAACAAATTGTGCTGAAAAATAGCTAGCATAATTATTACGCATTTTTTTTTTTTGAGCACAACAATAAGAGAAATGTTCACTTGTCTGTGTTTTACTTGACTTGTATCAAAGCACAACAAAATATGCTCGCCCGCACCTTCTCTCTAGTTTGCATGATGTTTACTGATCGCCTTACGCTTGCTGTCTTGACCAAGTCGATCATCACAACATCATACAAGTCAAGTAAAACACAGACAAGTCAACATCTCTCTTATTGTTATGTATCAACTATTGGTGATCACTGTAATCAGCTAAATATATTTTAAGTCTTGTTTTTAAGATCACTCGCTGTACTGTACTTCACAATATTACATAGAAATGACGCGCAAAAATGTGAAAAATAATCAAGAACAAATTTATAAAATAAGAAAAGAAAGATAGATAGATGTAATTTTTGTCTGTCTGTCTGTCTGTCTGTCTGTCTGTCTGTCTGTCTGTCTGTCTGTCTGTCTGTCTGTCTGTCTGTCTGTCTGTCTGTCTGTCTGTCTGTCTGTCTGTCTCTCCCTCTCTCTCCCTCTCTCTCTCTCTCTCTCTCTCTCTCTCTCTCTCTCTCTCTCTCTCTCTCTCTCTCTCTCTCTCTCTCTCTCTCTCTCTCTCTCTCTCTCTCTCTCTCTCTCTCTCTCTCTCTCTCTCTCTCTCTCTCTCTCTCTCTCTCTCTCTCTCTCTCTCTCTCTCTCTCTCTTTCTGTCTCTCTCTCTCTCTCCAAGCATTGCACAGACATTCCTCGCAGTAACGTCTCAAGCAACAACAAGGAAACATTAACTTATAAACGATCAGCCGCAGACATACTGACTATAAGATATTAAGAAATAATACACACGTCAATACTGGCAGACAAAACAAGCACTCACTTGGAGCAGAGAACAAAACACCAGGAAAATGTCGTGCTACCTGGGATTGAAGTTCGAGGATATAATACACAAATATACACAGAGAAGGGAGACAGTTATGTAATAACTTGACTTAGTAATCAAAACTTTTAATGAAATATTGTTTAATATTATTTATTTTATTTATTGAGAATGTTCTTTTTGTTTGTGTATTGATTGATTGGTTAATTGATATAATAATATATTGATTGATTGATTGATTGATTGATTGATTGATTGATTGATTGATTGATTGATTGATTGATTGAATCATGATTCATTAATTGATTATTTCACTCACTCACTCACTCACTCACTCACTCACTCACTCACTCACTCACTCACTCACTCACTCACTCACTCACTCACTCACTCACTCACTCACTCACTCACTCACTCACTCACTCACTCACTCACTCACTCACTCACTCACTCACTCACTCACTCACTCACTCACTCACTCACTCACTCACTCACTCACTCACTCACTCACTCACTCACTCACTCACTCACTCACTCACTAACTCACTCACTCACTCACTCACTCACTCACTCACTCACTCACTCACTCACTCACTCACTCACTCACTCACTCACACACACACACACACACTCACTTATATTTTCCTAAAGTACTTTCATATTAACCTACTTTAATAATCATAGACAAAATGAAAACTTACTTTACAAAGGATGTTTTGAAGATAAATAATGTAAAGCTACACTCTAGGTTATGTGGTTTTAATCTTAATTAGCCTGTATGTTAATTAATGATAAACCTAAGTTGTCACCCCAGTGTAACTTGACTGTAATCTTAAATAATGACATGCACTGCCGCACAGATATGTACAGTTGAAGTAAAATAAAACGTTACTATTTAAAATGTTGCTTTTCACGTGTCTTACACTTTATGTGGAAATGATGTTGTTACGTCATAATAACAACAAATCTGTACATGTTTTCTGATACTAAGGAATAATAATTTGTCACCCATGTTATTTAGAGATCCAACATGGCGTCGACTTTAACATGAATGCATACACTCTATAGAAGATAAACTGCCAAATGTTATTTTTAAGTACAATAACTATACTCCTGATGTTTACAGAGGACAATACTAGCAGTTAGTTTTCTAAGTGTACCGTACACTGTGGTACTTACAAAAGTGATCTCCGCCGCTGGTCCTGTCGCATCAGCAATGCCTGCGCCAATGTAATACTCCTGAGCATGCGTCACGTGACCCCATGACGTCATCACTGTGACTAGCCACGCCCCCACGACCAGGCCCACGCTGCAGCGCGACATAGCGACAAACCTGAAATCAAGCAAAGAAACAATTTATTAGACATTATGATAACGTTTGTCTTAAGATTTAAGGCAGTAGGGGACCAACTGACTTGCACCGGAAGCAGTCAAAAGAGCAACTTTCTTTTCGCAACTTTATGATGTCCGTAATTTACATGATCAAAAAACAAATAAGCACCAAAAAAAATTTGATCATAATTTAAATAACGCTATATATAATATTTTTCAGTGTAGGCCAATGTTAAACCTCTTCATTATGTGCTTCAATGTATGATCTGTGGCCTACCAGACTACAGGCTCCACCCTCTAACACCACACTCTTCTGGGCTCCTAATACCAGACATGTGCAGCTTGGACCACCAAATCCTACGACGGCTGCACTCGCCACTATGGACGAGAGGTGGTCAAACTGCTTGGCCAACCCACGCATTGCAGCGGAAACGTACTCATTGAAACTTGACTGTTCTAACCATCGCTCTTACAAGCTGGACTTTCAAGGCCAACCCGGTCACAACCCGGCTTGGTATCAAGGGTTTGGTATTGAGTGTTTGTTTTTTATTTCTGCCAAAATCGATCTACTTGATACCAAGTTCAATTTATTTTCCCACACGGAAAACATAAATTAAATAAATTATTCAGATACATATCAATAACTCTTTTTTTATTTATTTGTTTTATTTTTTTTTATTAGCACACATATTTATACAACATAATGTTTCACAATGGTCATTTAACACAGCTGCTTCCAGTGAGCGGATTTGCTCGTGCGGAAGCAAGAATTATTATTTAAAGAAATCAGAGATAAGAAAAACAGCAACAAGGATAATTGGTATATGATCTAATAATCTATGATAGCATGAAATGATAAAGAAAGAAAGAATAATAACATAATGAAGCATCTCGTTCACTTTCATCTATTCAATTAAGTAATTTCCTTAATAGCTATAGGTTTATACAATGTTTACACAGTATTACCAATGTTTTTTTTCCATTTTATTTCAATAATATATAATTTTTTAAAGATTTTTTAAATTTAACTCTTTAGTACTAAACAATAACTCTCTTGCAAAAAGTTTAAAGAGTAACTCGTTAGTACAAACGCAATTTCTTTAGCGGTAAATATTTAACTCTTTAGATTCTAAAAAGTTTAGTATGTATCTAAAGAATTTATTATGAAAAAAGTCTAAATAAGAACTCTTTAGATAATTTTTTACGTGCACGCGTTCTTTTATAAAAAAATACAAAAGTTTATAAAACTACACAAATTGTAAATAAAAATAAAAAGTTTTATTTCTCAGAATAACCGCTTGACATTTCATACTTCATCAATTGAGTTAATTTGAACCACATCGTAGGTTGAAATATTTTTTTACAAACTGTATCAAATTTTACATTTATACTTCAATAAACTCTTCTGATTTTTTATCATTATTTACTTTTATAATTTAAAACTTGTATTAAAAAAAAAATTGGAAATATTTTAAATTAGAAACAAAGTTGACAAAAAGTTATCTTATTTTTTTCTGCTTGTATCAAGTTGTGATTTTAGTATCATATTTCAAACCTTTGTAGAGTCTAGACTTTGGATTTAAGGGAGTAGGGTACCGACCTTATATCTCAAAAACCAGAACGTGTTTTGGGTCTAAATTTGGTGTCATTTTGTAGCTAAGGGTCACACCTAGCCGTGATAAAAATTTCATGATTTTTTACCCTCCCAAAAAAAAAAGTATTGAAATTAACATTGGGCCTTATGGGCTTAAAATTTCAAAAAAATCCTATAAAATTAATTTTGTTACCCCCCAAAGTTATTATATATTTAAAATTGTCTCAAGCTGAAGTATCATTGGGCAAAATTTCAGATTTGTTTGCCGAGAAAAGTTTGAGTCTAATGGCCATCGTCGGTCCCCTACTCCCTAACATAAGTAAAATTTTTCAATGTTTTGAACAAATTTTTAATAACTTTTATTGTACATTCCATTAATTAGTAACTCTGGAAAAAGAGCAAGTTCCGTGGTTTACAAGATGGCTTCTTCAATGTTAGATAATGAGAAGAACTGTTCATTGACTCACATATGATGACCCAAAGCCCTTCTGTAGCCCCGCAAAATTGCGCTCATCCTGCAAGATATGCAACCCACAACATTTTCCATAGTAAAGCCGTAACTATGACGTAAAAGTTACGAGACGTGTTGCATATCTAGCAGGATGATCACGAGTTTGCGGGGCTACTGAAGGGCTTTGGGTCATCATATGTGAGTTTATGAACAGTTCTTCTCATTATCTAACATTGAAGAAGCCATGTTGTAACCTCTGAATTTTCTCTTTAAGCCATAGACCACATAAAACAACATATGCTTTTTGTTGAATAAACACGAAATGGGATCTTCAAAACTGTTAACCATTTTTACCAGAATGTTAATGTAGCCCCACGAGAGAACGTGGCAATACTGTAAAGTATGCAATTTGCGTGACTATTCATGTTAATGACGTCAGAAACATGCAAAAATTAGTAAAAAATAAAAAAATAAAAAAGTTGTGCGGGTTGCATAAATCGAAATTTTCTGATTACTGCTACGGAGCTACAGTTGGGTTTTTGAGACAAACTAAAGTTATTTATGTAAGTCCCATCAAGTGTTTTGTGATATAAATGCTTATGTGGGCTATTTCTTGTATTTCATGCATGTTATTCGATTCATATAATTTCTATTTCTAAATCTGGAATGAATAAAATTGACAATCACGCGTAGCGAGAGCTCCCGACTTAAATTATTAATTTAACTCGTTATAATGTTCTTTTAATTTAATTTTAACTTAATTTGCCCTAATATATTTCTCTAGAAATTTCTGACGTTTACTTTTAATAAAATGAAATATGAAATTTATTCATGAAATTTATATCTTAAAAATGAAGAAAATTTCAAATTTTGGCAACATATACTCTTGTATAATGTGAATTTAATTAGAGAGAGAGAGAGAGAGAGAGAGAGAGAGAGAGAGAGAGAGAGAGAGAGAGAGAGAGAGAGAGAGAGAGAGAGAGAGGTTTCCGTTAGTGAAATTAACTTATTTTTTTAAAAAGAAATTTTGAAGAACTTTGCTAAAGAGAAAAAAAAAGTGATGAGCACATAAAATTACACTTAAAAAAAATCGTTCTTACGAGTAACATGGAAAGTTTGCATTACGAGTAATGACTTCCTATAGGGTATTTGCATTGATATAAATGTCGACGCCATGTTGGATAACTCAATAACATGGGTGACATAGGAAAAAAATCATTTTGCCAGTTTAAAACCACTATGCAATATTTTTGAGAGCATTGATGTTGTAAATATGTTGAATTAGTATCTCAAATATGTGAGAAAAATAACAGCAACAAAAAATTAACAGATTTCCCACAGAAAATTGGCTTAACAAAGTTTGCCCTATACTGCATGATCAATGTTATTGACTACTCCAGTATGGTCTCCAAGCGCAATAAATATGACGTCATGTGCATACACCCAATAGGGTATTTGCATTGATATTAAAGTCGACGCCATAAGTGAGCACTAAATAACATGGACCACAGAAACAACGACAAGTTCTGTCAGTTTTCAACTATACAGTATTATTTTTAAAACCATTAAGGTTGTTTTTAAGTTGAATGCGTAAAAAACAACAACAACAAAATTACCAATGTACCACTTGCAATAAAATGTTTTCAATTGTGACAACGTGGAAGCGAATACGATTTTCCCCCTAAGAAATGTATTGAAAATATTTCAAATTATTTCGAATACATTATTTTTTTAAATAATTATTTTAATCGACAGTTGCAAAGTGACGTCATTACCCGCAATTTCCACGCCAATTGCTTACTTTACAATACTTTGGCGCTCTCTTATGGAAGGGCCACATTTGCATTTTGTTCAATAAAGTTCTTTAAATTTGGAGATCTTATTTTGTGTTTAAAGGAATAGACCAGAGAAAAATATACGCATTTATATCACAAAACACTTGATGGGACTTACTTTAGTTTGTCTCAAAACCCAACTGTAGCTCCGTAACAGTGATCAGAAATTTCAATTTATGCAACCCGCACAACATTTTAATACTAATTTTTTGCATGTTTCTGACGTCATAAACATAAATAGTCACTCTCTGTCTCTCTCACTCTCTCTCTCTCTCTGTCTCTCTCTCTTTCTCTCTCTCTCTCTCTCTCTCTCTCTCTCTCTCTCTCTCTCACACACACTCTCACTCCCTCTCCCTCTCTCGAAACAATCAGTACAAAAAGGTTAAATTTTGCTCACAGTTTTGCAAAATTTTAATTATAGTTAAAATCTAGCGGCTATAAAAATGGACAATTAATATTTGGGGCAATTAATGTAAAAACAAAAATAATTACTTTTAAAAAAATGAAACTGTAAAAACATATATAATATAGTTGTGTGGTACAGAAAAAAGATCTTTGCGTGGGTAGAAAGCCTAATTTAATGGGGTCGGGACTTTTTTTTTTCCTGGAGGTGAAAAAAGAAAATGTAGTAAAAAGTTCATTAAATGTCAAGTCACGTGTAGAATTTCAATTTTCTCGACGAGACTCAGCTCAGAAGTGTGCTTTTAGTAACATGAACATAAGTAACATAATAATAACATAATAACATGAACATAAGTAACATAATAATACCCACTGTTGTCGTTAGATTGTCCACGTTTAGTGACGTCATAACCGTGGATTTCGCAATACTTAAGCATTGTGTACACGCTTTTCAACGATTACATTAATTGTGATATAATTAATTATCAATTTACTATTATATATCCATCTTAAAGTTATAATTATAGAGCGCAAAAATATGCAATCATTTTGACAAAATAGTCGACTATATAGTCAAAGATTTTGGTGCAAATAGTTGATAAAAAGTCGATTTTATTCGAAAAAGGCGAAAAAAGTCGATTTTTTTATATATAAATAAATTTATATAGAATGATATTTTTTTTTTCTTGAGAGTAAAATTTAATTAAATTTAATGTTGAACTTAATAGTCAAATTGGCCGAGCGTGTCCTTATCATATATATATAGTATCTTGTTGTGCTAAGTTTCAATTCATGGCAGACAAATGTTTAAATTTATTGAATCAATATTATTATTATTTTTATGAGTACTTTTCTTTCTTCTTCTGTAACACCAACACCGGGATCTTACTTGATTCAAGGTGAAGGTGAGAATAATCCAGTACCAATTATATCAGAAACTGCTTATTATTATTATTATTTATTTATTATTTATTTATTAAATAGGGAAAAAAATAATAATTATTATTATTATTTTTTTTATTTTTTTACTATTTTTAACCAATGCTGTGTATACGTAAATTTATATTGTCGATTTAATAAACTAGAAAAATAAAAAATAAAAACAAAATTAATACGCTGGGATATGAGGGCTATTGTAAATGTATTGTTGTTTTCTAAAATTCCAATTGTAATTTGAAGCACCATTGTACAGTTATATTAAAATTAAATTTAGGTTTGTATTATAATTATTATTAATTATAATTAAGCTAAATTACTAAAATTTAACGAAGTAATCAATTTGTAACACAAAACTAGAACAAACTTAATTATTATTAGATTAATAAAATTAATTAATTAATTAAACATTTAAAATTATCGTTGAAAATCTTGTACACAGTTTTACAATGCTTTAAGTTTTGTGGAAGCAACGGTTATGACGTCACTAAACGTTGACAATCTAACGATTAAAACTTTAGTGACGTCACAATGGACCACTTGCAATGAAATGTTTTTAGCTGTTGCAACAAGTAAGTGAAAACGATTTTTCTATAAGAAATGCATTAAGAATATTTCAAATTATTTTAAAAAGTTCCTACATTGCAAGTGGTCCATTATAATGAAATAAACTTTAATCTGGGCCGTTGAAAATCTACATTTTCCCATTGTGATTCTAACGCTTGTGACGTCACTAACCGTTTTTATCGTTAGATTGTCAACGTTTAGTGACGTCATAATCGTTAGTTCTATAATACTTAAAGCCATAACCACATAAAACAACATGTGCTTTTTAATAAATAAACACGAAATGGGATATTCAAAACTGTTGACAAATTTTACCAGAATGTTATTGTAGCCCCACGAGAGAGCGTGAAAATACTGTAAAGTATGCAATTTGCGTGACTATTCATGTTTATGACGTCAGAAACATGCAAAAATTAGTATGAAAATATTGTGCGGGTTGCATAAATTGAATTTTCTGATCACTGCTACGGTGCTACAGTTGAATTTTGAGACAAACTAAAGTTATTTATGTAAGTCCCATCAAGTGTTTTGTGATATAAAAGCTTGTTTTTCTCTGGTCTATTCTTTTAAAGCATTGCCAAACTGTGTACAAGCTTTTCAACGACTATTTTTGTACATTATAATTCACAATGCTCGAACAAACAAGAAATAAAACTCTCCCGCTTGCTTACACAATTTGGTGCTCAATTTCATATTTCAATACTACTCGACTTTATTGCTGTTAAAAATAAAAAATTGATTAATTAAAAATATTGAAATTGATATTTTACAGCGATATGATTGTATAATATGAAATTAAATATTTAGCTACACACACAGAACAGAAGAGTAGTGACATTCGATTAATAATTTTATATTTATACTGATTTGAAAACTTTCGTTAAAAATACTTGTACAGCAAGTCAGTTTAAAAATGAGACTCAAAGTAATTTTAGCTGCACCAATAGTTGATACATAACAATAAGAGAGATGTTGACTTGTGTGTGTTTTACTTGACTTGTATGATGTTGTGATGATCGACTTGGTCAAGACAGCAAGCGTAAGGCGATCAGTAAACATCATGCAAACTAGAGAGAAGGTGGGCGAGCATATTTTGTTGTGCTTTGATACAAGTCAGGTAAAACACAGACAAGTGAACATCGCTCTTATTGTTATGTATCGACTGCTCAGCTGAAAATACGTGAAATACTGTGAGCCCCAATTTTAACAAAACTTATTGTACAGACCGACGTTCATAAGTAAAACACGTAAAAATTATGCCAGCAACATATTTGCATAATATGTAATATTATACAAAAAAAAATATATATATATACACACTAAAAAAAAAAGCGTTGAAAAGCTTGTACACAGTTTTGCAAAGCTTTTAGTATTGTAGAATCAACGGTTATGACGTCACTAAACGTTGACAATCTAACGATAAAAGCGCAAATGATGTCACAAGCGTTAGAAAAACATTAAACTTGGCCGTTACAAATCTACGATTTTTCTATTCAGTACCAACGCTTGTGACATCACTAACGTTTTTAATGTTGAAATATCAACGTTTAGTGACGTCATAACCGTTGATTACACAATACTTTAAAGCATTGTAAAACTGTGTACAAGCTTTTCAACGGCTATTTTTTTAGTTTGAATGTAATATAAGATAGAAATAAATTACTGGCCAAATTAATGGCTTAGGTATGTAAGGATGCTTTTGTAAGGATGAACATGTTTTACGTTCAAAGTGTTCTACGTCTTTAAACTTTTTTGTTCAATGACAAAGAAATGAAATAGACTCATATTCCGGAACACTATCGATAATTTGAGATAACATTATTTACTTTTAATGTCAGTAGTGATCTGTTATATTAGTGTAGCATGTCACTCCACCAATGACTGATCAGTATTAACATCGACTAAAAATCAATTAGCAAATTACTGATACGTTAATCACTATGCGGGTCTAATTAGCCCGCGGGTATGTCAAACTATTTTTAAACTTGCCCTGGGGCTGAAACTTTAATATGTACGCGGGAATGATAAATATCTAACTCGATAAGCATTGTTAAATATTTTAATTAGGTAATTATTTAACACGGAGAGAATAACGTAATTTATGTCATTATAGCATAAATAATGCTAAATACGAGATGCATAAATATTTATGCCGTACATCATAATATTTATGATTTATATACATATTTATTATATACATAGTATCTATGCATTCATATTAAAGTCGACACCATGTTGGATCACTCAATAACATGGGTGACATAGGAAAATAACTCATTTTGTCAGTTTAAAATGTTAGCAATATTTTTGAGAACATTGATGTTGTAAATATGTTGAATTAGTATCTCAAGTATGTGAGAAAAATAACAATAACAAAAAATTAACAGATTTCCTAAAGAAATTTGGCTTAAACAAAGTTTGTCCTATGCTGAGCAATGTTATTCATTACTCCAGTATGGCCTCCAAGTGCATTAAATATGACGTCATCCACATACACCCTATATAAATTATGTTGTATTTAACATACTGTGCTAAAAATAAGGTAGCATGATTATTAAGTCTATGCATTTTTGTATTTTTATTTTTGAATGAACGGTGTTCAGGGGGTCTGTTCCGTAAAGATTCACGAGAAACTCGGTACCGAGAAAGGGGGCGTGGCTCACGAGTTTTCTATGATAAACAAGTGAGTTATGCCCCCTTTCTCGTTACCAAATTTCTCGTGAGGACTTACGGAACAGACCCCCAGGTAAAAATACTTTATTAGTCTCGTTTTTACATGCACTAACTGTACAATATAATTATATATAGTTAATTACTATACATATATATATAGACTGCATCACTGAAAGTTGTTATGTAATGTATGACTATATGCACTTTCTATCTGACTGACTGCTGCTGCAATTGCAGGTAAGTAAGTATGCACTGCACTGCATTGCAGAGAGAGAGAGAGAGAGAGAGAGCAAAGTAAAAGTACGCACACACATACAATATGCAGGAGTGTTACCAACTGTATGCTGTATTTTCTTGTCTTGTAATAAATATCTTGTTGCTTATATAATATATATATATATATATATATATATATATATATATATATATATATTATATATATATATATATATATATATATATATATATATATATATATATATATATATATATATATATATATATATATATATATATATATATATATACACATATTCAATTTAAACAATTTTTTTTTGGAAATCAATTATTTATTTTGCTATTTGCTATTTTTCTCACATACTTGAGATACTAATTCAACATATTTACAGAATCAATGCTCTCAAAAATATTGTAAAGTGGTTTTAAACTGGCAAAATGAGTTATTTTCTTATGCAGCTAATTTTTTTTTTATGGTTACGCCCTCTTTAGCATGTAAAACATACAAAACTTTAAGTTCACCTTGTGCCCTTGTGCAACATTAAATTGATCAACTTTGTAAACAAAAAATACTAGCATGATCTACAGAATAATTTTTAATGAATTTGAGTTTTAAAACAATTTTTAAGAGATTTTTAAGGTGAAAAAAAAAAAAAAAAAAAAAAAAAACACGAATATTGTATAATTATTCAATTACTTCATTGTCCATCTCGGACCCTATGATTAAGTCACTATGCAAAACTGTAGACTTTTAGAGTGCAATGTATCTATGTATGTTCATATATATGTATATGTACACCTTGGTGTTTAATAAATTAATAATAACAATTATTTAATTAACAAGGGTTAATTTACAATAATTTTTTCTAAGCAAAATCGTTCTAGAAAAATCTAAAAATTTATTTTTCATTAAAAGTCAACCTGAAGAACAAGCTAGAATTATTTTTAACTGCTGAAAAAAACAATAAAAGGGAGTCAAAATTGAAGTTCAAATAAAGATTCATTAGCATAGGGGTCGGACATTTTTCAACACTTTGACGCTCTGTTGTGACGAGAGTTTTTGAGATACGGTATTTTAAATTTTATTTCTGGATATAGCAGCTTTAACTTTATACGAAATAACAATAAAAATTACACTGCTACCCTAAAGTAGAAACCTAAAGTAAAACTTGCAAACTTTATGATGGCATTTGAAAGTTAACAGTAACAGATACCTATGATAAAATTTTCAGAACCTGTGACCATCAGAAGAGAGAAAATAGTTATTGAAATTAACATGGGCTCTTATGGGGCTAAAACTTCGTAATTTAAAATTTAGCATGGTAACTCCACTTTTTTTTTATTTTTTTTTTTTTGGTACATTTTTGAAGATGTCTTATTTTAATGTACCAATGTGTCAAATTTCTAATTTTTTGTTTTTAATAACTTAAATCAAATCCCGCATTGATTTCCCGCTTTAATTTATAGCATTGTTTGTTTTTATTTTGCAAAATTATAACAAAAATTGGTTGCCTTGAGTTGTATTGTTTTCAAATTTTAAATTTTTATTGCTTGGGGTGTGTTGACAAAAATATTTTAATAAACAAAAATAAAATGTAATCAATCTTTCTGGTTTCTCATTAAAATATGAAATATGAGTAAACACAAAAATAATAATAAAAATAAAAATAAAAACACTGAAATAGAAACTGGAAATAACAAATGTGGAACATAATATCATTTCGAGAAAATATTTTATTTTTTTGATAGAATAGACTAGAAGATAAAATACAACATAAAAATTAAATTACGTAATTGACCCTACATTGAACACTTGCTATATTGTAGAGCACAAATGTTGTTATTTTGTAATAACATAAGTAATTATGCTGAACATGTTAACTATTATGTTATGTAGTATAATCACTGTACAATATAGCATACATTATGTTGCTACATTGAACACTTGCTATATTGTAGAGCACAAATGTTGTTATTTTGTAATAACATAAGTAATTATGCTGAACATGTTAACTATTATGTTATGTAGTATAATCACTGTACAATATAGCATACATTATGTTGCTACATTGAACACTTGCTATATTGTAGAGCACAAATGTTGTTATTTTGTAATAACATAAGTAATTATGCTGAACATGTTAACTATTATGTTATGTATATGTAGTATAATCACTGTACAATATAGCATACATTATGTTGCTACATTGAACACTTGAATATTTGTTTTGAATTTTATTTGTAATTTAATATACCTAATTTATTAATACGGTAATTTGTACACCAGCAATGAAAATTTAAAAAAAGGGGGAAGTGGCTTCAAACATGTTAAAATAGTCTACATAATCAGAAAGAATAAATTAAGTAATTTATGCTGCATTTATGGCATTATAGCATAAGTAATGCTAATTTAACTTGTAGAATTTTTTTTTGCTGTACAACATAATATTTATGCTATGCAACATAGTTATTATGCAATATAGCAGACATTATGCTGTATAGAACAAATTATGCTGAAAATGAGCTAACATAATTATTACTAAATTTTTTTCTCCGTGTATTCTGCCACTTTATTTCTCTGTTTAGTTTGTTAATTACAAAAACTTCCTGTATGTCCCACAAAAGGCAATGACTCAAACAAAATTCAAATTTGAAATTTACTAAAGCCCGGAAGAACAGTTGAGTTCAATGTCACTTAAGAATCACGTCTATGCAAGCATGCACGTAGGTAAGTAAGCTCGGTGTAGAGTGAGTGAGTGGCATGAGAGGTCACGTGACTATGCAAGGTCAACCACCACGTGACCTACACAAGGTCGTCAGGTAACCATCAGGTAACGTCGAGCCGCGAGGAGAAATAATAAAACATAAATAAATCTTAAGTATATAGCGTGCGAGTTTTTTATATCTTGTGTTTATTTAGTATTGACCTCTGTATATATGTATAGGTTATTTTAACTAATGTCTGGTCAAATATTGTTGTTTAATGTAGTGTTAATATCTCATTAACTTAACCGTTCGTTCGTTCGTTCGTTCGTTCGTTCGTTCGTTCGTTCGTTCGTTCGTTCGTTCGTTCGTTCGTTCGTTCGTTCGTTCGTTCGTTCGTTCGTTCGTTCGTTCGTTCGTTCGTTCGTTCGTTCGTTCGTTCGTTCGTTCGTTCGTTCGTTCGTTCGTTCGTTCGTTCGTTCGTTCGTTCGTTCGTTCGTTCGTTCGTTCGTTCGTTCGTTCGTTCGTTCGTTCGTTCGTTCGTTCGTTCGTTCGTTCGTTCGTTCGTTCGTTCGTTCGTTCGTTCGTTCGTTCGTTCGTTCGTTCGTTCGTTCGTTCGTTCGTTCGTTCGTTCGTTCAATCAATCAATCAATCAATCAATCATTCATTCATTACTATTAGTTTGTTTGTTTTCTATTATAGTAATGCGAGTATATTATTATATTCAAATTAATATATAATTTTTTTTTTTCTTATACAATTATGTTAATAAGTTGAAATAAATTATCACCTAAATCACCTCTTTGACTTTCATTAACTTAATGTTGATATACAGATGATTGTATACTTCTTATATAATACACAACGTATAACCTTGCGTGACCTTCAAGTGTCCTTGGCTAAATCACAAGTCATAACATCCATCACTAACGAGCAACAAATTAAATTATTCACGCATGGACACAAATAAATACGTAATATTTTTGCTAGCTTTTTTTAATCGCAGCGTGTTCAATACAGCATAATGCTATAGGGTGTATGCGCATGACGTCATATTTAATGCGCTTGAAGGCAATACTGGAGTAGTGAATAACATTGCTCAGCATAGAAGAACAAGAAAGCATTGATTATTAAGGGAAAGGGGCATTACATGGTTTTCACACAAAATATTGCAAAAAAAAAAAAAAAAAAAATTCTCTCTCTCTCTCTTGCTTTTGTGATTTGTAATGATTCCATTATATGCTATATTTTTAGTTTTTAGCACAGAAAAAGATAGTAACTCTATTAAGAGCATAGTGATTTATTATTGCTTTTTATTATTATTATTACAATAAGAATATAAGATATTGAAGCCTTTTAGCTTTTTAATTTTTTTTTTTTTTCTTCTTCTTCAATAACGCCCCTTCGGGGTACAGAGGGGCGCCAGCTCGGGGGGGGTAGCTCTTATGTCCAATCCGACCCTGACTAAACTCTCTGTCTGTATGTACATACAGAGCACAGGTGCAGATCCTATTATCAGTGTTTTTCAATTTTGTTTTTATAAGCTATTGAATAACAAGCACGATTCATGATATGCAAATTATTTTAAATTTAAAAACACAAAACAAAAACACAAAAAATATTTTTTATTATTATTTTTCATTTTTAACATACTCAGATTAACGTATACATTAATAAACTGTGTACGAATTTATTAAAATATAAAATTTACATCGCAATATTTTTACAATTTGATGTCACGTTTTTTTGCAATAAAAATACAAATCACTTTTAAACATCAATTTAAACCAAGGTAACTGAGAGGATTGGTTATTGGAGAAAATCGATCATTTCTAATATAAATGCCTAGGTCATGTTGTATAAAGGCCAAAATTTATTTTTTAACATTTTTATTGGAAATTAATTAACATTTGCTGTTTACATAAGGTCGAAAAATTAGAGAAAATTTTAGCAGTAAAATTTAGCAGTGTAATTATTTTTTTAAAAATGCAAAAAATAAATGAATAAATAAATAAAAGGTAAATAAACTGGAATTGCAAACTATATAAATAAATTATAATTTATTACTATTTGAAATTTGTGTACTTATAATAAAAAGTAGTATCAATATTTAAACATAATGGTAAATAGAAAAAATGGTTTTGAATAATGTATGAAGAAATATTGACTTATAACTGGAGCATATTTGATT
>OX439132.1:1539135-1549135 GCA_949318235.1 Ecdyonurus torrentis
GGGATATTATAAATTATTTTGCAAACATGTTTATGCTATGGGGCATAGTTATTATTATGCAGTATTGCATACACTATTTTGTATTGAACAAATCGTAATGAAATTTATATAGCATAATTTGAAGTTTTTTTTTTTTTTTTTTTTTTTTTTTGCTACATGCAAGAGAACAAGTATGTTGTATAGCAAAATAATTTTGTACTGAAGAAATAATTTGTCACTGCTAATTTGCTAGAGATATATTATATGAGAAGAGAGAGAGAGAGAGACAGAGAGAGAGAGAGAGAGAGAGAGAGAGAGAGAGACTCACAGTAAGCAGAACAGTATACGAGTGACAGGCAACAAATAATTGATTATTGATTTCAGATATATATACGTATAGACAACATCTCTCTCAGCCCCATAGATAAAAGTAAAAAATTGTAAATTAATCAAGAACAAAATAAACACAATTATTTTATAGTGATTTGTGTTTATATAGTCACAATATGAATATGAATCAAATTTAACAATAATTGAATTTTATTCTGTAGCTATTTAATGTCGAAAATAGCAATAAAATATAAAATAGCATTTTAATAAAATATTCAGACTTATAGGTTGGTTTCATTCATGTTAAAGTCGACGTCATAAGTGAGTACTAAATAACATGGGCCAGTATAAGAAAATGACTCTTTTTGCCAGTTTAAAAATACTTCGCAATATTTTTGAGAGCATTGATGCTGTTAATAGGTTGAATTAGTATCTTAAGTATGTGAAAAAATAATAATAACCAAAAAGTAGATAATTTTCTAAAGAAAATAGCCTAAAACCACATTTGCCCTATACTGAGCAATGTTATTCATTACTCAAGATGAGCATCGAAAAGCACTCAGAATGACGTCATGCACACACACCCTATATATTGGCATCATTTCATAGGGGTAGTTGACCGACTGATATTTCGCAAACTAGACGGTCGCTAATTATGATATTAACACAAAGTAAAGAAGAAATATGTTACTTAAAAATTTAGTTATGTCAAACATGTGAAAACACGATCAAATATTGAAGTTATTACACTTTAAAGATAACATGTAAATGTGGAAATTCAAATTTTAGCGGCAAAATTAGGCAAATTAGAAATAATTTTAAAATTAAAAATATTATTAAAACTTTTTTTGGAACAAAAAAAAATTCCTCAATTTTTTTTTTTTTTTGACAATTATAATGTATGTTTTGTTGGAAATAAATAATGTACAAAGACTTATTGTAAAAATATAGTTCTTCTTTTAGCGACTTCCGGTCCAAGTCAGTTACCTTCTACGTTAAGTTATTTAATTTTTAATTATAGTTAATTACTCATGTAATTTTAAAATAATTTTAATTAAACTTTGTCTCTACCACTAAAGTGAACAATGCTGATAATGGCAAATGTGCCACTAAGTTGATGTTAAGTAATTAGTGATAAAATTGTCATTACAAAGTGTGTTTTAGTAATTAAGCCCTGAAACATTTTGGCATAGTTCAACATGGTCACTTGGTTAAACTACAGTTTGTGTAATTACTGGATCAAAATTAAATTTCAAATATTTAAATTACTTTCTGACAGTTTCTATTATGCAAAGTAAATTGTTGACAATGTTTTGTGTTGGGTACACGGAAAAAAAACAATCTCTACTATTTGCCCTCTTCACAGTTACAGCTGTAAAAAGCTAATTTTTTTAGGCCAGGTTAACAATTTTAAGACCAGTTTGTCTTAAAACCAAGGTTTAGCTTAAAATCGAGCTTAAACTCAAAAAACGAGATGAAGCTTAATATTTAAGCCTAAATTTCAAAATAAGCTTTCGAGACTATGAGAAAAAAAAAAGCTTAAATTTCATTAAATATAAATTTTAGAGCTGTAAATTTAAACCAAGCTGAACCTGAACTCGGTCCAATATTTTCGAGTCTTCAGTTTGGAAGAACCAAAAAAAAACGGGTTTAGAGCTTTTTCGAGTTTTTAGCTCAAAAACGAGCCACCGTGAGTTGAGACCGTAAACGAGTCGTCAAAATGTACGAGCTATTGAATTAAAATTGGTCCAAAAACTGTTGTCTTTGTTTTCTTTGTTCGATAACCAAGATGATATATTGACAGGATGCAAGATGCCATTGTCCCTACATTTCAAACAACAGTAATTAATTAAGTATGGTAATTATTAATTGTGCTGCAAGCATTACTGATTAATCTCGAATGCCAAAAAAAAAATATATATATATATATTTATAAAAAATTCAAATTAAAACTGAAAAAAAAGTAGAAGAAAAACAGATATAAGATGTATATTGGTCCATTGTATACCTAACTTGACGTAGGCTTTGCAAATGAATTAAAAAATACCATTAGATCAATCAATGCACATTGTTGTATCAAAAATTAAATATTTTAATATACTGGATTATTTAAAAATATAATTAAGCATTTATGTAAATTAATTTCCATTTTATCATTGATATAAGAAGTAATTTTTATAAAAAAAAATCGAGCTTTTGTATTTGGACTCGAAAACTTATGTTTGAGCTTTAGCCCGAACCTCGATTTTTTTAAGTTTTAGCTTGATTTTTGAGCTTTGGCTTGTTTTTGAGTTTTATAGCTCAATTTCAAGCTGAGACCGAGTTTCGAGTCAAACCGGTCTTAAAGTTTTCAACTCGGTCTCAAGTATTTTCGAGTTTTTTAGTTATAATAAATTTTCATCGAAGATAACAGCATGGCTTGTATTGCGATAACATTTTATGTTCTTTACGTGTAGTTGGAACACCTAGCACTCATGGTGTATACATTATTAACTATTTCCCTGAAATATAATTAATTGATTTTACTAAATTATTTAATGCAAAACTATTAATATTGTTTAATACTTTAATGATTCAATTTGAAGCGGCTAATCTCTCTCTCACTCACTCTCTCTCTCTCTCTCTCTCTCTCTCTCTCTCTCTCTCTCTCTCTCTCTCTCTCTCTCTCTCTCTCTCTCTCTCTCTCTATTATCGACATTAAATTATTGTTAAATTATATATTATAAACAAGAAAATAATAGACAACTTTGCTAACTTTAATTTTCTTTGTCTCGCTTTAATGTAATAGTTGACGACTGATATCTCGCAAACTAGACACTTGCGAATTACAATATTAACACAAAGTAAAGAAGAAATGTTACTTAAAAGTTTAGCTACGTCAAACATGTGAAAACACGATCAAATATTTAAGTTATTACACTTTAAAGATATCATGTAAATGTGGAAATTTAAATTTAAGTGGTAAAATATTAGTTAAATAAAAACCTTTTTTAAATTTAAAAAATTATATTTAAACTTTATTTGGAACAATAATTTATTTTTTAAATATATTTCATAAATATATTTATAAATATATTAATTTATTATTATATATTAAATATATATTTCATTTGAAAATCATGGTGTTTGTTTTGCTAGAAATAAATAATCTACAAAGAATTATTGTGAAAAAAATATCTGTTGTAACGATTTCCGGTCCAAGTCGGCCTTTTATATGTTAAGTAACATTATACAGGCGCAGGAAAAAATCATAAATTTATTGATTTTTGAAATAAATAACTGATTTCTTCTCTTTAATCATAAAATTTATTTGCAATTCGTAATTCGAGGATGAAACTTTATAATATAATCTAGGGATATAAAATTGTTCTATATATATATACTATTCTTCTTTTAAATATTTGTGACCTCAGTGCAGTAGTTTTCTCACAAACACACTAACAAGAGGCTTCTACAATGTTAAATTAGTACATTTTATTGTCTTAAAACACGTAAAAGTATATGTCTGGTATAGTATTAATGAGTATAGTGAATGATGTAAAAAACCATTTGTCACCATTTGTTATTTCCGCAATAAAAATTCAACACGGGAGGGAAGATTATTATACAAATGTGATATACGTATAATTTAAATTGACTTCTTTATGACTTTTTTGTTATGTATAAATTTTTGTTAATGTGCTTTAATCCTGTTAAAAAATTATTAAAATAAAATTACACTGAAATATTTGCAATACACTGATAGAAAACTCCACCTGTGCTGTGTATGTGGAGAAAGGTATAGTTTTTTTTTTTTTTTTTTTTAATTATTATTTTTATTATTGTTATTTTGCTTGCCATATTAAAGATTTTATTGTGTTCCATGTCTTTACAGAGTAGAACAATGCAATTCATACATATACACATAACACTTAAAAAAAATAATAAAAATAAAAAAATTATTAATATGGAAAAGCTAAGTGCATATGAACGCAATTAAAAATTTAACAGTACTATCATGCTACATCAATCCCAGTCCCAGTCAAGACACTGTCTTATCGACAGCTAAGGACTTCACAATTAATGGAAAGGCACACACGGGACAGCCACAGCCTAAGTACACAGCCCAGCATTCACCATGACAGCCTAGAGAAACCGTGGAAACATCTAGGCAGGCTGGTCGGTGCAATCATATCAATCATGCACCTACCCAATACTGTGCGTCGTCATTGAATGCATATAAACATACATCGTGCAACGTGTTGTGCTCTCACACTTCACGTTCTAAAATGATATTTAATTATTGATTAACCCCCATAATTATTCACATATCATAATCATAACAAAGCGTAATCCTTCCCGTAGATACATTCACATTTTCTTAAATACGTTGTAAATTTTTAATTTTTCTCATTTAAAACAATGCAATTTTATACAATTTGCTGCTCAAGGTTGAAACTAATTTAAGAATATATGAATGCAACTTATAAAAGTTATGGTTATAAATTGACGATAATATTGTCACATCGTTAATCAAACTTTTTGCTTTAAAACTAAGAAAAATACACACACAAAAAATGTAAGAAAAGTGGGGGGGGGGGGGGATGTATTAAAACCAAAATCTGATTTAGGCAGGTAATTTTGTGAGTAAAGTCATGAGTGAAGCAAATGTTGAAGTATTTTATTTCCATCAAAACATTGCGCACTATCATATAGTTTATCATTTATTTATAGTTATATCGTTATTAAATATCTATCGTTATAGTTACCATGGGCGATGTTTTAAAGTAGCGATATATCGTTATATAGTGAGGCTAGCATATAGGATGTATCCTCATGACGTCATATTTAGTGCGCTTGGAGGCCATACTGTAGTAGTGAATAACATTGCTCAGTATAGGACAAACTTTGTTTAAGCCAATTTTCTTTAAGAAACAGGTCAATTTTTTGTTATTTTTAATTTTTCTTACATACTTGAGATACTAATTCAAAATATTTACAACATCAATGCTCTAAAAAAATATTGTATAGTGGTTTTAAACTGGCAAATTGAGTTATTTTCCTATACCACACACATTATTAAGTGATCCATCATGGCGTCGACTTTAACATTGAATGCATACACCCTATAGACCCCTTGCACATCCTTGCGCTTTGTCGCCATATTTGTGGTACTTAATGCATTTTCCAGCATATAGGGGAAACATCATTTCTCGTAATTTTTCACATAAAAAGAGTTTTTTTATTTTTTTCTCATATTCTTCGAGCTTATTAGGAGCTACAAATTAGGCTTTGATTGAGCTTTGAAACTGATTTTTTTTTTACTGTTAAAAAAATAAAACTGACGTTTTTCCTATGCTGACCTAAGTATTTCTGACCAACAAAATGGCGGCTCTTAAATATGAGTGCAACCGGCCTATAGTATCGTTATCATTAAAGAAATTGTGGGTATCGAATAAAAGAATGGATGTTATGAATAAATGTTTCTGCATTGAGCAGCAAGCATAATTATTTGTCCGTGCGAGAGAGTTATTTCCACACATTATGTAAAAGTCCCCGCCAAAAACGCAGTAGTTTTTTCAGTGTATCACTGATATTCAATATCCCATATAAACCAAACTGATCCTATATATAACGAAATAAAGCCCACCATGCAATCTAATACCACGCGATTGCAATTAATAAATTATAATCCTCCACATAGGGGAGGGATTTTAATTGGGATTAAATTTCATTTAGCCTGTAATTATTTCAGATAATTACAATCATTGAAATAAACGTATTTTAATTTTCAAATATTAATACACTTATTAAACATTAATTTAGTTATAATTATTACATTTAGCTACACGTAAAAAAATTATCTAAAGAGTTCATATTTAGACTTTTTTCATAATAAATTCTTTAGATACATACTAAACTTTTTAGAATCTAAAGATTTAACTATTTACCGCTAAAGAATTTACGTTTGTACCAACGAGTTACTCTTTAAATTTTTTGCAAGTGTAACGATATCATTATTGTGTGATGCTAGAGCTTCTTCTGTAAAGTAAAGTGAATCTCAACAACAGTGATTGGCTGACCAACAAAATACGACACATTCATTGGTTGATCTTGTTTTTTGAGCTAACAAAATTGACAAAAATTGAGTCACATGAAGAGCATGGAACTTTTTTGTGTGGAGTTTCTTTTATTCTTATCAAGTTCAAAGTTCTAAACGAAGAAATAACAAAGATCGACCATATGTATAAACGTAGTAAACAGGTAACGAAGTCATAATCAGCTGTTATAACAAAGGAACATATCGACACAAAAGTTGCGCCGGAAGTCTGACTTTGCAGAACGAGCTTAGAATATAGTATATCGTTATAGAAATGTTGGGTATCGAAGCCAAGAACATTATTGTGATTTTGAACAAGTTGTGCTAACACTGAGCTAGCTTAAATATTACGCAGTTATTTTTGGTCGTGCAAGTAATTTTTTCTGTCAGTGTAAAATCATTAAAAATTCACACAAAAAAAAAATAATAATAACAAAACAGATTAAATAATTTGCATTAAAAAATAATAATTGAAAATAAAAATATTAAAATAAAAATGATTTACGTAATAAATAATACATAAAAATGAAATTGAACCATGTCAATTTTAATATTTTATTTGATTAATTAATAAAGAATGAAAACAATAAAATAATATATAAACTCACCTTGATTATAATTTTAATCCATAAATAAATTTGTCACCATCACTTCCGTTCTAATTAAATATTAATTAAGTACAATTATTTTTTTATAAAATAAATAACGATTAATTATTAAAATATGGCAAAACGATTGTTTAATTTTCACAACAATTAAAATTTAATTACAACAATTTATTATATTTGTCACTTGTATATTTTATTATTATCAATCAGTAACTTTGCAGTTGCACTGTAACTTTTTCAAAGTATAATAACTGTAATAAAACGTCTATTTTTACTGCTGCAACGGCACTTTAAAATTCTGCAATTGCATTTTTTCTTGCAAAAGAACTTTATTTTATAACTATTTCTGCACCGGTACAAATTTAATAAAAATCACTTTTAATTCTGCACCTGCACTTTTATTATTATTATTTTTTTTTTTGGCAATTTGTTATAATTATAATTATTTAAATAGCTGCACTGTCACAAAATAACACAAATATTGATTTTTGTATTTGCTGCACTTTTACATATTACTTGCACTGGCACTCACTGCACTGGCACTGTTGTTGTTGTTGACTGATTCAATGAGATTCAAATGACTGCAGTACTGGATGGCCTACGTCTGCCCCCCCCCCCCTCCCCCTCCTACCACCCCTCCCTCCCATCTTGGCACGTGGTCAAACCTGTGACGTCATCACTATGCGGAGTGCTCGGTGGTTAACCTTCAAATATCTGCCTTACGTTATAGTATTGGAGGAGTCTATATCTATCAATATCGTATCGATATCGTATCGATATCGTATCGATATACTCAAGCATGGGAGAGAGGGCTATCAGCTGATGTACTGTACTGTACACACGAATGTAGGAATATTTGTATATTCAAACTTTCGCGCCAAATATGTAATCTTAATGTTATGAACAAGAACTGGATTTAAATGGTATTTTGTTTTATCACAGGCGTTTCTGTCTGTCTGTCTGTCTGTCTGTCTGTCTGTCTGTCTGTCTGTCTGTCTGTCTGTCTGTCTGTCTGTCTGTCTGTCTGTCTGTCTGTCTGTCTGTCTGTCTGTCTGTCTGTCTGTCTGTCTGTCTGTCTGTCTGTCTGTCTGTCTGTCTGTCTGTCTGTCTGTCTGTCTGTCTGTCTGTCTGTCTGTCTGTCTGCCTGCCTGTCTGTCTGTCTGTCTGTCTGTCTGTCTGTCTGTCTGTCTGTCTGTCTGTCTGTCTGTCTGTCTGTCTGTCTGTCTGTCTGTATAGTTGAAATAAAGACACTGTAATAAATGAGAAATATGGTATTTTATATAAAACACACTTTTACTTCAAACTGGTTCAGGGGGAGAAAAAAGAAGACTAATAAAAAAGTGCGAGATATTTGCCAGTAAAGCAATGCCAAACACTAAACCGGCTCACCTTGAAAGATAAAGCATGCTATTACATCGCGGAGCAATATACAGAAGTATTTACCTCGAACCTCAAGCAAAAACAATTGAATATTTAATATGTATGTATACTTATAAAACTTCTTTTTACTACAATTATAATGAAAAAATTAACTTCACTTTTTATGCATATTAAATTTTATTATTTTTATAATTGGATAACCTTGGTTCCATCGTATGAAAAAATGTCTTACATTTCACTTTCTGGCATTTTTTTTTTTTTTTTTTTTTTTGTCAATTAAATACAATTAATTATTTATACGTATAAAAATAAAAACTTTTTGCTTGTGTTATTTTCCTTTTAGTATAATTTGCTATAACACTTTAATATATAGGTTGTGTACGCATGACGTCATTCTGAGTGCTTTCCGATGCTCTTCTTGAGTAATGAATAACATTGCTCAGCATCAGACAAACATAGTTTTTGGCTATTTTCTTTGGTAAATTAGCTATTTTTTGGTCATTATTATTTTTCTTGCATACTTGAGGTACTAATTCAATCTGTTAACAGCATCAATGCTCTCAAAAAAATCGCGAAGTATTTTTAAACTGGCAAAATGTGCCATTTTCCTATACTGGCCCATGTTATTTAGTACTCACTTATGACGTTGACTTTAACATGAATGAAACCACCCTATATACACGTAAAAAGTAACTTAATAGTTAATTTTTTAATAATACATTTGGTAGATAGGTACCTGTACATTACTGTAGTTACGAATCCTAACTTATTTAAGATGATCACTTTTAAGTTATTATGAGTAGCTAAAATAATGCATTTTAGCAAATTATTAAAAATAGCTAATTTAAGTTGTTTGAAATTGTTTTAAGTTTAAGTTAAAATAGTTGAGGTGTAAAAACTCGAAATAGCCCGGGCTGAATTTTTTTAGCCCGGGTTTATCTTGAAATGGAGCTTAAACTCGACAAACGAGCCAAAGCTCGATATTTGAGCCTAAGTTTAAAAACGAGCTTTCAAGCCCGCATGAAGAAAAAAGCTTAATTTTTATTATAAAAAAACTGTTTTTGAAGGATAAAAGTCATAAATAAAATAAAATAATTTTTAATCCTATTTTAAACAGCTTATTTTGCATGATAGAATATTAAAAACAACATTGTTAACAAAAATTACAAACTCTTTTTTTTTCTTTAAAAATTGATCTTCAGCTCAGCTCGATTTATTTTCAAAAGCTCGCGGTATTTTCACGAGTCATTCACGAGCTCAACTTGAAATATCTCGTTTTTGAGCTAAAAGCTTGAAACCCGGGTTGACCATTTTAAAAAAAAAAAGCACCCGAAGATTTTGACCCGTGTGGGGTGCTCGAACTAGTTTAAATTTACAGCTCTATGAATTAGCTATTGTTAATAATTTGCTAAAATGCATTATTTTAGCTGCTCATAATAACTTAAAAGTGATTATCTTAAATAAGTTAGGATTCGTAACTAAAGTATTTATTATAAATATACACTCAAAAACTGGTTAATTAGTAATTAACCAGTTTTTGAGTGTATATTTATAAAGTTGATGTGCAGTTATATATATATATATATATATATATATATATATATATATATATATATATATATAT
>OX439132.1:1554135-1746635 GCA_949318235.1 Ecdyonurus torrentis
ATTACCATACCTTATTATCTATGAATTAGACACCAACACGTTGATTTTGAATATTTATTTTCATTTAGACGGTTATATCACGTATCTGACGTCACAATATACTGCCGCCAATCACAGTCACGTGATAAATTTATGGCCCTTCCTTAAGTTGTTTACCCCTATCACGACCCCATCGGTACATACATACATACATAGCACAGGTGAAGTTTTCTATCAGTGTAATCTGAATATCTGTGTTTGTAGATTATCGGGCTTTCTGAGGACTTACTCTCTCTCTCTCTCTCTCTCTCTCTCTCTCTCTCTCTCTCTACTTTCGATAATATTGATCAAATTATTATTTCAACTGGCCATACATAAAAAATAAAAAGCACAAAGTAATCCCGCTATACAGAGCACTGAAGCGTGTCATTAACATAAAATATTTGCAATTTGTGTTTTATATAAAAATTTAATGGTAAATATTTTGCCAAATATAAAAGTTTGATATTTGATCAGTCGTATACTATCATCAGCTTTGGCACGCAGTTTTGAACATAAACATCGGCGACTACGCCACACAACTACTGAACTGAACGTGTTTTTTTTTTTTTTTTTTTTTTTTTTTTTTTTGTAAGAGTAAATTACGTATAATATATTAAAGGCATAGACAACATGAAAACATAAGCATTTACATCACAAAACACTTGATGAAACTTACATAAATAACTTTAATCGGTCTCAAAACCCAACTGTAGCACCGTAGCATTGATCAGAAAATTTCAATTTATGCAACCTGCTCAACATTTTCATACTATTTTTTGCATGTTTCTGACGTCATAAACAGAAATTTCACACAAATTGCATACTTTATAGTTTTTTCACGCTTTCTTGCGAGGCCACATTTACATTCTGGTAAAAAATTGTCATCAGTTTTGTAGATCACATTTTTTGTTTAGTGATTAAAAAGAACATTATAGCTGCATCAATGTCATTATAGCATAGATGTTACTAAAATAACGGAACTACAAGTGAAATTTAAATTGTTAAAAACAGATAATTACATTAAATTTGTTAAGGATAGACTAAGTAAAACTGAAGATATCAGCCTGGCGTTCTATAATACCCCTGCATTTAATATTAATGGGTGGAAAGGCCCAAACTGTACAGACAGGCATGTTTTTACCCGTTATGCGGTGCATGGTTTCCATCATGTAATCTGTCAAATTAAAGAATATCACGAGTGTAATGATAAATGTGTATGTTTGTTATGTGGTGGCCTATGTACCAGGTACCACTTACTTCATTGTCCATCTCGGACCCTATCATTAAGTCAATATGCAAAAATGTAGACCTATATAAATATGTATAAGTACACCTTGGTGTTTAATAAATAAATATATATAAAATAAAACAACATAAATAATTATGCTGTACAACATAATATTTATGCTCTATAACATTGTTATTATGTAGTATAGCATAAATTATGCTGTATTGAACAAAGTGTGCTGAAAATGAGCTAGTATAATTATTACTGAGATATTTTTGTCATATAGCATGATAGTTAGATGTATGAAAAGTCAATGTATAGTGGACAGTCTCTACTTCTGCGTATCATCACAAGTACATTTGTAAGTGTGCCAAAATAAGATCGTTCCCGCCAAAAGCTGTATCCGCGGTGCTAAACCAATCAGAGAGCGTGTTATAAACCTACTAGCCAATCACAGTTGACTTTACATAGTTAATTACACTGTATCCGCTCGAACTAGTATTGGGAGAAAGTTACTGCAGTTACAAATCCTAACTTATTTGAGATAAACACTTATAAGTTATTATGAGTAGCTAAAATAATGTAGCTAATTATTAGCAATAGCTAATTTAAGTTAGGTATAATTAAAAACAACTTAAATTAGCTTTTGTTAATAATTATCGGCATTATTTTAACTGCTCATAATAACTCACGATGGTGAGCTTCTGTATTATTGCCCTATGTTAATGCCATAGACCACATAAAACAACATGATGTGCTTTTTAATGAATAAACAAGAAATGGGATCTACAAAACTGATGACAATTTTTACCAGAATGTTAATGTAGCCCCACGAGAGAGCGTGAAATAACTGTAAAGTATGCAAATTGCGTAAAAATTCATGTTTATGACGTCAGAAACATGCAAAAATTAGTATGAAATTGTTGTGTGGGTTGCATAAATTAAATTTTCTGATCACTGCTACGATGCTACTGTTGGGTTTTGAGACAAACTAATGTTATTTATGTAAATTCCACCAAGTGTTTTGTGATATAAATGCTTATGTTTTTCTCTGGTCTATTCCTTTAAGGGTTATATTCAGTTGGCTTGTATCTCAAAATCTAAAAAGAAAACTTGCAAACTTTATGATGACATTTGAAAGTTAACAGTAACAGCTATACCTATGATAACAATTTTAGAACACGTGACATCATTATTAGGGAAGGTTTTTTCAACAATAGCTTCCAATCCTGTTTATATATCCATGGTTAAAAGTGTTTATGTATCTAAAATAAGTAGGTACTCGTAACTGAAATAATGCACACATTTTTGTTTTGTAAGTGTGTCATGTGAGTAGAAGTGATTTCACATGTGTTTTCTCAGTGTAACTTGTGAACAAATTTGTTTAATATGTATGTGTACTTATATTAATGTAAAATGTAGCAGGCTCATTAAATTTGGGACAAAAGTAGATTTGAATGTTTTCATCAAGTCCATATTATATAATTATGTTTATTTTATTGACACAAGCAGCGAGCCTGTGCTTTGTTAGGTACATTTTGTATGTTGCTTGTTTGTGTCATTCATAATGTTGTTTATTTTGTCATTGAAGAGAGAGAGAGTAAAATAGAAATATGTATAACTTAAAGCCATAGACCACATAAAACAACATGTGCTTTTTAATGAACAAACACAAAATGGGATCTTCAAAACTGTGGACAATTTTTACCAGAATGTTAATGTAGCCCCACGAGAGAGCGTTAAAGTATGCAATTTGCGTGACTATTCATGTTTATGACGTCAGAAACATGTAAAAATTAGCATAAAAAAATGTTATGCGGGTTGAATAAATCGAAATTTTCTGATCACTGCTACGGAGCTACAGTTGGGTTTTGAGACAAACTAAAGTTATTTATGTAAGTCACATCAAGTGTTTTGTGATACAAGTGCTTATGTTTTTCTCTGGTCTATTCCTTTAAGTAATATATGAGTAAAATAAATAAACAAGAAAAGTATAAATTCCCTAATGTATGCCATATATATTTAAATGTCAAAATAGCATTGTAAATTTGTAAATGCTTTCAATTTATTTAATGAATTTTCTTTTGGTATATATATTAAAAAAAAAAAAAAAAAAAAAAAAAGTTTATTTAAAAAAAAAATCAATTGTGTTTGAAAATCTTTAAAACACGTACGAATCTATATGAATCAATAAATAAAACTTCACTTTAAAGGCATAGACCACATAAAACAACATGTGCTTTTTAATCAATAAACACGAAATGGGATCTTCAAAACTGACGACAATTTTTACTAGAATGTTAATGTAGCCCCACGAGAGAGCGTGAAAATACTGTAAAGTATGCAATTTCCGTGACTATTCATGATTATGACGTCAGAAACATGCAGAAAATAGTATGAAAATGTTGTGCAGGTTGCATAAATTGAATTTTCTGATCACTGCTACGGAGCTACAGTTGGGTTTTGAGTCAAACTAAAGTTATTTGAATGTATATTTGGACCCCAATTTTGACCCCCTTCAAATTTTTTTCAGCGGTTAAAAAAAATACTAGCTTGTTCTTTGTGTTGATTTTTAATGAAAAATGATTTTTCAGATTTTTCTAGAACGAATCTGCCGAGAAAAAAATTATCGCAAATTGACCCATGTTAATTTGAATAAAATGCAATCTTCATTAATTTTTTTCTCTATAAATGTCTCGTAAAAATCGTTTAAAAAGTCAAATTCATTAAAACTTGATCTATAAAACAAACTAGTATTTTTTGTTTAGAAGTTGATCAAGAAAAATTTTGCACACGGGGAGCTTGAAGTTTTGTATGTTTTGCGTGTTAAAGGGAGCGTATCCCAACGCCTTTTAATGCTAATTTGCGGAAGATTTGATTTGAGCCGTAACTTTTTGGAGTATAGATAATTGTTCCTTGGTTCATTATGAACCTAAAAAATGATATAAAATTGAATTTTATGACAACATCGCTACCCTAAAGTAGTACCTTAAAACAATGTATTTTATTATTATACTTGAAATTCAAAATATATGGTCTGAAATATTAATTTAATGGACCGTGTTACGTTGAGTCTCCCTCTAGCGGATTTTTTTCGAAACTATTGAGTGTGGGAGGAACTACGAAGTGCCCTATGCCGCGCGTGTATTTTAGGCTGAGGAGAAAATGATTTAAAAATGCTTTTAGGCAAAAACATAATTTATTTAGTAAATTTTAAAGTAATACATTATTTTAGCTACCGATTATAAGAAAAAAGAAATAATTTGGATGAAATTAAATGACAAAAAGTAAATTGAAAAGAAACGACTTTTCTCTTCAATATAATTTTTTACGAGAAGATAATATAAACCAGAGTAAGATCAGAGATCGAATTGTGAAACATAATAAATAAGTGCAATAATAATAAATTATTTGTACTATCATTTTATATGAATATTACTATGAATAACATAATGATTGATGTGTAAATTATGACTCAACCTGTATAAAATATATACATATAATATTGCAACTTTTAAATATTTTTTCTTTCAGTGTATGAATGAAACCAAAGTAGGGTTCGGATTAAACCCGTTTTTTTTAATAAAACCGGCTGACAGGTAAAACCGGGTTTTTTAGCCCGTTTTTGTTTAAAAAAAAAAACGTTTTTTTAAGTAAAAAAACGTTTTTTCCCCTAATTTCACAATAATAACATAAAAAAACTCGCATGCTTTTTAGTCATTTGAAAAAAACAACAACAAAAAACACACATCAAATATCAATTTTATATCATAGTAATTATAGTAATACAAGTAAATTAAGAATTTTGACTGTTATTTATATAATATTTTGGCCTATTATTGATAATATTGATAGGTGTATGTTTACTACTTTATGAACTGTGAACTACTATGAACTTATAAAAATGTTACGAAATTTTAAGTTTTAGCATCAGCTTAATGCTTAATAATATTTTTTTATTTCTTTAATTGCAGCATAATTTGCTTCTTTTTTTTAAAAAAAAAAAGTTTTTTTAAAAATCTTATTGCCCGTTTTTTTATAAAAAACCGCCCGGCAAAAATCCAGGTTAAAAAACCCGGTCGAACCCTGAACCAAAGGCATATTTTATTCACGCAATTGCAGAATTTTTTTTCTTTTGAAAGTAAACGAAGTTAATATGTATTTTATATTAATATCCTCTTCAGTCCCCTACTTTTAAAAAAAATTATTTCAGTGTCGTTATTTCAGTTATACATTTTAACGTGCGGCTCTCAGAATGATAAAATATGTTTCTTTGGTCAAAAAGGTATCCTTGCTTTTGCAGAGCCCCTACCCACTCTAGAATACTCAAACTAGCGTTAAAAATCGTATAGATTCTGGGGCGTTTTCTGGTCCAATTTCTGTTTTTTTAATCTCAAATGTTTCAATTTTTTGTCTTATTTTTTATTGAATTATCTGATGTCCACTGTATTGTATGCTGGGACTGACGATCAGGATAATAACTGCATATAATTATGCAAATATTTAAGTGATATACGTATATATATATATATATATATATATATATATATATATATATATATATATATATATATATAGTTGTATATCGGACCCGTAAATAAAAATAATTTTTTATAATTCTCTCTGTCTCTCTTTCTCTCTCTCTATATTATATATATTATATATATTCAAATTACACTCGGTGCACACGCAAAATGATGAGAATAAAACGTTTTACAAAATACAAGCGAAATAAAACCATATATACGTCTGCTAGTTCCGATTAAGTTTTAATAAGTAAAAAAAATATTAACTTGAAATTACGAGTATAAATATGTGCACAGTGCGCACAGTGAAAAAAAAAAAAAAGGATTTATGAAATGTGAGCCATTTCAGGTTTGTATTTACATGGTTTGTATCTCAAAATTTCAAAAGCAAAAACTTGCAAACTTTGTAATGTTATTTGGAAGTTAATAGTATATATGATAAAATTTTCAGAACCCAATGATCCGATAAGAGAAAAAATAATTATTGAAATTAACATGGGCTCTTCAGAAACTCAAATTTCAAATAATATATATAATAAAATAAATAAATCTAGCATGGTGACCCCTTAATTTTATTTCATTATTAATCTTATTTCATTCCATTTACTTTATTTATAAGACCTGATTATTCTGTAACGTACAAAACGTGCAAAATTTCAGATATTCGACTCTCTCTTTATATAACAACTTTTAAGTCAAATAATCGCCGTAAAGTAATACAGCCATATTATAATTATAACTTTTTTATAAAAATAATAAAATATTATATCATCAAACATATAATATTTTATGTTGTTATCCCCCCCTTTCTATTGAATATATTTATTTCAAAATTATTTATTTCCTTTCCTTCTCCTATAATACAAAACAATGTATACTAAAGTCTGCTAAAGTACACACACTATACAAAACGCAATTTTAAAATGCAACTTTGCGTAACTATCAAAGAAAAATATCACTTTATATTTTAAATATATAATGATTAAAAAATATACATTTATATGTTTTTCATGTGTACGTTTAATTTGGATGCTTAGTATTTTTTTTTTATATATATAACATAATATAACATATATATAACAAAACAAAAACAAGACATATAGGATCTGGATATATCTTTAAAATTTCTGATCAAACATTTTCATCTCACTGATGTGGCTGCTATATCAAAAATCCACTCCTGGAACTGATTAAAATATAAAATTTATGTTGCCAGTCCACTATACCTGGTAAAATTGTATAGTGACTAATGGCATTAATAACCATACACGTCGCGACTCGCGAAAAGGATTTTGTTAAAAACTTCTTCACACAAACGTATATACAAATAAATACGCGACAATGAACAATAAAGTTGTTATGGCAATGAAAAGAGATTTTAAAAAGGGTTTAGAAGAACTGTTATGAAATGTCTCGTGACTCGTGATTGTACGTACATATGGGCCACCAACAATAAGGTTGAAATGGTTACCTGCACGTGAATCTGAATATTTTAGCTAAAAATAATAAACATTTATATAATATAAAAGAAATTATTTTTTTGGTTTAATATGAAACTCTAAGAAAAGTAATTTTGATTGATTATATTAAATAAATCACTTGATATTGAAAGTTATATGTTACGCAATAATCTTGAATAAATTTAATAAGTTGTGTCAATTTTAATTAAAGATTTTCGCGTAATATATAATTTAATATCACATGCTTTGTATATTATACACATGTTTTTTACTTGAAAAAAATAATAACTTAAATAATTAATTCTTTAAAGTATTTTAAGAAACGATGTAATATTTAGTAGAAAATTTAGACGAAATAATATATTATAAAAACTGACTATTTTGTTTTGATAAAACTATAATTTACTATAAAGTATATTATATAGATATACAATAAAGGTCAGATTCTTAATTAAATCAAAGTATTATTTTAATTCTGTTTTGTATTAATTGAGTCATTAGGTCATTACACTCATTACTTTAGTACTTTAGATTGAAATAACAAGAGCATAAACGCATGTATATAATATTATGTACTGAAATTGAACCACTTGTTATTTCAACACTTTAAATCTAAGTCTGTGCTTCGGAAAAAAATGAAAAGATAAGCCAGGTGTGTCTAAAAAAAAATTTGCACGCATAAATAAAACACAATACTAAACAATTTTAATAAATATTTGGTAAAAAAATCATTATTAATAATTATTATGTACTATCTCAATGTTCTTTCTATGCTATTGCAGTGCGAGATTTTGAGCGCTCTCCCACACTTCATATAGCTCCGCCCCTAGTCACGTGACTGAGTGTCGCAAGGGGGTGTAACGCTACCCGGTCCATTAGAATGCGCTGACCATAATCTCTAAATCTTATGGCTATAGATACGGAATATAAATTGAGACAATACGAAAAATAAACTTACTGTTTGACCTAGCAATGCACCACTTGCAATGAGTATGAACATTTTAAAATAATTTGAAATTTTCTTTATGCATTTCTTACAAAAAACAAAAAAAAAAAAAAAAAAAAAACATTTTCCCTTGTTGCAACAATTACAAATATTTTATTGCAAGTGGTCCATTCAGTAATAGTAGTAATAAGAGTATATTATTATTATTTTAAGGGGTTACTTACGATTAAATGTAAATTAAGAGCTATGTATAAAACCACTAACCATGATCACTTATAATTTGTGCACCAACAATATACGTGTGTTGTGAACTTTTTAAATTCAAACACTTTCTTATCCTGTTTTTAACATATATTATAATATTATAAACCATGTTTTCAGCACAGAGACAAACAGTCAACTGAATATACGTACAAGAAATATTTTAAAATAAATCGTTATCACTGGATAAAGTAAGGTGGACTTGAACTTTGAACCAATATAAGGGAAATTAGTCATAAGTCATAATATATCACTCTTATTCTTATTAAAAATTAAAATAAATATTTTTACTTTTTTTTATTTAACGTGTGGTGTTATCTCTCTCTCTCTCTCTCTCTCTCTCTCTCTCTCTCTCTCTCATTCTTATATCAAATAATTGAGTTCAGAAATGTTCATATTTCGGCTTTTGATTTGTCTATTTTCTATTTTCTATTTTCTATTTTTCTATTTTCTAGTTCTGGTCAAAATTCAAAGACCAAAACTAGATATAAATGTTTACACCGGGTTTTGCTTGTTGCGAAATGCTCAAAACTAGTATGGATCAAAATTTCGTGACCAAAAGCCGAAATAAACTAACATTCCGGGTTTTGGCAAAAAGCGACGAACCAAAAGCCGAAATGAGCAAAAATACCTAGTTTGGGTCAATTTCGGGTTTTGTTGCTAACACATACACTCTATACTACATAATATTATACTATAAATAAAAATAAAGTTGCTGGGAGGAGATTTCCCCCCACGTGGCTAAATTAATTCAGATTACATCATCAAACAAAAGTTAATAATAAAATAATGTAAATAAAAAATTTAATTAATATTCTTCATTAGGAATATTATTTCAGTTGTAAACTTGTGTTTGTATTTTTGTCATAACAATATGTTCCATTTGCTGCTTTCTCATATTTCATATTTAATAAAGAGAAACCAAATATAAAATCCACATTTCATTAACTTCAATTTTATACATTATATCATATTTATCCTATATTTTATATATTTTAACAATTTTATATATGTATTTGGCATTTGTAAGTATCAATTTGTAGTTTTGTCTACCTAAATCGATCTATATTGATATTATTATTGTCAAATTTAAATTTTTTTTTTCAAGCTACACTCGAAAATCTAACTGCTATTAAATTAAAATTTGTCATGTCAGATTAGGAATATAACTAATTTTGCTACTTTAAAAATACTGAATAATATTTTTGAGAGCATTTTGTTAATATGTTGAATTAGTATCTCAAGTGTATATGTGAGAAAAATAATAGTATAACAAAAAAATAACTGATTTCCAAAAAAAGTATTCAAAAAAAAACAAAATAAGTAAGTAAATAAGTAAGTAAGTAAGTAATTAAGTAAGTAAGTAAGTAAGTAAGTAAGTAAGTAAGTAAGTAAGTAAGTAAGTAAGTAAGTAAGTAAGTAAGTAAGTAAGTAAGTAAGTAAGTAAGTAAGTAAGTAAGTAAGTAAGTAAGTAAGTAAGTAAGTAAGTAAGTAAGTAAGTAAGTAAGTAAGTAAGTAAGTAAGTAAGTATAAGTAAGTAAGAAATAAAATACTACAAAATTCATGCTGTATTTATGTCATTATAATACTAAATTAGAACAACATAATATTTATGCTGTATAACATAATTATTATGCAATATAGCATAAATTATGCTGTATTGATGAAATTGTGCTGAAAATGAGCTAGCATACGTAGTTATTTTCAGTCGTCATAAATATTTGTACGTTTTCAGTATTTATAAATATTTTTTATGTGTATGTGGCTGCCACATTGTCAATGCATGATTGGCTTTCAATTTCACTGCTCGTATCCTTTTTTATTTATTTATTTATTTTTTTAATATTTATTTTTTTTTTATGGCGTAACTTACAAAGTGTCTAATTACCATTTATAAAATCACAGCAATTAATTTGCAATTAAAACATTTTATTATAAAAAAAATATTATGAATAATTGATTTTTTATAAATAAATAATTAGCCATTTACATTTAATATTTTGTATATATATATATATATATATATATATATACTGTATATAAGTTCAGTTTTATATGAAATCAAATATTCTGTTTTTATTTTAATTTTTTTTTATGATTTAAATGAAAGCGAAATTAAAAATTGAAAAATATCAAAAATAAAATATATTGTACAGTATATCAATGTTTTTGACAAGCAATAAGCATCCGGTGAGAGAGAGAGAGAGAGAGAGAGAGAGAGAGAGAGAGAGAGAGAGAGAGAGAGAGAGAGAGAGAGAATTGTTAATATAACGTTCTCAAATAATAAACTCAATTACTGTATTAATTATCTGTTAAATGTTACTGTTTGTTAATATTTAATAAAATTTTTATTACGCCAATAAAACTTTTTTTTTGCCTTTTTTATTATTATACTTTTAAACTTTCAAACTTTTTTTTTGTATTCTTTTTGAGACTTTCCTTGGTTTTTAATATACAAATTTGAAAGTACAGCCTTGACAAAAAATCACGAAAAGGGTAGAGGCGACTACTGCATTCTTTCATACAGATAGCATAGGAAAAGTAAAGTTGCGGGTTGCCTATGCAAATCGGTCGCGAACTTTTGGCCACAGCTGTACATTATGTGACTGTATAGCTATTTAGGAAGTAAAAGTAAATTAAGCTAAAAATAAAAAAAAATTCTACAATTTTCGACTGGTTGCTTAAAAACAAAGAAATAATTTTATTTATTAACACTTTAGAAGCCTCTTGTTGGTGTGTTTGTGAGAAAACTACTGCACTGAGGTCACAAATATTTAAATGTGGAATACTAGACATACTTTTACATGTTTTAAGACAGTAAAATGTACTAATTTAACATTGTAGAAGCCTCTTGTTAGTGTGTTTGTGAGAAAACTACTGCACTGAGGTCACAAATATTAAAACACTATGTTATAATATTAGATATTTCTTACCAGGTGAGTTGCTATGGTAAGGTTGATGTCAGAGATGAGATGTGTGACAGATGCTGGACCAGACAATTGTGCAGGCAGGCAGGCAGGTGGGTGATTATAGGTAAGTTTACCTGACTTTAGCTAACCTTGATATATAGCGCTTGCTAACTTCCGTCCTCTCATATCTCTCTCTCTCTCTCTCTCTCTGATGATAGTTACATGCAATCAAGCATCCTCTCCAGTTATAATAATTATTTACATTAGCACGATATATTGTGTGCTTTATATATTTAACTTTGTTAGTTAAATATTTCCGTGTCACTTTTATTTATTTGCAAAAAAAAAAAAAAAAAAAAAAAAAAAAATTATAATAATATAATAAATACTTTTTTTCTTTGTCAATTAATTTTAAACCCCTGCATTGCTTATCTTAAAGGAAGCATCCAGACCATACAAAACGCCTTTTTTAATTTATTAGACACAAAATGGAATTTTCAAAAATACTACTATTTTCTCTAAGAATGTAATTGTGACACCCTACCCTAAACGTATAACGAATTGTTTAGCTTATACAACCCGCGCAACTTTTTCTATTGAATGTGAACAATCCTGACGTCAGAAATGTTCAAAATGTGCTGCATTTTGCCTACTTTACAATTTTTTTCACACTCTCTTGCAGGGTTACATTTGGGTACAAGTAAAATTTGACAATGTTTTTAGATGTCCCATTTTGTGTTTGATAAATTAAAAAGGTATGTTGTTAAATCTGGTGTCAGTCACTTTAATTGTGCAGGTTACTTAGACAATTTAGTAACAGACAATTTGAGACAGGATAATTCGCTACCGGATGGTTGGCGACTGGACATTTCGCTACTGGACAATTCGCTACTGGACACTTCGCTACAATGGACGTTTTGCTACCGTGGACAATTTGCGACGGGATTAATTATTTGTGACTATACTGAACTAGACCCGTTGCTCATCCTTGCGCTTGGTCGCCATGTTTGTGGTGCCTAATGCATTGTTCAGCATACGGGAAATATAATTTTTCTTTCTTTGTCTCATATAAATGAAATATCATTTTTCTTTCTTCAATTCTGTTCAAATGTATAGTTAATTGCTAGATTTTTTTTATTTCTTTTTTATAAGATAAATTGCAAGATGCATGCAGCTTTATTTATTTATTTATTTATATTTTTAAAAATAGTTAAATTATTTATTGAAAATTTTTCAATTATTTTATTAGATAAATTGCAAGATGCAGTACACTATAGTAGACTACACAGACAGACAGACAGACAGACAGACACGTATATATTTCTACATGAAACATGACATCCAAGTGTAACGAGATGCACTTGTCAAGTTTCACAACTTTATTCAGAAACAAAAAGTTTGAAAAGTTAAAAATTTATTACTTTTATTTCGAATACAAAAAATGTTTGTAAAGTTTTGTTATTTACTGCATGATTTGCCACGAGGAAAGGAAAACCCAGCGGTCCGAGAGTTTGCACTTCTTCTTTCCTTTTCCTTATTATTTTTTATTATATCTTTTGGACGTGAAGTTGTATTGAATTTATACGTCTGCATTTTGCTTTCATTAAACATCAAATACTTGGATAGGGGTTGGTGTGGAATGGTCACATAATATGGAGGAAAAATAAAATAAATAAATAAAAAATAAATAAATAAAAAACATGAAACTCTTAACAAATATTATTTGTAAAGTGAAGTTTGCCTCTGACTTTATCAGGTCATATTTATACACAAGAAATAAGTTAGCACTTTTATGTTATATTATTCAATAATATATAACATAAAAAATTATCTAAAGAGTTACTATTTAGTCTTTTTTCATAATAAATTCTTTAGATACATACTAAACTTTTTAGAATCTAAAGATTTAACTATATATTTACCGCTAAATAATTTACGTTTGTACTAACGAGTTACTTTTTAAACTTTTTGCAAGAGAGTTATTGTTTAGTACTAAAGAGTTATTGATATGTATCTGAATAATTTATTAAATTTATGTTTTCCGTGTATAATAAATGAGCTAACTTATTTCCAGCACATTAGGACGAAGCTTTATCAGTATAATCAGGAGACGCACAATCAGATGATATTGCACTTGGCAAGGGTAATCAGGTTGATCACTGGTAAGGGTCATCAGGAGACGTATTTATGTAACCCACACAATATTTTCATAATAATTTTTACATGTTTCTGACGTCATAAACATGAATAGTCACTTAAATTGCATACTTTACAGTATTTTCACGTTCTCTCGTGGTACTACATTAACATTCTGGTAAAAATTGTCAACAGATTTGAAGATCCCACATCGTGTTTAATCATCAAAATGCACATGTTGTTTTATGTGGTCTATGGCTTTAGGTAACATTTTTTCTTTACTTTGTGTTTATATTCTAATTAGCGACCGTCTAGTTTGCGAGATATCAGTCGGTCACCTACCACCTTAAATGACATATCATCATAAAATCAGTAAAAAAAATGACAACTTACAAAATTAGTTAGGACGTGAAAGAAATGAATATCTACTATATGATAATGAACACATTGAACATTGTGCACTTTTTATTCACATAGGTCACTAGTATATTTGTAAATATGACGATATTACTATATAAAACTGCTGTACATTAACATGCAGCCCTTGCTATAGCAAACACTAACATAGGTCGAGAAAATACCAAAACATTGATGGCCAACGAAATATTTGAGAATTTTGAGAATATATTGGTGGCTTTGTTACAAGTCAATTTTCTTTTAGCCGTTTTCTTTTTAACAAAATAACAAATTCAATTTTTGTGGAGAAAATTCTTGCAAGGATATTACCTGGTATGTTGTTGGACGAAATTGAACTTTTTTGTATGCTTCTCTTTTTTTAGCTCTTGGTCGAGAGAGATGGAGAGAGAGGGAGAGAGGGAGAGAGAGAGAGAGAATGAAAGATAGAGAGTGAATAAATGATAGAGACAGAGTGAGAGAGAGTAAGAGAGAGAGAGAGAGAGAGAGAGAGAACATATCAGATTATTTGACCACCGATAAGTAAATATAAAATGCTATAGAGCTAGAAAATGGAATTCGTTTTCCAGGCCAACGATTTTGTAAATATATTGAAAAATAAAGTTACAAAATTTGCTGTAATATTTTAGCATGAGCAAATTGCTTCCGTATTGTAAAAATATAAAAAATGAAGTGAACACTTTAGATTTGATTGTAGGCTTTCCCTAATTACGATAATATGCATTGCAATACAATATATAAATACATAAAAGTTCTGCATAAAGGTTACATGTATATAGATGGATTGTATCTCAAAATTTCAAAAAAAAAAAAAAAAAAAAAACTCCGAAAGTTAACAGTAACAGCTAGCTACCTATGATAACATTTTCACCATCAGATAAGAGAGAAAATAATTATTGAAATTAACATGGGCTCTTATGGGACTAAAACTTTAAAAAAATCATAATTTTAAATCTAACGTGGTAATCTAATACTTTTTTTTTTTTTTTTTTTTTTTTTTTTTTTTTACATTTTTTAAGATCCTTATATCCTAATGTATCACTGTGCAAATGTTCAGATTTTTCTTTTTTATTTACATTTTTTAGTCAAATCCCGCAGTAGCTGCCTGATTTCACGTCTTTACATAGACTCAGTCTATTAGACTGCAATGTTGGTCCTCATTTTTTTTTTTTTTTTTTTTTTAAATATATAATAAATTTATATGTTTTAATTGTCATTTGATAAAATAATAAACACGAATGAATGAATGAATGGATGAATGAATGAATGAATGAATGAATGAATGAATGAATGAATGAATGAATGAATGAATGAATGAATGAATGAACGAATGAATGAATGAATGAATGAATGAATGAATGAATGAATGAATGAATGAATGAATGAATGAATGAATGAATGGATGGATGGATGGATGGATGGATGGATGGATGGATGTATGAATGGATGGATGAATGAATGAATGAATGAATGAATGAATGAATGAATGAATGAATGAATGAATGAATGAATGAATGAATGAATGAATGAATGAATGAATGAATGAATGAATGAATGAATGAATGAATGAATGAATGAATGAATGAATGAATGAATGAATGAAGGAAGGAAGGAAGGAAGGAAGGAAGGAAGGAAGGAAGGAAGGAAGGAAGGAAGGAAGGAAGGAAGGAAGGAAGGAAGGAAGGAAGGAAGGAAGGAAGGAAGGAAGGAAGGAAGGAAGGAAGGAAGGAAGGAAGGAAGGAAGGAAGGAAGGAAGGAAGGAAGGAAGGAAGGAAGGAAGGAAGGAAGGAAGGAAGGAAGGAAGGAAGGAAGGAAGGAATGAATGAATGAATGAATGAATGAATGAATGAATGAATGAATGAATGAATGAATGAATGAATGAATGAATGAATGAATGAATGAATGAATGAATGAATGAATGAATGAAAGGACGGACGGACGGACGGACGAATGTAAATGAATCTCTCAACTTTATTTTTTGTTAATTAAAAACTTATATGCTAAAATTGTTTAAAAGAATAAGTTAAAGTTCGAAATTGTATCTCAATATGAAAACACGTAAAAGGATCACTTTTTAATTAAAATGTGTTTTAAATGGTTTTAAAAAAATGAAAAAAAAAGTTTTCCTAAAGTTACAACGAATGACCTTTACGGTTTAGCCAGAAAGTTTAATTAAAAAAATGTTTTTCAAGAAAATCTTAAAATATTTTAAATGAGTAAAAAATGAAAACATGATATCCCATGCTATACATCGCATGAATAAGCAAGAGATAATATCATATAAAAATGATCGTTCACGTCATTGCGCCTGGTGGCCATCTTGATGGTGGCTTATCATTGTCTATAGGGTTTATGCATTTATGTTAAAGTTGACGCCATCGCCATGTTGGATCACTCAATAACATGAGTCGCATAGGAAAATGACACATTTTGCCAGTTTAAAAATATACTTATATAGCTATATCTTTAAAAGTATAATATATATATATATATATATATATATATATATATATATATATATATAGAAAACATAAAACAACGTGTTCTTTTTAATCATTAACCATAAAATGTGATCTACAAAACTGAGGATAATTTTTACCAGAATGTAAATATGGTCCCACAAGAGAGCGTGAAAAAACTGTAAAATATGCAATTTGTGTGAATATTTCTGTTTATGACGTCAGAAACATGCAAAAACTAGTATGCAAAAGTTGTGCTGGTCGCATAAATTAATTTTTTTTTTTTGATCACTGCTGCAGTTATAGAGCCTATAGAAAAGGCTTCAGTTGGGTTTTGAGACCATGAATGTTTTTTTATGTAAGTCCCATCAAGTGTTTTGTGATGTAAATGTTTATGTTTTCATGTTGTCTATATGCCTATAAAAACAGTGATGTTGTTAATAGCTTGAATTAATATCTCAAGTATGCGAGAAAAATAATGTTTTTTTTGTTGTTGTTTTTTTTTTTTTTGTATTTCTTTATATTTTGTGTACACTTTTCTTACTTATGCTTTGTGTGCATTTTTTCATAGTTTTTAAGTAAAAAAAAGTATCTACGTTTTATATCGATGCGACGATAATGTTTCGTCAGTTTTTGTTACTATATGCGCGTGTATATATTTACAAATATCATTTAGACACGTATTGTAAATACGCGACAATTGAACCCTAGACTGATTACTGATTAAATATATTGTTGATATATATTTTTTTTGCATGTTTTATCTTATTACAACAAGTACGCTTCTCATATTATTTTAATGAATTATTGGAATTTTATATAGCAAATAAAATATTTTAATAATTGCCTTTTTTTTTTCGAAGAAAATTATTAAAAAAAAAGAGACAATTATATAATTAGTAATTGGATATTTTTACATTTGTTTTTTATCTTACCAGTTTTAATTTTTTTTTGTCATAAAATTTTAAATAAGAAAAATTGTAATATTGGGGAAAGGGAGGGAGGGAGAAGTATCATAATTGAACTTTAATTAGTTCCTGGAAGGAAAAGGAAAAAAGTTAGCAAATCTAGTAAATACAGTCCCGTTGTATTCATTATTAAAAAAGCAGCTATTTTGTTGGCCAGGAAGCATAGGAAAAACCAACGTCATTTCTATATTTTTAATTATAGATATATAGATAAAATAATTTCAGTTTTAAACTTTTAAGCCATACAGGTCCTAAAAAAGCTAAAAGAATATAGGGTGTATGCGCATGACGTCATAGTTAATTCACTTGGAGGCCATACTGGAGTAGTGAATAACATTGCTCAGCATAGGACAAACTTATCATTTAAGCCAAATTTCTTTGGGATTTATTTATTTGTTTTGTTTTGTTCTCACATACTTGAGATACTAATTTAATTAACATATTTACAGCATCAATGTTCTCAAAAATATTGTAAAGTGTTTTTAAACTGGCAAAATGAGTTATTGTTATTTTTCTATGCTACTCATGTTATTGTGTTATCCAACATGGCGTCGACTTCAACATGAATGCATACACCCTATATCAGAAAAATGCTTGCAGTTAAAATAAACTTTTATTTTTGCTACAAATAAGGTAAAATTGTGTTTTCTCTATGCTGGATAATGCATTAGATACCACAAATATGGCGACAAAGCGCAAGGATATGCAACCGGTCTATAGTATAGGATAGTGTTCTAAAAATTCTTATTTAAATGTAAAAAAATGTTAAATTTTTAAGAATTTTAAAAAACTCGCGCTAATTTGAAGTTAGTTCTAAAAAGTTATAAATTCTGCCGTGAGATGGCGACACCGTACAGAAAAGATTAAAAAATCTGCTTCACACATGTTTGTGCAGCTGATTGTCAAATCTTTGTGTGATAGTTTAGTTTTGTGAGCAAGTGCAGTAGGTGTTGTTCATTATCACAATTACAGGGTGAGTACCTTCTCTAATTACCTAATTACATGATGTGCACTGCATGTACATACGTGATGTCAGATATGTAATTACACCCAGCCTCGCAGTAAAATACATATTACGTTAGTTGGTTTTTGCTACAGCGGAAGCTGCGAGCATCTTAATTTTTATCTTCTTGTGAGAGAAATCTCAAATAACATGTATATACGCTTCATTCATCTTTTTATTTGTAATTAAAGTTTATCTATAGCGTGTTTTTACTTGATATTGCGCATGACGCCATGTTTGAGTATTAAATACATATAAATTATGTACATTTCATTATTATTACTTGGTTTAAAAAAAAAATGTTTTTTTTTTTTTTTGCCTATCATTTTAATAGTATATTTGAGGAGTACACTGCATATTGAAATGCAATTAATTGTCAAAATATCGTGTTCACTAAATATTTGTACGTTAGAAATTACTGCATAAATCAATATAAGGAATAGTTATAACTATTTATTTGATCTACATTTTTATGTGGACATTTATTTGAAGACGTAATATAGAATAACGTTCTAGACCTTCTTTTTTTTCTTTTGAAGATTCTTATTATTTAATATTAAACGATACATTTATTATGAAAATTGACATATATTAACATTACTGAAATTGCTGCATTAATTATTTATCGCTCAAATTACTGCTAATGGAAATACTGACTTCTTTATACCGCACCGATAAAAAATTAAAATATATAATATACCTAGTAATGAATGAATGAATGAATGAATGAATGAATGAATGAATGAATGAATGAATGAATGAATGAATGAATGAATGAATGAATGAATGAATGAATGAATGAAAACATCAAACACTATAACATTAAATTTATAATTTTAATCATCAGTTTTGTAGATCCAACTTAAGGCGGTAAATCAGGTACTGCGGAATTTGACTAAAAAGTTGTAAAGACAGAAAAATCTGAAATTTTGTACAGTGATACATTAGGATTAGGTATCTTCAAAAATGTAAAATTTTGGGAGGGTCACCATGCTAGATTTTTAATTATTATTTTTTGAAGTTTTAGTCCCATAAGAGCCCTAGTTAATTTCAATAATTAATTTCTCTCTTATCTGAAGGTCACGGGTTCTGAAAATTTTATCATAGGCATCATAAATTTGGGAAGTTTTCTTTTTAGATTTTGAGATACAAGCCTTTAAAAAAAAAAACGCAGGCAAAAATTAAAAAAAAAAAATAATAATAATAAAAAAAGGTAAAGTTATTTAAATTTGTTGCAGACAGTAACACGTACCATGCAATAAAGATGTTCGGTTTTCATGCTAATAAGCTTCTAATTGCATAATATGCGGCCTTATTGTTCTGCGAAAACATCATAAAACACAATCATTTTAATCAAGGAGGTATAATGAAAAAATGAAGGAAAATCTGGGATACACTTCTGTGAAAAATAATTTCAAATTGGGGAGAAAATTATTTTCATTCGAAAATTTTCCAAGAATTTGATAATATTTTAAAAATAATTTGCAGAGTGCGAAAATTATTGTTGGTTTAAATTTTAGCCATTATTTTTTTAGCTTTGTATTTTTTTTAAAGATAAAAATTTGTTGATTTTGTGTTAAAATCAATAAATATCGAATATTATTGTTATTTTTAGCAAGTTGATGAGCTTTTTTTTATTGGCAAAATATGATGGACTTTTTTAATTTAAATTTTAATTGTTTTAAAATTATTTTTTTTCATTATTATTATTATTTTTTTTTTTTTTACATGTTTTAAGACAATTTAACATTGTAGAAGCCTCTTGTTAGTGTGTTTGTTAGAAAACTACTGCACTGAGGTCACAAATAAAAGAAAGAAAGATGGCCGACAAAGAAGAAAGTTTTGAATGTTTACTCTGTGATAAAGTGATTGCAAAGGACATTGATGGAGTGCTGTGCACTGGAAAGTGTCAACAATACTATCATCATGAGTGCATGAACATCTCACGTAATAAACAAAGACAACTTAAGAAGGACTCGAAAGACTGGAAGTGTAATAACTGTGGTGGTGGTGTGGTGCAAACCACGCCCCCTAAATCAGCTGCTTCTGATATTTCAAAAGTTTTGGATAGACTTGAAACTTTAATCTCAAAAGTGAATAATCTTGAAAAGGCTGTAAATAAAATTGAAAATATTGAAGCCAGATTAAAGGATGTGGAGAAAACTCTTAGTTTTTACACAGATAAGTTTGACAACATCACAACAACTGAGGTGGGCGGGGCCACACAAGAAAACAAATTATTAAAACAAGAATTAGCTGATATTAAATGGAGACTGGGTAAAAGAGATCAAGATGATTTGGATAACCAATTAGTAATAGAGGGCATTCCAGAAAAACCAAAAGAGAATCTCACTGAGATCCTCACAGAGATGATTGGTATGATAACAAAGGACAATGAACCCCAAATTCTGAGTGATGACATTATAAAAATTACAAGAATGAAATCTAAATCTCAAAATAATGTGAATATAAAGAAAAAACATGCACCTGTACTGATTACCTTTAATACTCCAGAGAAGAGAAACTTAGTAATCAATGCTAAGAAACAGAACAGACCAATGTTTTTCCCTAACCAGATGGAAAATAGATTTGCTGATGATAAAGGACAACAAATGTATTTCAACCCAATGTTAACCAGGGATAATATGGACTTGCTGTTTTATGCAAGGCAACAACTCAAACCAAGGGACAACCCTATCTATAAATTTGTCTGGTTTAAAGATGGGAAAATCCTGGCCAGGAAAACAAGAGAAGATAAGGTGATATGGTGTAAAAATAAACTTGAAGTGGATGCTTTAATTAAATAAGGTAAAAATCCCACAAATTAAATATGACTGAAATAAACCTTTCTGATGATATTAAAATTAAATATTCCATACAGGAAGACATAATAAATGTAAAAATAGGTAATTCTAACGATTTAAATATTCTATACCTCAATATTGTTACTTGGAGAGATAAAATAGACAAGTTAGAATATTTGATTAGTACAATAAAACCAACTGTTGATATAATTATACTTGTTGAAATAAGACTCAATGCCAATGAGATTAAATTCTATAATATAACAAATTATACAACATTATGTTCTTGCAGGGAATCTAAAACCAAGGGAAGTGGAGGGGGAGCTGCAATTTTGATAAAAAATGACATTAATTACACTGAATTAATAAATAAAGGGAACAATTATGATAATTTTTTACTAATTAATTTACCTTTTTATAAATTAAATATAGGAGCAGTTTATAGACCCCCTGATCACTTAGATTGTAATGAATTTTTTGACTCTCTGGAAGAACTATTAAAAAATAATAATACTATAATATGTGGTGATATTAATATAAATCTGTTAGAAAATAAAAAACTAGTTTTTGACTACAACAATACACTCATAACAAGTGGCTACTTTGTAATTAATAAAATTGATCCAATTTATGCAACTAGGATTTCTAATGATGGTACCTCAAAGACTATTATTGATCATTGTATAACCAATATTTATAACTTAGAAGCTGAGTATATACTTGCTGACTGTGATATTAGTGATCACAGAATTAGTCTGTTGAAAGTACATTTTAATAAAGAAAGGGAAAAGATTACTAAAACTGTACAAATGATTGATTATAATAAGTTACAAAGCAGTTTATACAATGAACCAATAACCCTAAATAATAATGACAATGTAGACCAAATTTACACTAGTTTTATCGATCAATTAAAGAACAGAATTGACATGTTTACTACCAATAAAATATTCAACAATTTTTCAAACAAAAATCACAAGCCTTGGTTTAATGATAAAATTTTAACAGCAATTAATATAAAAAATAAATATTATAAATTATCTAAAAAGTTTCCTAAATGTGATATATATAAAGAATTGTATAGAAAGTATTTAAATATTGTAACCAAAATTAAAAAGGAAGCTAAAGCAGAATTATTTAAAGTGAAATGTCTAAATTTAAAAAATACTGCACAACTTTGGACAAATGTAAACCAAATACTATACAATAAACCAACAAACAAAAATGATAAACAAAAAATTAATAAAATAGTAAGAGAAAATGATGGAAGCATTATCTCTGAAACTCAGGATATGGCTGAGTTATTCAATGAATATTTTTGCAATGTGGGGGAAAATCTTGCAAGAAAGATTAAATTTACTAAAGACTTGGATACTCTCAAAATAAACACTGAGAATAATTTTTATTTTTATCAAACTAATGAACATGAAATTAAACAAATAATAAGTAATTTAAAAATAAATTCTTCCCCAGGGTACGATAATATAACTACAAAGATTATACAGTCTTGTGTGAATGAATTAGCATTTCCATTGGTTTTGATAATGAATAAAATTATAAAATCAGGTGATTATCCAAGTGAATTAAAAATAGCCAAAGTCATTCCAATCTTTAAAGCTGGAGATAGAAGCAAAACTTCTAACTACAGACCAATTTCTATTTTATCCATCATAGCAAAAATTTTTGATAAAATTTTTGATAGCAGACTAATGAATTATTTAAATATTAATAATATTATTGCTCCTCAACAATATGCTTTCTTGAAAAATTCTGGTACTGATACAACAGTGTCAAGTGTTATAAATAAACTACAATTACATCTAGACAAAGTAAATAATAGTAAAGCAGGAATGCTCTTTATTGATCTAAGTAAAGCTTTTGACACTGTTAAGATCAGTAACCTGCTAGACAAGCTTCAAAAAATGGGATTTACAGACAAATACTTCAAGCTATTTAGATCTTATCTGATGGGGAGAAAGCAGACAGTTTTTATTGATGGAAAATATAGCTCTATTAAAAATTTAAAATTTGGAATCCAACAAGGAGGGACAACTTCACCAAAATTTTTTATATTATATATCAATGACTTAGCTAAATTAAAACTAAAGGGTAAACTAATAATATATGCTGATGATATTTGTCTAATTTATGAAAATAACAATGAAGACATTATTATTCAGGAAATGCAACATGATTTAGACTTATTATACAAGTGGTTCAATGCAAATTATCTAACCATGAATGTTGAAAAAACAAAATACTTAATAATCACTAGAATGAATAATGATTATAATATATATCCTTGCCCTAAGATAGCAAATGTGTATATTGAAAAAGTCTATCAGTATAAATACTTAGGTTTTATAATTGACTCTAAACTTAAATTTAATCAACAAATTTATCATATAAAAAAAAAAATTGCTCCAATTGTAGGAATTTTATGGAGGGTTAAAAATATTATGCCACAAATAGTCAAAAATAATATCTACTATGCATTTATAAACTCCCATCTAAATTATTTAGTTGGTATCTGGGGAAATGCTTACCAAACAGCATTAACCAGTATTAAAATCATCCAAAACAAAGCAATTAAAATAATTCATAATTTTCATATGAGGAAAAATACTGTTGAATTATATAAAGAAACTAAAATACTGAATATAAATAACTTAAATATCACTGCTCTATGTACCTTAATTTATAAAATTATTAATAAATGTATGAAAAATGACTTTGAGTTAGTATTCAATAAAGATGTACATGAATACAATACTAGACAGGCAGTTAACATACATATTGATTTTAAAAGGACCAATATTGGTAAAATGTCCATTCTAACTAAAGGGATAAATTTATTCAATGATCTACCAGCAGGTATAAAAAATTTGGACACACTACCTAAATTTAAAAAAGCTCTAAAGCAGCATTTATTAGCTCAATAACAAGTTGAAAATATTTATAATGTAATTATGTGTATGCTTATATATATGCACGTTCACAGGTATGTACAATATATATTGTGTGTGTAAATGTATTATTTTTCATTATCTTATTGTCTTTGATTTTCTCTTAATTCAACTAAGAAAAAAAAAAAATAATAATAAAAAAAAAATATATATATATATATATTTTTATATATGTATAATAACATATACCTTGTAATTCTTTAGAATTGATTTCAAAATATACTGCAATAATATTGTTATTAATATTTCTCACATTATTTGTCATAGTGATTCTATGACAGTTATACTTAAAATTCTATGTCTGAGTCTTTTCTGTGAAATATGGAGTAAAAAAAAAATAATAATAATAATAATAATAATAAAAAATAATAATAATAAATAAATAAATAAAAAAAAAAATAAATAAATAAATAAAAAAAAAATATATATATATATGTATATACATGTATATATACATGTATATATATGTATAATATGTATGTTGATATAATTTTGAAAATTTGCAAAATAACATTATATTATATTGTTCTTGTTTTTCATTTAATAGATTGTCGATTTTTCTTGATAATTCTTTGACTAAGTCTCTAAGTTTGTTTTCTTACACAGTTTCTTAATTTTAATTAATTTTAAGCTTCAAATATGTAAGCTTGAATATTGTAAGTATTATACAAAAAATATAATGTAATATGTATATAAAAAAAAAAAAAAAAAAAAAAAAAAAAAAAAAAAAGTCCTATATATCCATATATGGGTATGTGAGACATATATGTACATAACATAAAAGTATATCCATGAATACAGTTAAACATTTTCTTTCTTTGAAATATTATCTTTCTTTACTTTGCCTTCGTATGAGCCTAGCTCGCTGATCGCAAGAAATTATAGCGACCAATTGTACTCGAAATATGTATAACCTATGTGAAATAAATAAAAAAAAAAAAAAAAAAAATATTTAAATGTGGAATACTAGACATACTTTTACGTGTTTTAAAGCCATAGACCACATAAAACAACATGTGCTTTTTAATGAATAAACACGAAATGGGATCTTCAAAACTGATGACAATTTTTACCAGAATGTTAATGTAGCCCCACGAGAGAGCGTGAAAAACCTGTAAAGTATGCAATTTGCGTGAAAATTCATGTTTATGACGTCAGAAACATGCAAAAATTAGTAAGAAAATGTTATGCGGGTTGCATAAATCGAATTTTCTAATCTCTGCTATGGGGCTACTGTTGGGTTTTGAGACAAACTAAAGTTATTTTTGTAAATCCCATCAGGTGTTTTGTGATATAAATGCTTATGTTTTTCTCCGGTCCATTCCTTTAAGACAGTAAAATGTACTAATTTAACATTGTAGAAGCCTCTTGTTAGTGTGTTTGTGAGAAAACTACTGCACTGAGGTCACAGATATTTAAATGTAGAATACTAGACATACTTTTACATGTTTTAAGACAGTAAAATGTACTAATTTAACATTGTAGAAGCCTCTTGTTAGTGTGTTTGTGAGAAAACTACTGCACTGAGGTCACAAATATTTAAATGTGGAATACTAGACATACTTTTACGTGTTTTAAGACAGTAAAATGTACTAATTTAACATTGTAGAAGCCTCTTGTTAGTGTGTTTGTGAGAAAACTACTGCACTGAGGTCACAAATATTTAAATGTAGAATACTAGACATACTTTTACATGTTTTAAGACAGTAAAATGTACTAATTTAACATTGTAGAAGCCTCTTGTTAGTGTGTTTGTGAGAAAACTACTGCACTGAGGTCACAAATATTTAAATGTGGAATACTAGACATACTTTTACGTGTTTTAAGACAGTAAAATGTACTAATTTAACATTGTAGAAGCCTCTTGTTAGTGTGTTTGTGAGAAAATTACTGCACTGAGGTCACAAATATTTAAATGATAAATAGGTCCAGTGAGAGATGCTGTTGCTAGACACGGGGGGGGGGGGGGGGGGGGGTCTGTGCCAAAGGCATGCAGGCAGAATAATTCCAATGTTTTCCTCGTATTGATTTATTAGCGATATTTGAAGGTCACGTATACGTTGCTTGCTTATTATTAAAATCTACTGAGTACCAAAATCTAAACACAATAAAGCTACAGGGCAAGTGGAGTGACGATTTACATATTGATAACTAATAACATCCACTTAGTGGACAAATACTGAGATTCAATTATCAAAGAGATTATACATCACATAAACTGCGATAATCCAAGCTTTAAAATACAAAATAAGTAAAAGCTGCTAACTTGTATATTACAAATCAATATTGATTGATGTTAGTAGCTTCAGTAGCCAGTGCAATGTAATCCTGGTGACGAGCTGATTACATTGAACTGGCTACTGAAGCTGCTAACATCAATCAATATTGATTTGTATACAAGTTAGCAGCTTCAGTAGCCAGTTCAATGTAATCCTGGTGACGAGCTGATTACATTGAACTGGCTACTGAAGCTTCTAAAGTGGTCTATTTTACATGTTTTCTCGTCAGTGTGTCAGGCTACAAAAGTGACGTAATTTGTGTATGTATAATTGTCATATCATCTTGTGTGTTTTTTTTTTTTTTTTAAGACCGCATACTGTTTTAAACTGCTTTTTTTTTCATTGCTAGTTCAAATATATTTTGCCAGTTCATAATGTTGATTTGTTGTATAATTGTCCACGCTACATGATATTGACTGCCAAAATTTTGCCTGCAATAGGTATACACTTTGATTTGGAACAGGTAGTTATTAACTTGAATAGCACTTAATCTATTATTGTAGCATATTGCACCTGCATTAGGTATTGTTGTAATATAATAATACCTGGGTTCTAGCTTATATGTCTACCTATAACATTTACAAGATTTAATACCTGCATTAATTATTAATTTATGCATTTTTTTTTTTTTTTTTTTTTTTTTTGCGTGTACAAACGACTTTATGCTGTGTATGGCATGTTGATAGCAGTTCAATATAATGATATGGTTCACTTAATAAATTATATAAATATTATGATTCTGGTAATTTATATAAAATTTTACGTTTTTTTTTTTTTTTTTTTTTTTTTTTTTTGCGTATTTAGAATGAGTTTCTGTTATAATGATAATAAAAGTAACGGCCTTTATTAGATGAACAAAATAAAACTTTGTCTTTTTTCTTTTGAAAAATTAGTAAAGTATTATCATAGTTTAAGTAATTATATTGTGGTATTATTAACGTATATAGAAGGTGACCGACTTGGACTGAAAATCGCTAAAAGAAGAACTATATTTTTACAATAATTTTTTTTTACATTATTTATTTCCAAAAAAAAAAAAAAAAAAAAAAAAAAACAACTACAATTTTCAAATGAAATCGAGTAGATAAACAAAAGAAAATAGAGTATTTTTGTTATGAAAAAAGGTTTAATAATATTAGTATTGTTCGTAAACCCTGTTTTCTTGCACCAAAAAAATGCGCATTACATTTCTTTAACCAAAGCTGCTTGTCATTTTCGTAGCAGATTTATACCTTCAAAAAAAAAAAAAAAAAAAAAAAACTGCTAAATCTAAAAATGCTAAAAAAAAAGCATTACTTTTTATTTTGAAAAGTTTTGATTAAAATTTGCCGCTAAAATTTAAATTTCCACATTTACATGTAATCTTTAAAGTGTAATAACTTAAATATTTGATCGTGTTTTCACATGTTTGACGTAGCTAAACTGTTAAGTAACATTTCTTCTTTACTTTGTGTTAATATTGTAATTAGCGACCGTCTAGTTTGCGAGATATCAGTCGGTCACCTAATAGTAATTAAGTTAGATATTAGATGGGATCCTACCTTAGCGATGTTTTGTCTGCTATATCCAGTACCGATGTGGTCGCACTGACACTTCACTATAAACTAAACCACAGACCGGAACTGGAAGTCACGTGACCACATTGATCACATTTCATTAGCGCCAGCCTCGTGAGCTACTGTGCACTTTTTGTTACTGCATCAGCTGTTTGTATGTACACTGACAAAACTAACTATAGTCATAACCCACTTGACTAATTTATAACACAATATTTATTTATTTATACGTTTCATCTTTCCACAGAAAATTGTTAAATATAGCTTGCTTTTAATTAAGAATAAGTATTTTGCTGCGCAAAGTTACGCCAAAAAAAAATAATAATATGAATAAATAAATAAATAAAAAATTACGTAATAAAGTATTAAGAATTGTTATAATACTGGTAACCATTTGTATCATTTTCCCTACACGTGACTTTTCGTCACATAACTACTTCCATGGTAAAAACTACCCCTTTATAGGTACCGTTTATTCATAGGTAGTAAACTGTACCTTACTTCTTTTTCTTCTTTTGAATTTTACTGGAAGTATAAGCACAGCTCTGGCGAAAATTTTAAGAACGGGGTAGTTTATAGAACAAAATCTCCACGAGAGAGAGAGAGAGAGAGAGAGAGAGAGAGAGAGAGAGAGAGAGAGAGAGAGAGAGAGAGAGAGAGAGAGAGAGAGAGAGAAACACGTAATACGAAATGTGTTTTGCTATAGATTATAGATTAATTATGTTATTCTTTCAATATAAGTATGGTTACAGTATTTGCAAAATTGTATCTCTCTCCGTGTTACTGGCTGCTGAATCATTGCAATAGCAATAATTTGGGGAGAGAGAGAGAGAGAGAGAGAGAGAGAGAGAGAGAGAGAGAGAGAGAGAGAGAGAGAGATGATTTAGCAACATTATGTCCGTAAGTTGCAACATACGCCACAAATGACAAGAAACAATCCAAGCATAACATTATTGTGCTCCAGTTATCAAAGTATTAAATCTGTTGAATATTTATTGTCCATACATTTACGTTTTACACCTGGGCTGGTCTGTGTGTGTCCACCGTAGAGTTGGCATGTGTCTGTGTCAGACAGACAGACAGACAGACAGACAGACAGACAGACAGACAGACAGACAGACAGACAGACAGACAGACAGACAGACAGACAGACAGACAGACAGACAGACAGACAGACAGACAGACAGACAGAAGTTTGTTGTGTAAAGTATAGTAAGGCTCATTAACAGTGATTGGCTGACCAACAAAATAAGACACATTCATTGGTTTATCTTTTTTTTTTAGCCAATAAAAGTAAGTCGCATTGAGATTTTTTATTTATTTTTTTTTTTTTGTTGTTGTCTCTCTCATTTTTATCAGGTCCAAAGTTTTAAACAAAGAAATAACAATGATCAATTACCTTACATATAAACGTAGTAAACAGGTAGTGACGTCATGAACAGATGTTTTTAACAAAGGAAAACATTTTGCAACTGGCTCAAGAAATTGTGTGAAGTTTATTGTGTACGAACTAGGATAAGCATACAGGATAGAACAAAACTATTGTTTTGAAAAAATAATCCCTCAATGTTTTTAGTTCAAATTTACCTAACGTAGGGCAATAACATAGAAGCTGAGGATCGTTAAAGGCAATGTCCTCATATACTCAATAACTTTAGTAAGGTAGGCAGGTATAGCGACTAAAGCAATGCAGGACCATAAAGTATATTGTCAAACAAAATGATAAATTTAATGAGATTTTTAGTAGAAACCACTTTTAGTTTTATGCTCGCAACTCCACGCCTCTTTGCTCGCGGCTGTTGAACTTCTGCGTTGGTGGTCATCAAGTCAAGGTCGTCACTGTCATAAGGGTCAATATCATATCATTTAACATGCAAATTAAAGCCTTATTACTATGTCAACGTTGCTAAATATCTTTAAGTGTCAATTTAGCACAATACAAAATGGAAAAATGGACTTAATTAAAATGTATAATTTCTGCATCATGTCAATAAGTGTCAGTTTAGCGTTGTAAGAGATGGTAAAATAGACCATATTAACTGGAAGTGAAGTCTTGGATGGGTGTGTGTTATTTGCAGGTAAAAAGTGATATTATGGACGTTTAATTTACGGCGGTGTTAATATATGTTATTAAGAAGTTAATTAAAAATACGAAGATTGCGCTTCCATTGTCATGCAAATTAGTTTCGCAAAGTCACTGCATGTTGTGCGCGGGATATCGATTGCAAAATATACTTGATTAATACTAAATTTGATTATGGTCGCAAGCTTGAGTGGACAAAAACAAACACGTAATAATTATGTTAGCTCATTTTCAGCACAATTTGTTCAATACAGCATAATAACTATGTTAAATAAATTAAAGTTATGTAGAATGGTTAAAATTTATTTTTTTTTTTTATTATTTTTTTTTTTTTTACATTTCATGCAGATGAAATAATTGTAAAAATCCGTATTTATTTTCAACTGTTGAAAACTATTTATTTCAATTTTTTTTACATTCCCGAGTAGAACGCTAAATGATTTTTCTATGAAATTTCAATAAAACGTCCCATATAAAGTCCCTATATACCAAGAGTATTCTGACAGAATTATTTGTGTAATGTTGAAAACCTCACTAAAATAACATGCAGTTAAATATGGCAATCTCGTGACCTCTCAACAATGAAAAAAATGTCAGAAATGTCTTATGGGGCTGGAATAGTTGGGAAATTTATAGTATACTTTGGTCCCATAACGATGACATAACTGTGATTTATTAGTGACAAAGTATGACAACATATATTTTAAATTTTTTATATTATTAACGCGCACACAAAAGTAATATTTGACTTTCATATTTTACATTTTTTTTTCTTCCTTTTTCATTTACCATTCATGCTGTATCATCAACTAAGTGACTAAAAATTATTATTGATAATAATAATAAAAAAAAAAAAATAAATAAAAAAAAAAAAATAAAAAAAATAACGTAAATAAACAAATAATAATATAGCAACAGATATGGTATATACTATCAAACATTATATTTATACTATAATTATATATATGCCATTATACTAAAAGGAGAGATGGCAAAAATAAATATATAACTGAATATAGCATTAAAATAAGAAGAAAAAGATAATTATTCGGCCTAAATATAATAATAAATACATATTGTATAAACAAAGTACAGAAGACACGCTGATGTGGTGTATATAACATTTAGCCGGCACTCTCACACACATACATATGTGTGCCACGTCATATCTACGTTACTTATCGATCACTTGTATATCAATGAAGTCAATTGTGGCGCTATATACATTGATGTTATAGCTTTGCTATATATATATGTGTGTGTGCGTGATTGTGTGTCAATATATATTACAATACATATAGCGATGCTGTACAATAGTTATGTATAACAAGCAGGGTTCGACCGGGTTTGAAAACCTGGATTTTTGCCGGGCGGTTTTTTATAAAAAACCGGGCGATAAGATTTAAAAAAAAAAAAAAACGATTTTTTAAAAAAAGAAAAAGCAAAAAAAAAAAAAAAAAAAAAAAAAAAATAATAATAATAAAAAAAAAAAAAAAGCAAAAATACTATATATTAATAACAGTCGAAATTCTTAATTTACTTGTATTACTATAATTATTATGAATAAATATAAAATTGATATTTGATGTGTTTTGTTGTTGTTGTTTTTTCAAATGACTAAAAAATATGGGAGTTTATTATTTTTATGTTATTATTGTGAAAATTAGGAAAAAATAAAAAAAAGCGGGTTTTTTTAACTTAAAAAAACGGATTTTATTAAAAAAAAAACTGGTTTAATCCGAACCCTGATAACAAGTAGTAAATTAAAATGAGTGAGTATAGTATGTCATGTCATAATGACGTCACGATGTCCACTACAGTCCACTGTACATATACAATATCTACATATCTATATTATTATGTAACATATATGTATGTACTGTACCGTACTACTTACTATAACTATTAACTACCCTGTATATATGTATACTGAAATTTGAAATAATTTTCAATACAATATTCTTATATGTTAAAATAAAAAAACTGGCCAACATTATGACAACAAATATATACAAGAGGGTTACATTATATAGGGTGTGTACGCATGACGTCATTCTGAATGCTTTTCGTTGCTCTTCTTGAGCAATGAATAACATTGCTTAGAAAAACGAACTTTTTAGCTATTTTCTTTGGAAAATTAGCTATTTTTTATTATTATTACTTTCCTCACATTTTGAGATAATAATTCAACCTGTTAATAACATCAATGCTCTCAAAAATATTAATAAGTATTTTTAAACTGGCAAAATGAGTCATTGCCCTATGGCACCCATGTTATTGAGTGATCCAACATGGCGTCGACTTAACATGAATGCAGAAACCGTATATTTTTTTTTTCACACAAGTTTTTTGCCTCGCAAGGTAAAAAACTTGCGATATAGCAATTCCAGGTTGAAGACATTATCTACACAACATCCGGGAAATTTTGAACAAAAAATATTTGTGTTAAATACGACAGCGTGATATTTGCATTTTACTGACCTTTTGTCCCCTCAGTTGAGGACAATTAAATAGCATTTAAAAAGCCACATATATATATAGTAAGTACCTTGCATTATATTTTAAATAAAACAAATTTTAAAAAAATCTAAAGAACATGTAAAACAATAGATTAATTTGTGCAAATAAAAATTCATTTAGGGTAGGTGATTAACCTAAGGTTGACCGACTGATATCTCGCAAACTAGACGGCCGCTAATTATAATATTAACACAAAGTAAAGAAGAAATGTTACTTAAAAATTTAGTTATGTCAAACATGTAAAAACACGATCAAATATTTAAGTTATTACATTTTAAAAATAACATATAAATGTGGAAAATCAAATTTTAGCAGCAAATTTTAGTCAAATTAGAAACTTTTTCAAGATTAAAAATATTATTAAAACTTTTTTCGGAAGAAAAAAAAACAAAAAAAAAACATATTTTAAAATAACTCGATTTTATTTGAAAATTATAATGTTTTTTTTTTTTTGGAAATAAATAATGTATTAAAAATTATTGTGAAAATAGTTCTTCTTTTATAGCGACTTCCGGTCCAAGTCGGTCTATATACGTTAATGCAAAAAGCTATAATTTTTTTAATAATAATATTATATTTTTATCTGTTCCTATTTCTAAAGTAAAAATTTAAATATAAACATTTTTTAAGCTATTATAATATTCATATTATCGTCATAATAATTAAAATATGAAAAATCAAAACTTAATAATTATATATTTTAAAATTGGCTAATGTTTCATTTTGTAATGACTTTAAAGTTGTTGTTCATTTTATTATTAAAAAATAAAAATAATAATAATCATTTTCTCGTAGAGTTTGGTGTCCATTATCGCCCACAGATATCGCCCGATTATTTAATAATTGAATTTACATCAAATCTTTCAAGAATACAATAATATATTGGAAAAGAAAAAAAACTCATCAAATCTCGCAAGAATACATATAATATATCCGAAACCGAAAAATCGATTAACTCAAAAAATATTATCCAGTGTTTTTTTTTTTTTTTTTTTTTTTTTTTTCTTTCATACATTTCATATTAAATATTCTTAGACAGTAAAACTTGTGATGTCTTTTCTTGAGAATTGATTGTATCACTTTTTTACATTGAGAGAGAGGGAGAGGGAGAGGGAGAGAGAGAGAGAGAGAGAGAGAGAGAGAGAGAGAGAGAGAGAGAGAGAAAGAGAAAGAGAGAGAGAGAGAGAGAGAGAGAGAGAAAGGCAGACGTGTGGTGTGGGACGGCGGCAATGTCGCTGCCTCCTCCACATAGAAGATCTGTTGTTTAGGTTAGTCTCTCGCAGCATCCGTGCGCGTGTGCATCTCTCTCATCTCATCTCTGAGCTGCTGTTTCTCTGATCTCAATAACATTAGACAGTAAGTAAGTACGTAACTATCCACGTCCTAATCTTCACATTTCAAATGTCAAATTACACATTGTTTACTGATTTATCTAATAATTACTCTAATAACTAGATGTATGCTAAAGTCGACGCCATGTTGGATCACTCAATAACATGAGCAGCATAGGAAAATAACTCATTTTTGTTATAGGGTGTATGCACATGACGTCATATTTAATGCGCTTGTAGGCCATAATGTTTGTAATAACATTGCTCAGCATAGGGCAAACTTTTTTTATAGCCAAATTTCTTTGGGAAAATGAGTTCATTTTTTGTTATTATTATTATTCTCACATACTTTTTATTACACAATCGTGTTTATTGTGATTTCTCTAACATTAAAAAACATAGTACATTATAGGGTGTATGCATGCATGTTAAAGTTGACGCCATGTTGGATCACTCAATAACATGGGCTGAATAGGAAAATAACTTATTTTGCTATAATAGTTTTAAAATTCTGTGTAATATTTTTAATACCTATTAAAAGGTTGAATTAGTATCTCAAGTATGTGAGAAAAATAATAATAACAATTTTTTTTACCGATTTCCCAAAGAAAATTGCCGAAGATGAAGTTTGTCCTATACTGAGCAATGCTTGTTTATTGATCCTGTATGGCGTCCAAGCGCATTAAATATGACGTCATCCGCATACACCCTATTCAAACAAATCCAAAGCTTAGCGTAGATTCATGTTGTTGATTTGTTACTTAACATTGGACCCCTTGTTGCAATTCAAATTGCTGTATCATGATAACTATTTTCTCAGCAACAAAAAAAAAAAAAAAAAAAAAAAAAAAAAAAAAAAATCATAAAAGAATATTTAACTGTATTTTAAATAATGGATCGTTCATTGCAAGTGGTCCAATATATTATACAGTCTCGAGATTCTAGTAATGTGGGCGAAAGTCGACTCTTTGAACTATCACCCAAAATGCCTTACTAGTTTGTATTATACAAATAATCGATTGTTGGATTTTCAAATGACCTTGAAGCATATTTAAATTCTCCGGACACTATGTTCCCTTGATTTTCACTCAAGAAATCAAGTTTAATATTTTAATAATACAGTGTTTTTATTGTCAAATATCTATACCGTAAGTTGATAATTCTATATGTATAACCTGCAACAGTTTTTATATGTATTGCATATTGGATTGTAATTAACGGCATATAAATAAAGAAATTAGAATTTCAATTTTTAAATAAAAATATCCACACTCAGTTACGTCATATAGCCGTTACTTGTGTGTAATAATTCTAACACTTCAAAACATTTTCAATGATGTAAACTTTTTTTTTCTTTCAAATTCAAATTTGTCTGTGTATATATTTTGCGCCATTTCATATCTCATAGCGTGTATAATAATGTATATTATGTATATTTGCCATATTGAACTTGTATATTTCGACAGTATACCATTCAATAACAACAATTGACAAATATTGATTGATTATATTATAGCAACACTTAATTGTCCTTTAATTAAAATGAAATCAGTTTGTTTTTGCTCTTATCTGAAACCAAAGCATTGTAAATATTTATAGACATGAATCATAAAAACTACCTTATTATATTGTGTACATTACAGCTTTTACTTGACTATATTTATTATTCAATCTTTCTTTCTTTCTTTCTTTCTTTCTTTCTTTCTTTCTTTCTTTCTTTCTTTCTTTCTTTCTTTCTTTCTTTCTTTCTTTCTCTTCTTTCTTTCTTTTCTTTCTTTCCTTCTTTCTTTCTTCTTTCTTTCTTTTCTTTCTTTCTTTCTTTCTTTCTTTTCTTTCTTTCTTTCTTTTCTTTCTTTCTTTCTTTCTTTCTTTCTTTCTTTCTTTTCTTTCTTTCTTCTTCTTTCTCTCTCTCTCCTCTCTCTCTTCTCTCTCTCTCTCTTCTCTTTCTTCTCTTTCTTTCTCTTTCTCTTTCTTTCTTTCTCTCTCTCTCTCTCTCTCTCTCCTCTCTCTCTCTCTCCTCTCTCTCTCTCCTCTCTCTCTCTCTCTCTCTCTCTCTCTCTCTCTCTCTCTCTCTTTCATTATAATAAGAAATAAAAAATAAATAATCCTCTACAGAAGATAAATTCTTACTCGGGTAGTTTTTTTTTTTTTTTTTTTTGGCAGGAAAAGTTACATTTTTTTTCAAAAGTGAAAAACAGTATTATGAACTTCATAAAAATTTCAATCGAAATGGCCCGGAAACGCACTTTATAACTTTATTAAAAAAAAATGATTGTGCGCCCAAAAATGATAAAATTTTATCAAGGTTGGTTATTAATAGACGTTGTAACATATTTGTGTATCGAACTGTGCGTGTTTGCATGTATATAGTGCATTAATTGTTTGCCACAATATTAAAGTTGACGTATATATATATGATTATTTATTGTTGAGCTGGCTGGCACACTCGATATATTCGATTGTTGCGCAGAGAGGTGGTCAGACCGGCTGTAGTGAAGGACAAACGTCAACTGAGATAACTCGGACAACATATGATATCATATGAGTGCCAGCGCTCAGGCAGAAATTTTAATATAAATAATTATATATTTGCATAGAATTAAGTGGTTTTGCATACGTCAGTCTTTTCTCCATATGAATAAAATTGGAATTTTTAGCCTGCGAAATTGAAGGGAAAATATATAATTTCTTATAATAATTTGGTGTCTTGAGATCGTTCTACACACACAAATATTGAGCCAGCTTCGAAAATGTTCCTTTGTTAAAAACAGCTGGTTATGACGTCGTTACCTGTTTACTACGTTTATACATATAATCGATCATTGTTATTTCTTCTTTTAGAACTTTGAACTTGATAAGAATGAAAGAAACTCACAAAAAAAAATTCCATACGAAACATGTGACTCACTTTTATCGGCTCAAAAAAACAAACAAGATCAACCAATGAATGTGTCTTATTTTGTTGGTCAGCCAATCACTGTTGTTGAGATTTACTTTACTTTACAGAACGAGCTTTAGTGTGTTTGTGAGAAAACTACTGCACTGAGGTCACAAATATTTAAATGTAGAATACTAGACACCATTTTATGTGTTTTAAGACAGTAAAATGTACTAATTTAACATTGTAGAAGCCTCTTGTTAGTGTGTTTGTGAGAAAACTACTGCACTGAGGTCACAAATATTTAAATGTGGAATACTAGACACCATTTTATGTGTTTTAAGACAGTAAAATGTACTAATTTAACATTGTAGAAGCCTCTTGTTAGTGTGTTTGTGAGAAAACTACTGCACTGAGGTCACAAATATTTAAATGTGGAATACTAGACATACTTTTACGTGTTTTAAGACAGTAAAATGTACTAATTTAACATTGTAGAAGCCTCTTGTTAGTGTGTTTGTGAGAAAACTACTGCACTGAGGTCACAAATATTTAAATGTAGAATACTAGACATATTTTTACGTGTTTTAAGACAGTAAAATGTACTAATTTAACATTGTAGAAGCCTCTTGTTAGTGTGTTTGTGAGAAAACTACTGCACTGAGGTCACAAATATTTAAATGTGGAATACTAGACATACTTTTACATGTTTTAAGACAGTAAAATGTACTAATTTAACATTGTAGAAGCCTCTTGTTAGTGTGTTTGTGAGAAAACTACTGCACTGAGGTCACAAATATTTAAATATGGAATACTAGACATACTTTTACTTGTTTTAAGACGGTAAAATGTACTAATTTAACATTGTAGAAGCCTCTTGTTAGTGTGTTTGTGAGAAAACTACTGCACTGAGGTCACAAATATTTAAATGTGGAATATTAGACATACTTTTACATGTTTTAAGACAGTAAAATGTACTAATTTAACATTGTAGCAGCCTCTTGTTAGTGTGTTTGTGAGAAAACTACTGCACTGAGGTCACAAATATTTAAATATGGAATACTAGACATACTTTTACGTGTTTTAAGACAGTAAAATGTACTAATTTAACATTGGTAGAAGCCTCTTGTTAGTGTGTTTGTGAGAAAACTACTGCACTGAGGTCACAAATATTTAAATGTAGAATACTAGACATATTTTTACGTGTTTTAAGACAGTAAAATGTACTAATTTAACATTGTAGAAGCCTCTTGTTAGTGTGTTTGTGAGAAAACTACTGCACTGAGGTCACAAATATTTAAATGTGGAATACTAGACATACTTTTACATGTTTTAAGACAGTAAAATGTACTAATTTAACATTGTAGAAGCCTCTTGTTAGTGTTTGTGGGAAAACTACTGTACTGAGGTCACAAATATTCAAATGTGGAATACTAGACATACTTTTACATGTTTTAAGACAGTAAAATGTACTAATTTAACATTGTAGCAGCCTCTTGTTAGTGTGTTTGTGAGAAAACTACTGCACTGAGGTCACAAATATTTAAATATGGAATACTAGACATACTTTTACGTGTTTTAAGACAGTAAAATGTACTAATTTAACCTTGGTAGAAGCCTCTTGTTAGTGTGTTTGTGAGAAAACTGCTGCACTGAGGTCACAAATATTTAAATGTAGAATACTAGACATATTTTTACGTGTTTTAAGACAGTAAAATGTACTAATTTAACATTGTAGAAGCCTCTTGTTAGTGTGTTTGTGAGAAAACTACTGCACTGAGGTCACAAATATTTAAATGTGGAATACTAGACATACTTTTACGTGTTTTAAGACAGTAAAATGTACTAATTTAACATTGTAGAAGCCTCTTGTTAGTGTGTTTGTGAGAAAACTACTGCACTGAGGTCACAAATATTTAAATGTGGAATACTAGACATACTTTTACGTGTTTTAAGACAGTAAAATGTACTAATTTAACATTGTAGAAGCCTCTTGTTAGTGTGTTTGTGAGAAAACTACTGCACTGAGGTCACAAATATTTAAATGTAGAATACTAGACATACTTTTACGTGTTTTAAGACAGTAAAATGTACTAATTTAACATTGTAGAAGCCTCTTGTTAGTGTGTTTGTGAGAAAACTACTGCACTGAGGTCACAAATATTTAAATGTGGAATACTAGACATACTTTTACGTGTTTTAAGACAGTAAAATGTACTAATTTAACATTGTAGAAGCCTCTTGTTAGTGTGTTTGTGAGAAAACTACTGCACTGAGGTCACAAATATTTAAATGTGGAATACTAGACATACTTTTACGTGTTTTAAGACAGTAAAATGTACTAATTTAACATTGTAGAAGCCTCTTGTTAGTGTGTTTGTGAGAAAACTACTGCACTGAGGTCACAAATATTTAAATGTGGAATACTAGACATACTTTTACGTGTTTTAAGACAGTAAAATGTACTAATTTAACATTGTAGAAGCCTCTTGTTAGTGTGTTTGTGAGAAAACTACTGCACTGAGGTCACAAATATTTAAATGTGGAATACTAGACATACTTTTACATGTTTTAAGACAGTAAAATGTACTAATTTAACATTGTAGAAGCCTCTTGTTAGTGTGTTTGTGAGAAAACTACTGCTCTGAGGTCACAAATATTTAAATATGGAATACTAGACATACTTTTACATGTTTTAAGACAGTAAAATGTACTAATTTAACATTGTAGAAGCCTCTTGTTAGTGTGTTTGTGAGAAAACTACTGCACTGAGGTCACAAATATTTAAATGTAGAATACTAGACATACTTTTACGTGTTTTAAGACAGTAAAATCTACTAATTTAATATTGTAGAAGCCTCTTGTTAGTGTGTTTGTGAGAAAACTACTGCACTGAGGTTACAAATATTTAAATGAGGAACACTATATTATATACATGCTTTAAGACAAAATATGTTTGTTGTTATTTTATCGCTATTAACGCCTTTACAAAACAGTTGTTTAAATAATTTGCATGGAAGTTGCTCAGTTTTGCGATGCGCCGCTGAACCTTGAGTTAAATATGCATGAAGTTGTTGTATGTAAAGTGTGTTGCTCCTGTGTCTAATTACATATTATGTTCATGTACCTACACAAGTACTTACTGTAAGTACAATGTACTGTACGTGTACGTACGCAACGTGTACTAGCTCAGGTTCAAGTACTTTTATCATACTTTTGCGGTCTCACTTTGACATCATAATTTTCAATAACTTTTTTTTTTCTGCTTCTTCTTCTTCTTCTTCTTTTTTTAGAAACATTTTTTCATTTTTATTATTTTTTTTTCTTTTCATTTATTTTTGTAACATTTTTTCTTTCTTTTCTTTAGTCTTTTCTTTCTTTCTTTTCTTTTCTTTCTTTTTTTTTTTTTTTATTTTTTTTTGTTAAATTTTTCTATTTTTTCTTTCTTTTCTTTTTTTTTATTATTCGTTGTTGTTTTTTAACATTTCGTACCATACCTATTCTGATTTTTTTTGTTTAATTTTTTAAATAATTGTTTGTTGTATTTTTTAGTAATTATTTGACTTATATAATTATTAGCTATTTATTTTGTTTAAAGTTATAAGACGAAAAGTGAGTCGATGTACATAAAGTTTAAACAGTAACTTGTTAGTATAAACGTTATTTCTTCAGTGGTAAATAGTTAGCTCTGCACATCTTAACAAACTTTGTATATTATCTAACATAATTTAATATTTACTACAAAAATTCTATATAAATATCAACTTTTTAGCTCATTTTTTACGTGTGGACAACATTTACCTTTTCAAAATAACTTTGGTCTTAAGATTTTTTTTAAAAGGGCAAAATTCAATTAAAAAAAAAAAAGTGACTTCTTCAGAACCTGACTTTTTAAAAAAAATTATTTCAGTGTCGTAAATTTTAACGACGTTTCTATGCGGCTCTCAAAATTAATGACAAAAAAATATCTGTTTTGCCAAAAATGTTTTCTTTCTTTCTTGCTCAAAATAGCTTTAAAAATCGCCTAAATTCAAGGGCGTTTTCTGATCCAATTTTTCTTTATCTCAATTTGTATACGATTTTTTAAATTTTCTTCTATTTTTCATGTAATTATCTAATGTCCAGTGTATGGTATACTGGGACTGGTAAGGCTATACATATCAGTTTAAAACTACTATAATATAAGCTGTACTATATATAATTCTCAGTATTAACTAAAGATGCAGTATACAGTTAACATAGGGTCAATGCTGTCTATAGAACGCACTCTGGTCATATGGTAATCACATCTCAAACTTGTCAATAAACTGGTTCTCTTGCTGCTAGCTTGCTTGGGGTTGCCATGGTAACATACACCGATCACAAATGTAAACAAACAACTTTTTTATTTACTTTTTTACTTTACGGACATTAAAATAGCTACCTAATAATTTTGCTAGCTCATTTTCAGCACAATTTGTCCATTACAGCATAAGTTTTGCTATACTGCATAATAAATATGTTACATAGCATTAATATTATGTTGTACAGCATAATTATGTTCTAATCTACCATTATTTATGCTGTATAATTACATAAATGCAGCAAATATTAAATATGACTATTTTAACGTAAGTTTCAATGTTTCATTTTTTTTATTATTTGTTTTTTCACTATTAAATATATACTAACCGTTGTTCAAAAACCATGATGTATGGATAGGCTGACCATCCGTCCCGGATTAGCCGGGACAGTCCCGGTTTCAACACTAAAGTCCCGGCAAGATTTTGCAAAAATCGTCAATGTCCCGGTTTTATATTTTGCAGGAAAATCAATAAAAAGTATACAATTTAAAGCTCGCAATAAAAAAAAAAAAAAAAAAAAAAAAAAAAATCAAAAGATAGTCGATGCATTTTCGTAACATTTTTAGTAGTATATTAAATTGTACACCATACGCAAAATTTTTAGTTTTTTTTTTTTGGGAGAGTGGGCGTTTCGGCTCAAAAAGGACTTACACGTACCGTACGTTATGAATGTTGCCCTCAGTTTGCTAAAAATTAAATTTTGTGATAAAACTATTGTTATTTATTGAAAAATTGTTTCATAGTTTTTTTTTTTTTTTTTTTTTTTTTTTTGCAATGAAAAAGTTAAAAATAGACGGCAGAAAGCAATGAAAGAAATCCATGTACTTTTAAATAAACTCTTGCAAAAAGACACAAAAATGATGACATTTCGGAGGCCACGCCCCCTTTTCTGAAAAATTTTCGCCTCCGGCGGGGACCCCCGGCCGCGCTTCGCGCGGGCCTCAGTTTCTTCTGTGCATTGCTCTGCAGTCTGCAGTGTCCCGGATTGCACACTTTTAATTATGGTCAGCCTATGTATGGAAGAGAATTTTATAGTAGTACGGAGTAGTAGTAATTGACGTATTAGAATAACACATGTATTTAGATTTAGATATAGTTTTACGTCCACTAAATTCTTCATCTGATTGCATTGAATGGCCATAAGCCACTAAAAATAAATTCTTAAGTAAAATAACTAAGCATGTATACATGTTACTTATTGTTGTTGTTGTTGTTTTCTCTTCTTTTTTTTCTCTCTTTTTTTTTTTTTTTTAATTTATTATTATTTTTTTTTTACATCATACGATTACTATTTTTTCCTTTGGTTTTGTAATTGATCCGTAAGAAAGTGTCTTATTCCTTATCTATGAAGCTTAGCCTAAGCTGGCAAGCTGGCAAAGATTTTCCTTGTTAATTCTAAAAATAACTGGACCACGTAACATTCTGATCTCTGATAATATGAACAACTTTTAATTAAGAAAGGGGTCATAAATATTTAAATCTTTTTTATCTTTATAATGAAATTTTAATGAATTGTCATGTGAAATAAAAATAAAAAAAGAGATTTAGAGAGAGAGATTTAGAGAGAGACAGAGACAGACAGACAGACAGACAGACAGACAGACAGACAGACAGACAGACAGACAGACAGACAGACAGACAGACAGACAGACAGACAGACAGACAGACAGACAGACAGACAGACAGACAGACAGACAGAAAGACACAAAGACACAAAGACACAAAGACAGAGAGAGGGAGAGAGAGAGGCAGACAGACACAAAGACAGAGAGAGAGAGAAAGAGAGACAGAAAGTACTAATATTGAAGATGTCAGTACACGTATTCAATAAAAATATACATAATAATTACGCTACCTTATTTCAAGCACAATTTGTTCATAATTTATGCTATTGCATAATAAGTGTTTTCCAAGCATATAAATAAGCATAATATAAGCATAATATTTATGTTGCAATGTATAAAAATATTATGTTAATTTATAATTAATTTATGCTATAATGACGTAAATGCAGCATAAATAACGTAGTTTATTATTTCCATGTTTAAAAGATATATTTTCAAGGAGATTATAGAAATTACTTAACTTAAACACATGTTAACTTGAACACTTTCTATATGGCCCGCATTGTATCATTTATTTTTACCCTATATTTAAACATGTATTTATGTGATTTTATAACACATAACTCATACCATATAGTGCACTTGAAGCAAAGTACTGGCGACCAATGACCACCGGTCAATCTCAAATATATTTAGTCATATTTATATGCAAGAGAAAAGAGAAGCAAATTTGCTCTACACGAGTAAAAATATACAGTTCTTCGTTTTTTGTTTTCAACGTTTCCATTCTATGCTTTTTTTTTAACCCCAGTTAAACTGTACCTACATTATAACAATTTTAGGACAAGAGCACCATAGCATATAGTTTGACCTCAGATGACATTTAAATAGCTCAAAACCAAAAAATAAAGCCAGCAGAAAAAAAAAATATATATATATTGTTATTTTTATTATTATTATTTTTTTTTTTATTTTTTTTGAAAAGTACAAAAATTAGGTTTTTATTTGATATATTAAACATTGAATCTTCTCAATTTTTGAAATTTTTATATTCGTCTAAGATCGTGTCAATTTTTTGCTTACAACTAATTGTATCATTTCTTCTTTTAACAAACATATCAAGCATTTTCTACCAACACGGATAAATATAGCTACGTAATAATTATGCTAGCTCATTTTCAGCACAATTTGTTCAACACAGCATAATTTATGCTATATTGCATAATAACTATGTTACATAGCATAAATATTATTTTGTACAGTATAATTATTTATGATGTTCTAATTCAGCATCATTTATGCTATAATGACATAACTGCAGCATAAATTACGTAATTTATTCTTTACGTGCACCATTCCAATATTTAATTAATTGTCCTATATGATAATAATGCACGTAAAAAGAGTTAATTTTTTATTGATATATGTACTATTATATATATTATATATTTTTATAAAATATTTGTATATAATTATAATACGTAAATTATATACTTAATATTTTGAAATTTATAAATATGAACATTTTGATTTAATATATATTATTATATATATATATATATATATATATATATATATATATATATATATAATATATATATATATATATATATATATATATATATATATATATATATATATATAATATTATATTATATATATATAACGAGTGACAAATATATATGACAAAGAGATTGCTCGTTACACGAATTTTCAATTAAAAATTTGATATTTATTACGATGTATGAAGGCAAAGCAAAAGTCAGTTGATGTCTTGCCAGGCAGCCAGGCAGGCAGGCAGGCAGGCAGTCAAGTAGTTGACATTGGACAAACATGCACCACGTGGCCTCACACACACACAAGTGACTGAACTTATAGAGGAAATATATCTGCGTGTGTGACGTCACAAATATTGGCGATATCTATCTGCAATAAAGGTGATGATTTATTGGCAGGAAAAGTCAATAAGGAAAAGTGACTATAAAATAACATAAGCTTCAAGAGATAGAGTTTTATATTGTATATAGACTGGTTGCACTCATATTTAAGAGCCGCCATTTTGTTGGTCACGAATACATAAGCCAGCGTAAGAAAAACGTAATTTTTATTTTTTTTAATAGCAAAAGAAGCTTCAAAGCTTAATAAAAGCCTTATTTCTAGCTCCTAATAAGCTCGAAGAATATATGAGAAAATTTTTTTCAGTTGAAATAAACTCTTTATGTGAAAAATTAGAAGAAATGATGTTTCCCCTATGCTGGACAATGCATTAGGCACCACAAACATGGCGACAAAGCGCAAGGAATTGCAAGGGTGGTTGCATTCATGTTAAAGTCGACGCCATAATATGTGACCACTAAATAACCTCTAGGCTTGCACGTAAAACTTACATTGTACAAATTGTTCAGTTACATAGATGTAACTCTTCAGTACAAACCAATAACTTGGTTGACAAAAGTTTAAACAGTAACTTGTTAGTATAAACGTTATTTCTTCAGTGGTAAATAGTTAGCTCTGCACATCTTAAAGGAATAGACCAGAGAAAAACATAAGCATTTATAACACAAAACACTTGATGGGACTTACATATTATAAATAACTTCAGTTTTTCTCAAAACCCAACAGTAGCTCCGTAGCACTGATCAGAAATGTCAATTTATGCAACCCGCACAACATTTTCATACTAATTTTTGCATGTTTCTGACGTCATAAACATGAATAGTCACTCAAATTGCATACTTTGCAGTATTTTCACGCTCTCTCGTGGGGCTACATTAACATTCTGGTAAAAATTGTCATAAGTTTTGAAGATCCTATTTCGTGTTTATTCATTAAAAAGCACATGTTGTGTTATGTGGTCTATGGCTTTATTTTATTACAAAATAACAACATTTGTGCTCTACACGGAAAAAATTATCTAAAGAGTTCATATTTAGACTTTTTTCATAATAAATTCTTTAGATACATACTAAACTTTTTAGAATCTAAAGAGTTAACTATTTACAGCTAAAGAATTTACGTTTGTACTAACGAGTTACTCTTTAAACTTTTTGCAAGAGAGTTATTGTTTAGTACTAAAGAGTTATTGATATATCTAAATAATTTATTAAATTTATGTTTTCCGTGTACAGTAAGTAAGAGATCATCAATTACGTAATTTATTATTTACGTGTTATAATAAAGTAATTTTAAAACATCTTGCAAGCACTTTCTAAATAAATTTCATCAGATTTATCTATAGTAAATATTCTTTAATTATTCCCGATTAATAAATAATTAAAAACATGTTCTGATGATATATTTATTGATTTGAAGTTTAATAATCGCTAAACATTAATCAACTTTGTAACGTAATATTTATTATCTGCAAGATTTTATTTTAAATTAAAACATGATCACTTTCAAACTATAGCAGCTACACTGAAAAAAAAATAAAGTACTCAATTCAAACACTCTGGTTATAGGATGTTTGTATTCATATAATAGTCAACGCCATGTTGGATCACTCAATAACATGGTCCGGTATAAGAACATACACTCTAGCCAAAAATAGGTCGTTCTCGCCAAAAGCTGTATCCGCGGTGCTAAACCAATCAGAGAGCGTGTTATAAACCTACTAGCCAATCACAGTTGACTTTACATAGTTAATTACATTGTATCCGCTCGAACTAGTATTGGGAGAAGTGTAACTCATTTTAGCAGTTTAAAAATATTTAGCAATATTTTTGGGAGCATTGATGTTGTTAATAGCTTGAATTTCAAGTGTGAGAAAAATAACAGTAACAAAAAATTAACAGATTTCCCCAAGAAAATTGGCTTAAATGAAGTTTGTCCTATGCCGAGCAATGTTATTCACTACTCCAGTATGGCGTCCAGGCGCATTAAATATGACGTCATCCGCATACACCCTATAGAAATTATTGAAAGCAGCATTAACTACATTTTTTATTATTTATTTATTTGATTATTATTTGATTTATTATTTTTATTTTTAAATTTATTATTTATTATTATTACTTTGTTTTTTACGTGTACCTTCTGTTCGAATCCAATGTGAATAGTCGTGATTTTTTGTAGTGTATCAAAGTTTAAGTAAAATGTATGTACTGTACGTGAAGTGTAATAATAATAATTTAAATAATGAAGTATGTACTTAAAATGTTACTAAACCACATTGGAAAGTGGTTGGATCCACGCCAAATATGTTAATTAGACTCAGATTTGTATGCAAATATCATACCATTCTCGTCCTTACTATATCGTCTTATATAGAATGTACATAATAATAAGGCTTATATTTATATATATTAATAATGTAAATTGACATTTATTGGATATTTATAAACTTGCCGGAAATCTTTTATTATAATAAAGCTGATATTTGTATGGTAATAAGTAGAAATATGAGCCTTATGTTGTTTGACTATGCAGTTTGCCGTGACCCTATAGGCGTGACAATGACTGCACGATTTAAGATGCATTTTAATCGATAATGTACGGACAACACGTAGTAATGATGTTAGATCAATGTAGCAACTTTTAGCCGCCACAGCTGTACATACATGTATGCGATATAGTGTGTATGCGGATGACGTCATATTTATTGCGCTTCGAGGCCATACTGGAGTAGTGAATAACATTGCTCAGCATAGGACAAACTTCATTTAAACCAATTTTCTTTGGGAAATCAGTTCATTTTTTGTTATTGTTATTTTTCTCACATACTTGAGATACTAATTCAACATATTTACAGCATCAATTCTCTTAAAAATATTGCATATAGTGGTTTTAAACTGGCAAAATGATTTATTTTCCTATGCCACCCATGTTATTGAGATATCCAACATGGCGTCGACTTTAACATGAATGCATAGACCCTATAGGACAATAAAGACGTAAAATCCGTTGAAAGAAAACATTGTCTAATATCATAGCATAATAACTGAAAATCAACGTTGATTTGGCCGGAGTCATTGATTTCTAATTTATTTTACATTTAACAAATGGTACGTACGTGTGGACGCTGACGTCACAAAGTGCTTAAAACAAGCGAGCGGTGACGTCACAGTCCGGAGGCCGCATTGTGTGAATAGAAAATAAATTAGAAATCAATGATTCTGGCCAAATCAACGTTGATTTTCAATTTTTCAGTATGCTAGGATATGAGGCTTTTTTTTTTTTTCTTCTTTTTTTTTTGGAAGGTGTTATATATCTTTCAAGCTCTTGCCAACTTACTTTTTTATCATTTAGAATACTAGATTGATAATTACCAAACCTTATTATCCATGAATTAGACACCAACACGTTGATTTTGTATTTATTTTTATTTTAGCTGTTTTTTCACGCATCTGACGTCACAATGTACCGATGGGGTCGTGATATAGGAGTAAAAAACTGAAGGGAGAAGCTTAAATTTATCACGTGACCAGAGTGGTGACTGTGATTGGCGGCTCTACATTGTGACGTCAGGTGTGAAATAACTGTCAAAAATTAAAATAAATACAAAATCAAAGTGTTGGTGTAAAATGCATGGATAATAAGGTATGGTAATTATTAATCTAGTATTCTAAATCATAAAAAAGTAAGTTGACAAGTTACTCAATGGTTACTCAGTAGACGTCTGTTCTCTTAGTGTATGTATGTAGCCCAGTAAGACAGTCACTTTCTTTATTCTCGTGTTTTCTTACAGTTGATATTTCTATTTCTAAGCAGCAGCGTCTATGTATAAAATATCTATATCAAAAAACATATATCGGAAAATAAACATTATAAAGATAAAGTTTTACTATTTATAGAAGAGGTATACAAAATACTGACACTTCATGTGTACACAAGATTGCCATGATTGTATTTTTTAATATTCAAATTTAGCGCCTGGTTTTCTCATATAAGAATAACATTAATGATGTAAACTCTATATAATACTGTTCGTAAACTGCTGCTGTTTTCTGCTACTAAAATGACGATCAACTTTGGTTATTCAAATGTGATGCGCATTTTTTGTAGCAAGAAATCAGCCAGGTTTACGAGAGCAACACTTCTGTTTCCTTTGCCCCCTCCCCCCCCTCAAAAAAAAAAAGGAAAGGAAAGGAAAGGAAAGGAAAGGAAAGGAAAGGAAAGGAAAGGAAAGGAAAGGAAAGGAAAGGAAAGGAAAGGAAAGGAAAGGAAAGGAAAGGAAAGGAAAGGAAAGGAAAGGAAAGGAAAGGAAAGGAAAGGAAAGGAAAGGAAAGGAAAGGAAAGGAAAGGAAAGGAAAGGAAAGAATTAGAAAATTTTACTTAAAAAGCATTTAGCGATCGGCTATCTTCATTATTTTCCTAAATTTTAATTAAAATGTTAACAAATGTATTAAATTATATTCACAGTGACAGGTGCATTGCCGTGTGCTATTGGTTTAGGATAGAAGAAGTTGAATTTTATAACTTTATTGACGGCACATCATTATATCACCTCCCGTCGTAACTTGACAAGTATAATTAAAAAATACTTGCACAGAAAAAAAAAAAAAAAAAAATGGAGGAAAGAAGTTGTATAGTAATAAATACATATAAAATTATGCACTGCAATTTACATTTCTTTCTTTTTTTTTTTTTTTTTTTTTTTTTTTTTTTTTTTTTTTTTTTTTTTTTTTTTGTGCGAGTATTTTTTAATTACATGTCAAGATACGCCGAGTAAAAAAAAAAAAAGGAAAAAAGGTTGTATAGTAATGAATACATAAAATCAAGCAATTCACTTTTTTTTTTTTTTTTTTTTTAGTGTTTCCCCCGTTCCTAATGGATGTAAGGCATAATTTAGTTAAATTACGGACCGTAGTTAAAAGTACAATTGAGCGTTGCAGAAATGTTATTATCAATTATAATAAGCGGAAGTGAAAGAGATACCGCAGGTCACCCATATATATATATATATATATATATATACTTAAAAAATCATTAATATTTTGATAACACCTCCCTACGAACTGAGCTTTTTTTCCTTCATGTTTTGATAAGAGAAATTTATAAATTTTTGTCATTGTGGTTGTGTCGTGTATTTGCTTATTAAGTGGTCAAGCGAGAGTGCTACGACCAGGTAAACTTATTAATTAATTATTAATTAATAACAAGTGTTAATTATTTATATTAGAGGCAATGTTAGCCGCAATGTCGCAAGCAAATGTTGCATAATATGTTCAGAAATATTGTAGAAATTAATGAGTTTGGTGAATGAGGTGCAAATTTAGAAGCTACAAAAATATGAATTGGTATATTAATTTTTTTTTTTTTAAATTATACTTTTGAAGCTATAAAAAGAGAAATAAAAAGTTAAGTTACAATAAAAGAATTCAGAAAGAATGTTCTGGATTTATCTCAATATTTCATAAATGTTGCGCATATTAAGAGCGCTAATAATTTATTTTGTGCATTTTATTACATAACATATTTATTACGCGTTGTAACATTATTATTATTATTTATCTGTTAATTTATTTTTTACCTACCAACAATATGCCTACCAAATATGCTTACCAATGCCACCTACCTACCAAATCTACCCACCTACCTACTAAACATGCATACCAAATGTACCTACCTACCAAACATGCCTACTATTGCCACCTACCTACCAAACATGCATACCAAACCTACCTATCAAACATGCCTACCAATGCCACCTACCTACAAAATATGCATACCAATACCACCTACCTACCAAACATGCCTACCAAATCTACCTACCTACCTACAAAACATGCTTACCAATGCCACCTAACTACCGAACATGCATACCGAAACCTACACAAACTACCAAAAATGCCTACCAAACCTACCTACCGATGCCTCTGTCTATTTATTATATTAATACTAACCTATATGATGATAAATGTTTCAGAATGAGGCGGGCTGTACAGCTGCTGCTATGTTTAGCTGTGTCACTTCACGTGAGCCACGCAGAGGTGTACACGGCTCTCGTAGAGATGGAGGAACTGCTGGAGACTGAGGCCGTGCTCATCAGGACACTGGACGGTTACATTCAGGCTCAGGAAGACAAGCTCAGGACACTCAGGAGGTAACTATAGGGTGTTTTCATTCATGTTAAAGTCGACGTCATAAGTGAGTACTAAATAACATTGGCTGGTATAGGAAAATGATACATTTTGCCAGTTTAAAAATACTTCGCGATTTTTTTGAGAGCATTGATGCTGTTAACAGGTTGAATTAGTACCTCAAGTATGCCAGAAAAATAATAATAAGCAAAAAATTAGCTAATTTCCAAAGAAAATAGCCAAAAACTATGTTTGCCCTATACTGAGCAATGTTATTCAGTTATTCATTCCTCAAGAAGAGCATCGAAAAGCACTCAGAATGACGTCATGCGCACACACCCTATTAACTGCATTATCACAGCCTTAACAATAAACATGGAAATATAGTGCCGTGCAAAGTTATGTATGTTAGACATAAATATAACACATTGATTGATTGATTGATTGATTGATTGATTGCAGGAAGACAGCTGAGTACGAGAGAGAACACGAGGAGGCCAGCTCCGACATCCAGGCTTACCTCAGCAACCCAATCAACGCTTACCTGCTGGTCAAACGTCTGACCACAGACTGGAAGCAAGTAGAGGCCATGTTAGTGGACGACGTCGGACAAGGTAGGTCCCTACGTCACTATAGTTAAGTCTAAGTCACTGTGACGTCACTTACTTACCTGCTGGTCAAACGTCTGACCACAGACTGGAAGCAAGTAGAGGCCATGTTGGTGGACGATGTCGGACAAGGTAGGTCCCTACGTCACTGTGACGTCACTATAGTTAAGTCTAAGTCACTGTGACGTCACTTACTTACCTGCTGGTCAAACGTCTGACCACAGACTGGAAGCAAGTAGAGGCCATGTTGGTGGACGACGTCGGACAAGGTAGCTAGGTAGCACTGCATGTCGCAACGATCCTTATTCACAGGACAGTGTTCAATTTCTTATCACTTTTAGTTGAATAGGATAAGAAATAATACGGCTTCCTATTGGTTGATAATATAAATGAACCAATAGGAAGCCGTATTTGTTATCCTATCTGACTAAAAGCGATAAGAAATGGACCGCTGTCCTACGCTTAAAGCCCAGGTATTCAAGTATGTTGGAATAATAATAATAAAAACTTTTAAATGATTTTCAAAGATATAGCCTAAACCCTTGTGCGTCTTACACAGTGCTTGCTATCATATCATGTCTTACTCAACAAAGCTAAAGATAACTTAAGGTAGCGACTGCGCATTTTGTGCGTCATGTGCAAGATTTAAATCTTTATTTCCGGTATTTTTCAATTTTTGATGGCTGGAAAATATTATCGTGTGTAATTTTTTTAAAAAAAAGGTGAACTTTTACTGGAAATAAATCTTGGCGATCGGGCAAATTGGGAAAAGACGAACAGAATGCGCAGTTGCTGCCTTACGTTATGTTGAGCTTCGTTGACTTACACGTATACTTTACAAAACACACATTTACTGACCTTGATTACAGCGTTCGTGGAGAACATGACTGGGTACAGAGAGACCCTCAAGTTCCCCTCAGACGAAGACTTGAATGGCGCTGCAGTGGCTCTGATGAGACTTCAGGACACTTACAAGTTGGACACTTCGTCTGTAGCCAGGGGAGAACTCAATGGAGTTCAGTACAGCACAGAAATGACAGGTGCGTAAATACGTGTGTAACTTGTAGATTGAGTACAAAACTCTCGCAGATTTAATAAGCTTTTCTTACTGCCGTGAGATATTTTGTACCCCCCAAATCAATAATTAAAACACTAATATCTCCAGTACGGCACAGAAATGACAGGTACGTACACGTATATGTCAAAACAACGTCTTTCCCGCCAAAAACTGCATCCGAGGTGCTAAACCAATCAGGGAGCCAACCACAGTTGACTTTAGATATTAATTAATGCTGTTCGTAAACCCTGTTCTCTGCACCAAAAATGACGATCGCCAATGGTTATTCAAATGGAATGCGCATTTTTTGGTGCAAGATAACAGGGTTTACGAACAGCATTAGTAAATTACACTGCATCCTCTCAAATTAGTATTAAAAGAACTTTTCATATGTGTGTAACTTTTAGATTGATATAATGCTCTCGCAGTTTTAATAAGCTTAATTCCTTACTGCCCCGGGATATTTTGTACCCCAAATATAATTAAAACACTAAAAGAAGAAAAAATCCAAATATAAATTCACAGAAAACTGAACCTCGGTCTATTTCCTAAATTGGGAATTATAACGATGGCGTAATGACTGCTTTACAGAATCGCCAAAATAACAGACTTGGGCAGTAACGACGTTACGTAATTTCATTAGTTTTTGTTTAAAAATAACGTAACGTCGTTACTTTTTGGTAATGGTAACGAGTATATAACGGCAACGCGTTACAATTTCAAGTAATTTTTGCCATGTAACGACACTATACTTTCTAATATTTTAAGCACTGAAAGAAATAAGCTTCTCTATAATTTAATAAATATGCTTTCGTCATTATATAGTAATTCAAAATTACTGTTATGATTTTTATTTAAATCTTTATAATTTATCAGAAAACGAAAACATGCAATGTTTTTAACATGTTTTTGAAAGTTTTTGTTTAACAAAAAAGAAAATGTTTGAAGTAATTAAGTAACGTTAAAAGTAACATCACTAATCACTACTTTTAAGAGTAGTATGTAACGTAGCACTACTTTTCAAAAACTGTAACGAGTAACGTAACGCATTAATTTACAACAAATCAGTAACGTAACCAAGTATGGGAAATACTAATTATCGGTAAGGTGTCGCAATCTTGAGTACCGTTCGTTGTTATTCCGGTAGTTTTTATATAACAAAAGTTACAGATTCGCCCCCAGAATATTTTAGTACTAAAATTTTTCAAATTAGTGAGGCCAAAATTTTTTACCCTATATCTGCTGGGGTAAATTTGACCCCACAGCAGTAACATTTGAATTTTTTTTATTATAGGTAGTAGAAATGAAACATTCAAGTATTTTCATGAATAATGTGCACATGACGCGTAAATTTGACGCGCGTCAACGCGCTTTACAAAGTTGGAACAATGAAAGAAAAAAATGAGGGAGGGAGCCCGTTAATTAATAAATATAAATCATAATTTAAAAAATAAAACTTTTAAAAAAGCCAATGTAAAAAATAACATAGAAAGAACAGAGGAAGCTATTTACTTAAATTAATTAACTGTACTAAAAATGTGATTGTATTAAAACTTCGAGGTAGGTCATGGGCATGTTGATTAAATTATCATGATATATCACGCTTGGGTACTTTGTCATAGCATTGTATATATATAGATGTATCTTTTGTATTATCTGATATAGTATTTGTATAGATATCTATCAGTATTGTACGTACAGTATATAGTTGGTATTATTAGCAATTACTGCTGGCTGCATTTTGTCAACATTTTCTATATCCCTGCGCTTAGCAGACCTTGCTTCCTCACCTCTCTCTCTCTCTCTCTCTCTCTCTCTCTCTCTCTCTCTCTCTCTCTCTCTCTCTCTCTCTCTCTCTCTCTGCTACATCAGATATGTCCTATAAATTTTGGCATACAACAAAATTGTATGTACGATATTTATCTTGCGTGACATATGTAATTTTAACTGCTACAGTATATACTTGTAGCTTTTTGTTCCCCCTTCCCTTGATATGTGTTACTGCCTCTTTTTATTTTATATAATTACTATTATTACAATTTTATTATTTTAAAATTCATATTTGTAATTAGTGTTAATTGTATTAAGTGATCGTTATATATTTTAAAGTTTCTTAAGTCTCGATGCAGTAGCTATATTATTTTAATTTACTCAAAAGATAATTTAATATGAAAAAAAAATCAGTGCAGTAATTCTTAAAAAAAAAATAACAAAAAATAAGTTACAAATAAAAAATTATAATAAATTAATAAAAAAGTCTTTCCCCATCCTATAGGATTATAATGTTAAATGAGGAGTCCTGCGCTTTTTTGTAGCGCGCGTCAGATTGCTGCTATACAGCGTGGCTGTAAGAAGTCTTTCATGGAGATATCGATGGCTCCGCGGAAAACGGAACTATCTGTAAGCTCCACGTCTCAAATTTGGAACATCTGCACTCTCCTCGCTCAATACACCATTATTGAGATGTTTCAATGGAGCTTATTATATCGGTTTAGCGGGCGGGGAGACGCGGGGAAAGCTAAGGGTTCCCTATTTTAACATTACAGCTTTTGGAAAAAAAAAAACGTTTTTTTTTTGCGATTTTTGAGAAAACTACTCCACCGATTTCCGAGAAATTTAAATGAGAAATACTAGACATACTTTTACGTGTTTTAAGCCATGGAAAATTTTTAAGACTTTTTTTAAACCGATAGCCACCGACCATTTCGGGAGAGGTAGAGATGTTTTAAATTTGAGGCGCGCGGAGACTACAGATAGTTTGTTTTTCCACTGAACCATCAATATATATTATGCATTCTGTGCGCCTCTTACTATAATTAAAAAGTTAAATAAATAATTAGCCCATTTTTCCTAGTGTTGAAAATACACGTACGTTATTTGCTCTGTAAACATGTAATTAATTGTCGATTGTTGTGTCACAGCTGGCGATTGTTTTGAACTTGGTCGTCAGTCCTACAACAACGGTGACTTCTACCACACTGTGCTGTGGATGAACGAGGCCATGAGCAGGCTGGAGCATGAGAAGAACAAGACCACCACCAGGCAGGACATACTGGAGTACCTCGCCTTCTCTACCTACATGGAGGGTACGTAACGTAACCATATCTATGATGTAGCTCAACCATACTTCTACTTTTAGTGGGTTTGATCACTTTCACGCGTCTAAGTTTATCGCGATAGAAATACACACGTATACTCGCCTCAAAAAGCACGAGTTACCTGCCGTTCGACCTTAACGATATCGCCCAGCCACCTTCCTTTGCAATGCACGCGAGAAATGGGCGATTCATTAGTGGTGGTAAAACGATAAATCAGCTGAGGTTTTTTAAGTCGAGTATAGTAAGGTAAAAAAAAAATTGTACGCCTCTGTTTTCCTATGTAGACTAAAAGGTCTGTTCCATAAGCTCTCGATACCTTATGGACCTTATTGCTCTTGATACCGAGAAGTGAAACGAGAGCTTACGGAATAGCTCCCCTGTCGTCGTGATATAAGCAATAAACGTAGATACGTGAAAGTAAGATTTGATAGTAAAACACAGATTAGTAAAAATTAGGGAATGTAAGATAGTATTAAAAAAAGTTTGGTTTTGCTGATGTGATTGATATTTTGACAGGTAACGTACGTCTAGCGCTGACGTTGACAGACGAGCTGCTTGAGATCTTGCCTGGACACCAGAGAGCGCTAGGTAACAAAGTCTACTACCAAGCAGCACTGGAGAAGGACGTTCCACTGCAGAGGAAGGGAGAGGATGGACTGGACGTCGATGATGAGGTGACCTTGGAGTTCTCTCTCTCTCTCTCTCTCTCTCTCTCTCTCTCTCTCTCACACACACACACACACACACACACACACACACACACACACACACACACACACACACACACACACACACACACACACACACTACACACAGAATAAAACGTAAAATCATTTTTAATGTACAATATTTCGAACTATAATATTTAAATGTGGAATACTATAGACATACTTTTACGTGTTTTAAGACCATAAAATGTACTAATTTAACATTGTAGAAGCCTCTTGTTAGTGTGTTTGTGAGAAAACTACTGCCCTGAGGTCACAAATATTTAAATGTGGAATACTATACATACTTTTACATGTTTTAAGACAGTAAAATGTACTAATTTAACATTGTAGAAGCCTGTTGTTAGTGTGTTTGTGAGAAAACTACTGCACTGAAGTCACAAATATTTAAATGTGGAATACTAGACATACTTTTACATGTTTTAAGACAGTAAAATGTACTAATTTAACATTGTAGAAGCCTCTTGTTAGTGTGTTTGTGAGAAAACTACTGCACTGAGGTCACAAATATTTAAAAGGCAATGACTAAAGATCTCTATGTTACAGACCACTATAGTAGCAGAACGTACCACTAAGATGACCGACACTCCAGTCTCGTATGATGAGCTGCCCGAGAGAGAACTGTACGAGATGCTGTGCCGTGGTGATGTGACGATCACTGAGGCTGAGGCAGCTAAGTTGAAATGTCGCTACACCATCAGGAACAATCCGTACTTCATCTTGTCTCCTGTCAAGGAGGAGGAAGCCTTCCTGCAGCCTCGTATCCTGATCCTTCACGACGTCATGAACGACAAGGAGATCGCCACAGTCAAGAAGTTTGCAACGCCAAGGGTAAGCTTGCCGTTGTTTTATTATTATTGATAATTAAAAGATTTGATAGAAAAATACGTAGAAAGGGATTATAGCGTCATGATATGTATGAATGTGAGAAATAATCGTCTTTAATAAAAATAAATAAATAAAAATTTATTGGGCGACGTTTGAATCAACTAGGTTGTTTAATTGTCATCAAATTTTCTGCATCTTTTATTCTAATTGACATCTGTATGTTGTTCAGTTCAAACGTGCCACAGTGCAGAACTACAAGACTGGAGAGCTAGAGACAGCTAACTATCGTATCAGCAAGTCTGCGTGGCTCAAAGCTGAGGACCACAGGCACGTTGACCAGGTGAACAAGAGGGTCGAGGCTCTCACTGGACTGGACGTGGACACTGCAGAGGAACTGCAGGTGGTCAACTACGGCATTGGCGGTCACTACGAGCCTCACTTTGACTTTGCCAGGGTGAGATATCTATATCTGTCTGTCTGTCTGTCTGTCTGTCTGTCTGTCTGTCTGTCTGTCTGTCTGTCTGTCTGTCTGTCTGTCTGTCTGTCTGTCTGTCTGTCTGTCTGTCTGTCTGTCTGTCTGTCTGTCTGTCTGTCTGTCTGTCTGTCTGTCTGTCTGTCTGTCTGTCTGTCTGTCTGTCTGTCTGTCTGTCTGTCTGTCTGTCTGTCTGTCTGTCTGTCTGTCTGTCTGTCTGTCTATCTATCTACCTATCTATCTACCTATCTATATCTATCTATCTATCTATCTATCTATCTATCTATCTATCTATCTATCTATCTATCTACCTCTCTCTCTCTCTGGTTCTTTTGGTTCATCAATATAAAAGAAGATACAAAGTTTAGTTTTAGGACAAAAAAGCTGCCCTGAGGTAGTATTGTAATGGCTTAACTAAAAGTACCAGATGACAAAAATATATATATAATGTAATATACAGACAATAGATAAAACAATAGTTTAAAAATATTGGTCAACGCAGTCATCACTCATCAGTTTTCCAGGGAAAATCGCCCAATATTAAAAATATTAATTTTTTTTTAACATACTTTGTATTTTATATATTGTTGTTATTATTTTTAATTTTTTACCCCTAGCTGTGACATCAAAAATATGAAAAATGTTCATTTTATTGATCAATGTTAAAATTGAACAATATTTTGTAACAATGTGTTACAAAAAGATCTGCAGATTCAATTTTCCCCCTTATTTTTGTGATATTTTGTTACCCCATATGTCTCATGTTTTGTGTGTTGTTTTCAGAAAGAAGAAACCAATGCATTCAAGAGCCTGGGCACTGGGAACAGGATTGCTACGGTGCTCTTCTATGTAAGTATAACATTGAAGTTCTCTTTGAGTATATAGCTAACATGGCCTGCCAATAGTGATCTACATGTATATATGTAATTATGATAAATTGAAAGAAAAGGCTAGGAGAAAACCAGCAAGGGCCTTATCATAGTGAAGAGAGTCCCATAGTTCGGTGAAAATCTTGCTAGCACAGATATATATCAGATATTATGTTAGTTATTTTATATCTGTGCTAGCAAGATTTTCACCGAACTATGGGACTCTCTTCACTATGGTAAGGCCCTTGCTGGTTTTCTCCTATCCTTTTCTTTCAATTTATCATACCTAACCGCGATGGTTTATTTTCCTTAATATACATATTATATGTAATTACATAGTATATCCTCAGTACCCGACAGTTTTTAAATTTATTTCATTGCTAATTTTAACCACGTTTTTGTGCGGCTCTTAAAATGACAAACATTATGTTTCTAGTTTTTTTTTTATTATTATTATTTTTTTGCTTTTTTTTTTTTTTTTTTTTGCTTTTGTGAACTCCCCTACCTACTCAACCTAAACAAGACCTTCAAATGTGATCTATGTGAAGAAAACTGTTAAGCCATGTTCACAATAAGCTATGACTGATATACCTGATGTTACAGATGAGTGACGTGGCGCAAGGAGGTGCCACAGTGTTCCCCTCACTGAGACTGGCGCTGTTCCCTAAGAAAGGCAGCGCTGCATTCTGGTACAACTTGCACCCCAGTGGTGAGGGAGACTTCTTGACCAGGCATGCGGCTTGTCCAGTGTTGGCAGGCACCAAGTGGGGTGAGTGTAACTGTACTGTGTAACTGACGTAACTTAAATATCAATTTACCTCAGATGTAAGGCAACTTTTTTCTTTTTTTTTAACTGGAAATTAGCTATTGAAGAATTTGACTAATAAAAAGTTGCAAAAAAGAAAAAAAATCGCACAGTAATAAATTAATTCCCAGTAAACACGACTCGTGGACCTTTAGAGACTCTTGGAGAAAACTGGTGTCCACGTTCTCCGAGTGTCTACCTAATATCCACCTATTTCGACCAGTTTTATTAAAAAAACATTGGACACAATTTACAGTGTGTTCTATGCAAAAAATTTAAAAAAAATGCATAATTATAAATAGTGTTTAATTTTTAATCTTTTACTACAATCAATGAAAAAACTTTTTTTTTTTTTTTTTTTTTTTTTTTTTTGCCCAACCAAAGTTACCAACCCGTAAGAAATTTTATTGCGTTTTTGGATGTAACTCAATTTTTTTTACCCAAATAAGTTGATCTAATTTAAATTTAAATATATATTAATTAAATAACTTAAGTTCTTTCACAAAAAAAAAAAAAAAAAAAAAAAAAAAAACTGGTGTAAGTTTGGTGGACAACTCGTCGTAATTGATGACATATGGTCCACCAGTTGAGGTCCACCACAATCCACGAAGTTTCCTCGTGGTTTCCTCGTTGTTGTGTTTACTGTGGAATAAAATGTCTTCAAAAATGTAAATAAATAAGAAATTGAAAAAAATAAAATAAAAAATTGAAAGGTCGACGATCACCATGCTGAATTTTAAATTACCATTTTTTGAAGTTTTAGTCCCATAAGAGCCCATGTTAATGTCAATAATTATTTTCTCTCTTATCTAATGGTCATGGGTTCTGAAAATGTTATCATAGGTAGCTGTTACTGTTAACTTTCAAATGTCGTCATAAAGTTTGTCAGTTTTATTCTTAGCCATCTCAATACAAAACTAAACCTTATGTTTTTGTGTTTCAGTTTCTAACAAGTGGATTCATGAGCTGGGTCAAGAGTTCCGACGTCCATGTGGTCCAACCTTCGACAGCAGAGACTGAGTCAAGTCCCCCCCCCCCCCCTCTCTCCCAGTGTCGTCAGCTAAGTGTAAAATCTGGTCATTGCAAATGATCGTGTCATATAAACTGTAGAGTACGTACGTACGTACGTAAGTGTCATATTTGAGGGACAGTTAGAGGAGGAAAATATATTTGAGCTCACCAATGTTTGGTCTCTTTGTAGTATAGGGTCTTACCATAGTGAAGAGATATATGGTCCTGTAGTTTAGTAATGAGCTATATAAATACAAGATAACGACACGCTCAGACAATTTCAAATTCAAAATGAGCGTATAAGCCAATCAGCGCCTGAGTTGAAGATCACGTGATCAAAATAGACCAATCACATTGCTGCTAAAATTAACATGGAACCAGTTGGTGTTCCTTTCTTGTATGTATTACAGTATCTTGTCTTGGTAAGAAAAGAAATCCGTATTCAAATCAATATTGATTGATGTTAGAAGCTTCAGAAGCCAGGTCAATGTAATCAGCTCGTCATTAGGATTACATTGCACTGGCTACTGAAGCTGCTAACTTGTATACAAATCAATATTGATTGTTGTTAGCAGCTTCAGTACTGACAAAGGCACACACTTGCCAAAAGCTCTCCAATATGTTGATTATTTATCTCTTCACTATGGTAACACCAGTGTATGTAATTGATATGTAATTAATATTTTATAAAAATAATAATTAACAATTTTCAGTCAATGTAAAATCAATAGCAGACGGTGCCAAAGTGTGTTTAGTGATAAAATAAACAAACTGACAGCTCAACAATACTAACAAAGTGCTAGCAGACGACTTTGTGTTTGTGTCTACATTTAACATGCTTTCTTATGGGGCAATGAAGCAGCTATAACTTGAGTTAAAATTATTTCTCAGAGCTGAAATTTTTACTGTAGCTTACTGAGCCTCAAAGCTTTTGTTTTCCTGGATTTGAAGTTAATTGAGTGAAAAAAAATTAACCAAATGACTTGAAATCCAGGAAAACAAAAGCTTGTAGGCTTAGTAAAAGCTACAGTAAAAATTTCAGCTCTGAGAAATAATTCTAACTCAAGTTATAGCTGCTTCATTGCCCCATAAGAAAGCATGTTAAATGTAGACAGGAACACCAAGTCGTCTGCTAGCACTTTGTTAGTATTGTTGTTGAGCTGTCAGTTTGTTTATTTTATCACTAAACACACTTTGGCAACGTCTGATATTCTACGATTTTTTTTTTCTTTAAAATTGGGCAATATATCGAATTTAAGCTCTCAAAATATCTTCAATAAAACCTAAAAAAAACTGTGAATATAAAAGTATAATGTATTTCCTGTACTAATTAGAATTTAGTAGTAAAATATAGGAGTATTGCGTGTGTGTTGTTACACCACTGTCATGGCGGCGCGGCGCACGTATATACATTAGCAAACAGCGAATCTCAATGTTAAATTGCACACATATATAACTTCGGAATAACAAAATTTTTGCTGATAATTATATATAGTAAAAATAAATATCAAAAAAAGACTGAAAAATAAATTTGGCAATGTCAAAATAAATTTTAAAAAATATGTTGTGCAATTTTTTTTTGCATTTCTATACAATGCACAAGTTTTGTAATTTTAATATTTACTGGAGCTGTGGAATCTGCAACATCTGGAAACTTAATAGGCAATACCAAAGTGTAACTTTTCAATTCTATTTAATCGAACTTAAAACTTATTTTATTTCTTCTTCTTTTTTTCCTTATGTTTTTCTTTAATTTCTTGTCTTACAATGTTTTTTTTTACCGCTTTTTGCGCTAAAGAATAAAGGCATTAACATTACACTTATGGGAAGAATTGCTTTTTTTTTGTTTTTTCTTTCTTTTTTTTTTTTTTTTTTTTTTTTTTTTTCCTATCTTCTTCTGAAAAGCATTCTAAAGACTATTTATTTCCGTTTTTTTTTTATTATTTTTTTTAACTCTCATATTTTTAAAACAATATTTCTATTGAAATAAAAATGTAATTCAAGTAATTTTATATAAGTTTTTAGGTTGCATTTAAAATTTAATTTAATAAAAGTATGCAATTTTTTTCCACTTCCATTCGTATTATCATGAACGAATTAAATATAAAATGTACTACATGAATTGAAATTGAAAAGTTATTTTTTACAATTTCAAAAATAAAAAACTTTTTTTTTTTTAATTTCAATTTCTCTTATTTAAATGTCTAAAACCAATCAATATCTGTCGAATTAAACTTGATTTCACAGCTCCTTATTCTTATTACTCTACAAATTCTCTTGACTGTTGTTGATTTGCGCTTGGACGCCATGTTGGATCACTTAGGTGACTTTCATTTGACGTCATTTTACGATTTTTAAAAATCAAATGAAAATACTTGATGAACTTAAAAAATGAAAATAAGCAATCAATTAGGATAATGTATTGTAATTTTTTTGTTTTTTAAAGTTTTTTCTCTGCATGCAAAAGGTTTTGAATCTCTATGTTTTATTGTTATTCTAAATATTTCTTTATTTTAAAAAAACTTGTTTTTCTTATATTAATCTAATGTATAAATGTTCTTCAAGATGGCGTCAGCGCGCAGTCAACTGCAATCCCCCTATATCATTATTCCAATAAGCGCAATATAACAATGTCTCAAAATAGGTTTAATTCCAACACTTAATTGTAATAATAATAATTATAAAAAAATGCAAGCCATATATTTATATAATTTTTAAATAATAAATCAAATACAATTTATTTTATTGATTTTTTCTAACCTGTCTATTATAATGATTTATGTCGTATTTACTTTAAATTACGTAATTTATGCTAAATTTATGTCATATAGCATAAACTTCACTAAATTGGAGCAACATGACATGCTGGTGCAAACCAGAAAAGAGATTAAGGCAGGAAATCAGCTACTGCGGGATTTGACTAAAAATTTGTAAAGAAAAAAAAAAATCTGAAATTTGGCCCAGTGATACATTAGGATAAGGTATCTTCAAAATTAAAAAAAAAAAATGGGAGGTCACGATGCTAGATTTTAAATTGTGATTTTTTGAAGTTTTAGTCCCATAAGAGCCCATGTTAATTTTAATAATTATTTTCTCTCTTATCTGGTGGTTACAGGTGCTGAAAATTTTATCATAAATATGTAGCTGTTACTATTAACTTTCAAATGTCATCATAAAGTTTAGAAGTTTTCTTTTAAATTCTGAGATACATGCCATCTATATTTATACAACAACCCTTAATACGTAACGTCGGTAGAGGGTGACCGACTTGGACCGGAAGTCGTTAAAAGAAGGACTATATTTTAACAATTTTTAATTCTTATTTGTACATTATTTTTTTCCAGCAAAAAAAAAAAATCTCTAAAATTTTCAAATAAAATTGAATAAATTTAAAAAAATATATATTGTTCAAAAAAAAAAAATTAATAATATTTTTAATTTTAAAATAGTTTCTATTAATTTGACTAAAATTTCTCGCTCAAATTTAAATTTCCACATTTACATGTTATCTTTAAAGTGTAATAACTTAAATATTTGATCGTGCTTTCACATGTTTGACGTTACTAAACTTTTAAGTAACATTTTCTTCTTTACTTTGTGTTTATATTATAATTAGCGACCGTCCTAGTTTGCGAGATATCAGTCGTCAACTACTAAAACTTAAATGTAAGTGCTATAACTTGATTAGAATACGAGAAAATGGGGGTTGAAATAACTTTTTATATACAATGGTTTATTTATGCTATGTAGCATAATTATTATGCAATATAGCATAAATAATGCTGAATTGGTATTAGACAAATTGTGCTCGCAAAATGAGCTTTAGCAATTTTTTTTTCTCCACTTACAAAGTAGTGTTATTAACCGCGAACTATTGTTTATTATTTTTTTTTTAATTTTTTTATTATTATTTAATTGATAATTAAATAGTTTTGTTATAATCACAATTTAAAGGTACACTAGAGTTCTTCATAAACTTAACATGAAACCAGATTGCACTTTATAACGAAAGAGGCTGATATAAAAAGAAAAACAACAAAGTAGAAGCGAGTTTCCAAATAGTTGTAGTCGATCGATAGTTTTTCGATTCAATCACTGATTTGATCACGATTGCATATTTGATCGGATTGAGCCCTTTCTAAAAACACATTAAAAAATAAAAAAAGCAAACTGCCAAAAAAAGAAAAAAATAAATAAAAATTTGAAACTTCAGAACTTGATGATCGGACCGAAAAAACGTTCGAGATCACAGCTCTAAAAATATAATCAAAATTATCAGATCACGTCATGACAGTTATATAGATACGTATAACAATTGGGAATGCTCACGTGAATATAAAAACGTGTTAATTTTGTAGAGGCCGGTATATAAATAACATAAGTAAATAGTTGAGACAGAAAGGAAATGCACAAACATAATTAAATAAAAATGAAGAAATAAATCACATATGAAAGTTAATTGGTAAAAGTGTAATTATATTTCTACCAAACTTTTAATATTTTTAATAATATAAATTGTACAACCATGTTTTTCTATAAAAAGTGAAAACTTTCCTAAAATTTTAAGTTGTTTGTTTTAAAAGTCATGCAGTTTAAGGTCATTCAGAGCAGCTTTCATATTTATTGAAAATAATTAATTTTAAATGGTTTTAATGAAGCTTAGCGGTGGGCGGACTGCAGCCAATCATAGCTTGTGTGTGGCAAAGTATATATAATGTCATTTATAGCATATGTGCGCATGACGTCATACTGTATGCGTTTTGAGGCATAAAATAATATTGCTCAGCATAGGACAAACTTTTTTATTACTATTATTATTATATTATTTTTTTTGAAAATTATATAGTTAATGTTTTTGTTAGTATATTATTATATTTCTCATATACTTGAAATTCAAGCTATTAACAACATCAATGCTCTCAAAAACATTGTTTACAAGTTAGAGAATTCTTATAAACTAGCAAAAATGTGTTATTTTATCTACCGCGGCTCATATAATTTACTGCTCAAACATGGCGGTTGTTATATATATATATATATATATATATATATATATATATATATATATATATATATATATATATATATGTATATATAATATGTTATGTGTGTGTGTGTGTATATATATATATATATATATAAGAAAAAAATTACATGCTTTATGCTGCATTTATGTCATTATACAGCATAAATGATGCTAAATTAGAACAACAGAAATAATTATGCTGTACAACATAATATTTATGCTATGTAACATAGTTTTTATGCAGTATAGCATAAATTATACTTATTAACAAAGTGGGCTGAAAATAAGCTAGCATAAGTATTACGTATTTATTTTTCAGCCTCGTGCATATTTTATATGAAATGCAATATAGCAACAATTCACAATAAACGTACGTATAGCATAAATGTTGCTGGATTTGAGCTAGCATAAATATTACGTATTTATTTTATAGCATAAATGTTGCTGTAATGAGGTAGCATAATTATCACGTGTTTATTTATGTAGCTTGCGTGTAGAGAGCATTGATTGCAGGTAGAGGGTGGCGCCCTTTACTCTCCTCTCCTCTCCTCATCATGACTGTCACACGCGAACATGCGATATCTCGCAGAACATTCAACTTTCCCGCGCACTTTTATACAATATCCTATATAACAATTAACTATACATAAAAAAAGGTCATTGTTAAATAAATGGGTGTTACCGTTGCAATTAAAAAATAATAATAATAAAAAAATACTTCCGGTGCATATCGAAATATATCATAAAAAGTTTAAAAACACAACAGCAGTGATTACTTTCAGAAAATAAAATTTATTTGTTAAATTTAATTAAAACTATTGAATATGCACGGACTTAAACTAAATACGTAATTTTATATACTTATGCTAATAAATTTTAGTAAATTATTTTATGCTCTAGTCTAGAGCTGCATAAAAATTATGTTGATGCATAAATTATATAAAATTATATTTATCCTATATATGATGTATGCGGATGACGTCATATTTAGTGCACATGGAGGCCATACTGGAGTAGTGAATAACATTGCTCAGCATAGGACAAACTTCATTTAAGCCAATTTTGTTTGGAAAATCGGTTAATTTTTTGTTATTGTTATTTTTCTCGCATACTTGAGATCTAATTCAACATATTTACAGCATCAATGCTCTCAAAAATATTGCATTAGTGTTTTTAAACTGGCAATATGTGTTATTTTTTCCTATGCCACCCATGTTACTGAGTTATCCAACATGGCGTTGACTTTAACATGAATGCATACACCCTATATGTAACCTCGCTTATTAGTTTGCTTTCTTTTCTCTCGCATTCCTAGCCCAGCACGCACAATTAAGTTAATATCAGGCAGCCTTGAGTGACAGCTCGACGTCACAATGAAACACTTTTGTCTGCAGTATTTAACGGCACATTTCTATATCTAGTCAATTGAAATGTGGAGCATCTCTCTGCAAATATGCAGCTAATGTATTATAACATTTAATATATCATACGTACTCAGAGAAAAAAAAATGTTATTACAGTGAATTATTTCGATATTGTATATAAGCATAGAGTATAGGGTGTATGCATTCATGTTAAAGTCAAAACGCCATGTTGGATCACTCAATAACATGGGTGGCATAGGAAAAAAAATTGTTTTGCCAGTTTAGAAATACTATGCAATATTTTTGAGAGCATTGATGTTGTAAATATGTTGAATTATTATCTCAAGTATGTGAGAAAAATAACAATAAATTAACCGATTTCCCAAGACAAATTTGGCTTAAATAAAGTTTGTCCTATGCTGAGCAATGTTATTCACTACTCCAGTATGGCCTCCAAGTGCACTAATTATGACGTCATCCGCATACACCCTATAAAAAGACAGTTTAGGATATAGTTTCTGAAAAAATCGACTATGCCAATAGGGTGGTTTCATTGATGTTAAAGTCGACATCATAAGTGAGTACTAAATATAACATTGGCCAGTATAAGAAAATAACACATTTTGCCAGTTTAAAAATAGTATACAATATTTTTGAGAGAATTGATGCTTTTAACAGGTTAAATTCGTATCTCAAGTATGCAAAAAAAAAAAAATAATGAAAAAAAAAAAGACTTATTTTCAGAAGATAATAGAGAAATCCCACGTTTATCCTATGCTAAGTAATGTTATTCATTGCTCAAATATGGCAGCAAAGCGCATTTATTATGACGTCATGCACACACACCCTATATATGCAAAACTAAAAAAAAAGTGTGCATTATTGCAGTTACAGATCCTAACTTATATTTGAGATAAAAACTTGTGCGTTATTATGAGCAGCTAAAATTATGTATTTTAAAAACTGGTAATATTTAATAAGTCAGAGTGGTGGTTATATTATATATCTCAAATAAGTTATTATAGCATTCGTATATAACTGAAGTCATGCACACTTTTTTTTAGTTTTTTTTTTTTTTTTTTTTTTTTTGTTAGTTAACATCTGCAATGTTTCTATTTTGTAATAAGCTATAATTATATTTATGCAGAATGCAGAAGAGCACAAATATTTATAATCTATTTATGCAGTGTAGTTTTTTTTTTTTTTTTTTTTTTTTTTAAGAAAAAGTTGCATCAAACAATTGTGTGTGAAATGGGCTAGCATAATTTATTAGTGTCTGTCTGTCTGTCTGTCTGTCTGTCTGTCTGTCTGTCTGTCTGTCTGTCTGTCTGTCTGTCTGTCTGTCTGTCTGTCTGTCTGTCTGTTTCTCTCTCTCTGTGTGTCTCTCTCTCTCTCTCTCTCTCTCTCTCTCTCTCTCTCTCTCTCTCTCTCTGTCTTAGCATAATATATAAATGTTATTTTAGATATTTTTGTGTATTCTAAATATTAATAATTAATTCTTCATACACACACGCTTATCAATTATTAACTGATTCATTATTTACTGTGTTTCATATGGGTTGCACTCTTCAATCATACACATATATAATATCTAGAGGTGTACTTTATTATGACTTACTCTGACTACATCTTATGTCATCCTCTCTGTACAGTCTAGTCCCCTACTAGCTCCCCGTACAGTACGTACATATATCTTTACATATTAGACTGGTAGTGACACCTAGGATATATTGGTAATGATACTTCTAATATATCACATGCCCCCCAAGTTATTTTATTACATATTTAATTATGTTTTATTAAATGTGAATATAAACAATTTACAATAATACTATATCCTTCCCCTTATAATATTCCAGTTTATTGTTTTGTTACTATAACAATTAATGATTAAAAAAAAAAAAAAAAAAAAGCATACCCTTAAATTTTCATCAGAAAAATATTATATAACAAAAAAATACCGAATAGAAATTATATTGAAATATAAAATTGTATTAATATTATTTCCCAATCGTTCTACAAATAAAAAATATCAACTGATATTTTCTGTATAAATTCAAGTTCTGTTATTTATTTAAATAATACTTATTTACTTTTTTTTTTTTTTTTTTAAATCTGCTATCTATGGCTATAATTTAATGCAAAACAATACAAATTACAAAAAAATGAATACAATCTATATTATAATTACCAACACAATTGATGTTTAAGAATGGAGGTTGCGCCTCTATATTCTATAATGGTATAAAAAAAATTTGAGAATGTAATTATCAAATCTAAAAAGATTAACCTGTAATTACTATATAATCTTTTTTTTTTCCTTTTTTTTTTTTTTTTTTTTTTTTTTATGAATAAAAATTGAGGCGTATTTTATCTATTGAAGCAAAAAAACTTTTTTCACTGAACTGCACTGAAATTCACAATCACCAAAATTAATATGAATAATATATTGAATTATTTATTTATATTATTATTATTATTTTTTTTTTATTAATAAAAAATTTTGATTTATTTAAGAATTAATATACTTATAAAAAATTCTAATTTTTTTTTCCTTCCAAAATACTTTTTTTTTTTTTTTTTTCACAGAATCTACTTTTTAGGGTCAATCAAATAATTTTTTTTTTAGTTAACAAGAAATAAAATTATATATTTTTTTATGTTACAATACAGAAAGAATAATTAAACAATTAGGTTTTAATTAATGACTTTTGACCCTAATCGAGCTAAGAGGTGCTCAAATAAAAATACTCTGCTTTTATGGGGTACACAAAATTCACACGATCTTATTATGGTGTTGGGTTTGCATGTTTTGAAGACGATGAGCGAGTATTTGCTCACCCACGAGTTCTACTGTCTGCATGCTGGACAGGTAAACAAAATATGACGTCACATCTCTGATTGTTGCCTCTCTCAAGCTGCTCCAGAGTCCTCCTTGTATGTAGTAGCTCCCGAATGCTCTATCTCTCTCTCCTCCACTGCTGACCAAACTTCCCCTTAGCTGGCTTTGTCAAGATAACCTTGACTTCGCGTCCACGCAACTTTGCGTGTGACGTCACACGGCGAACATGATGGTACTTGCCGGAATTCTCTAACCTCGCGCACCACTGACAAACTTTGCGCTGCGATAAAACACGTTAGAGTTTGTATAACTTGTGCCTGCTTTTGGTGGAATGCAGACGACACAACCTTGAAATATTTGCTTCGACTGACGAACAATATTTCAAGTATAATGTATTAGAAAATAAAGTTTTTCTCTCTCACAGCTTAGGTCTTTACTGTATCAATTATTCTGTTAAATTTACGATAACACTTTAATTTTACACAAATCTTACACACAAAAAACGTCACTCACATTCCTACACACACAAACATGTGCATACAACACACACTACCCCCTGCCGTCGAGGTGGTCTTCATACATGCTCAGGCGACGCAGCTTCTTTCACACCCTGTAAACTTCTTTCTTTACAGTAAAGTGTGCTTATCTGTCACTCCCTGAATTAATATGGCATTCTCTTATTTAATGACGGCTCGCAACTTAACAAAATCAACACACACACTACCCCCTGCCGTCGAGGTGGTCTTCATACATGATCAGGCGACGCAGCTTCTTACACAATCTGTAAACTTCCTTCTTTACAGTATTGTGCCTTTACTGTCACTCCCTGATTTAATATGGCATTCTCTTATTTAATGACGGCTTACAGTAAGAGACCTCTTACATAGACCTCACACACTTGTCACCCTATCTCACGTCTTCGAGACTATTATCACGCTCCTTGCCGCATTCCATCAGCCAAGTTCATCAACATTTCATCAACCATAAAGTAACACGCACCTATTATTTTATCTTTTTTGTATAGCGTAGATCTTGATCCACTCTGACACCATGTTTCATAGGGGTCGCACTCTTCAATCATACACATATATAATAACTAGAGGTGTACTTTATTATGACTTACTCTGACTACATCTTATGTCATCCTCTCTGTACAGTCTAGTCCCCTACTAGCTCCCCGTACAGTACGTACATATATCTTTACATATTAGACTGGTAGTGACACCTAGGATATATTGGTAATGATACTTCTAATATATCACATACTGTATGCTCACGCTGTGCTATATGATTGACAGGTGTATGGAGCGAGGTGAATGAATCAAGTCCAGATATTATGTTTATCTTTTGTGAATGAATGAATGAGTGGCAGGCAGGCAGGCAGCACGCGAGAGAGAGAGAGAGAGAGAGAGAGAGAGAGAGAGAGAGAGAGAGAGAGAGAGAGTGGGAGAGACTTGAAGGCGGCAGGCAGGGAGGCCGCTAGTTCTCCTCCAAATTTGAGTGCTCCGAACAGCAAGTCAGTGTCGCATGTGCAGTGCAATGTGAAGTATGGCAAGTGAGTGAGCGAGCACTGTCAATCAATCAATCAATCAATCTATGCAGCGAGAGTCTATGTCAGTCAATAACAGTGAGTGACTTATATGTGAGTGAAATTAACTTCAAGTGCAGTGTGGCCGGGTCAAGTATTATAATTTATATATAGCATCACAATCAACGGATTTATTAGCATAAATCAACACAATCAATTTAATATTAATATAAATTAACAATCAATAAGAAATCAATAGAGTCAATTGATTTTAATATAACAATCAACATAATCAATTAATTATATTATATAAATCACCATACATAATCAATATAAATAAACAGAATCAAATTATTATTTTTAGAAATTAAGAGAATCATAATTAGTTTTTAAACAGAAAAATAAACACAATCAATTGATTATATATTAATATAAATAAACAAAATCAATTGATTATTAATATAAACGAACCAAATGAATTATTATTAATAGAAACCAATTCATTTATTGATAGAAATTAGCAGAATCAATTGATTTCTTAATATAAATCAACACAATCATATTTATTTTAAATATAAATCAACACAATCAATGTATTCCATGCAATTGAACAATAAATCGGTTCATACAATGGATCAGTGCAGCAAGTGTGATCACGTCCTAGATCTGCAGCTATAGTGGTCCATGTGCAGTATGGGTGTAGTAGCCCCCGCCACACCCCCTACCCCCGTGACAAACAACCCCCCTAGCCCCCCTCAGTCGGGTCATGTCACCCCCACATGCAGGATCGTCTCTGAGCAGAGAAAGAACAACAACAACACCACGTATCAGCCTCCTTCGATGTGCGGTGAGTACTTATAATTTTATTATTTATTTAATTAAGTCAAGAACTACATAATGCGGTTTAAACCAACAAAATACTCCGGGCTTGGATTAAAAGTTGTAAGATAAAGTATTTTCAAAATATGTAAGAAAGAGTTAGGGGTGAGCATGCTAGATTTTAGATTATGATCGTTTATGAAGTGTTTGGTCCCATAATAATTTCTGTTTAATGAAGCCGGCGCGAAGCCGACAAATCAGCTACACGGAAAAAATTATCTAAAGAGTTAGTATTTAGACTTTTTTCATAATAAATTCTTTAGATACATACTAAACTTTTTAGAATCTAAAGAGTTAACTATTTACCGCTAAAGAATTTACGTTTGTACTAACGAGTTACTGTTTAAACTTTTTGCAAGAGAGTTATTGTTTAGTACTAAAGAGTTATTGGTATGTATATGAATAATTTATTTAATTTATGCTTTCCGTGTACTGCGGTATTTGAATAAAAAGTTGAAAAATCAGGTATTCTAAAAAATCTTAAAAATAATAATAAAAAATAAGGGTTACCATGTGCAGTGCACTAAAAAAAAAAAAATCGGTCTTTGAAAATAGTGTGTACATGAAGAAAACAATTAAATGTAGATGTAATGAGGTCTAATTAATTGCACCTCTAAAGTGTTGGTTGATATGAAAACATAAATAAATGACAATGAAGTGTCAAGTATAGCAATTCGACGCACAACAAACAATATTACGTTGCGTTAAATATCCAGTAGTTGATCACTACATGTAGTTTATGCTAAAACTGAAGTAGTATATTTATTATATTATACGGAAATAGTATAAATATGGAATAAGATATAATCACGGAAAAAAATTATCTAAAGAGTTTCGCAAATTTAAAACTTTTTTTTTTTTAATAAATTCGTTAGATACATACAAAGTTTTTTAGTATCATTTATACTGCTGAAGAAATAACGTTTATACTAACAAGTTACTGTTTAAACTTTTGTCAACCAAGTTATTGGTTTGTACTGAAGAGTTACATCTATGTAACTGAACAATTTGTTAAATTTATGTTTTCCGTGTGCCACATTTTTCTGTTAAAAATGGCATTATCAATCAAGATCGTCTGGCACAAAAGAAAAGAAAAAAATAATAACAATAAAATAATAGCAGTGTTGTAGTCGATCGATCAAATTTCGATCCGATCACGATCCGATCACGATCATTTGATCAGATCGTGATCGGATCGACCCTTTTTATAAAAAAATGATCGTGATCGGATTTCGATCACATTTAGGGCTGTGATCGAACGTTTTTTCGATCCGATCATCATGTTTCATACTTTAGTTTTTACAACCATATAGGTATTTTTTTCTTTCTTTTTGTCTTCTTTTTTTTCCCCTCCTTTTTTTTATTCATTATAATAAAGCAAAATGTCAAAGTCCAAAATAGAAAAGAATTTAAAAGTACAGTACAGGCAGTACTCTGCTATAGCAGCTGCTAGGTAGATATTGAATTGAGATGTTATCTACTTTAGCTAAAAGTAGAGCTGTGGATTTAATCCGGTTTATTTTGAAAACCGGTTTCATGAAATAAGAAAATCGGTTTCGAGTTATTGCATAAAACCGAAAATCGAAAATTAAAAATCGAATTGCATATTAACGATTTTAAATTCGCAAAAACCTTAATTTAAAAAAAATCGATTAATATTATTTCTTATATATAAAAACCGTCAAACTAATTCGATTTTTTTTTTAAATACCCATTAAAAAATCGATATTTTTTTTTAGAAAAAATCAAGGATTAAAAGTTATTTTAGCTCAATAATTTAACAATATTAAGTTATTGTGTGAGTGTATGTGTGTATATATATATATGTATAATATATATATATATATATATATATATAATTAATTATATATATATATATATATATAAATAAATTAATTAATTAATAAATAAATAAAAAAATAAATAATCGTTTTTATTCAAAAATCATGCAGAAAAATACATATATATATATATATATATATATATATATATATATATATATATATATATATATATATATATATATATATATATATATATATATATATATATATATATATATATATATAATTATATTAATCATTCATATTATAATTTATTAACACGCAGCTTATATTTTCCCAAACAAATTTTAAAATCTTAGTTATCAATTATCATGTTTGTTCGCTCAATGACAATTTTTTTATGGAAGTTGACTTTAGATTTAGACTCCTCTTATCGGGCAGTGCAAGACTGCAGGTGCAAAAATATTTTGACAAGATTCTGGACATATACCTGATGTTTATTTTTTTCTCTGTTCTTTATACCATTGACGATCCCTCGGGTGTCAACTAACCCGTCTATTATTTTCACAACTATACGGTAAATAGATTCTGAAGATTTTGTTTTAAGTATATTATAATTTGATTTTAAAGGACCCTAATTTATTGCTATTTTAATAATACATTATTTTTCAATGTTTTTCTAAATTTATTATTAATTTGCATTTATATTATTATATATGTACTATAATATTTAACTTAAAAACTATATATAAGCGTATCACTAAAAAAAAAAAAAAAAAAAAAAAAAAAAAAAAAAAAAAAAAAAAAAAAAAAACATAAAAAGTAACTTGGTATTTTGATTTTGTATCGGTGGGTGCAAATGAAAACTTATTTTAGCAAACAAAAAGCTGAAAAAGCGTATGATTAATGTTTATCTGATCATACGACTGAAAGCTTTAATATCTTCAATTAGTAGGAAAAGTTAAAATGATTAAAAATGCATGCAGTTTTTTTTTCTTTTTTTAATACACGCATACACCTTTATTTTTTGTCGTTCTATAGCGTCTTTTTCAACAAGAAAAAAGACAAGCAAAATAATTCACAATTATTTTTATTAAATATTTAAAATTAAGCTAGAACGACGATAAAAAAAGATATATATTTGTATTTTCATTAAGAAAACAACTGTGGTAATTATAATTCACTGTAATTGTTTCTTTGAGTGCTCAATATTAATTCATGCATAAAGTAATGAGGGTCTTCTGGTCAGGTAGCAAATGATCCCTCACCTAAAATAAAACGCAAATGTATGAGTAGAGGTAGTGTACAATACTGCATCTACTTTTACATTGACAATCTCTGAAAGAATGCATCAGGTATATGAGGTATTGGGGAGAAGGTAGAGAGGGAAAAAACAATATAATATTCTAACACTTTAAAATACCATTTTATTTTATTCTTCTGTTACGTAAAAGAATCGTAATAAAATACTGTTTATATACAAAATATGTTTTTACAATTTGCATATAAAAGGCCCGCGCAGCCGTTTTATTTTATTTAATATTAAATTAATTAAAATAATAAGTCACTGTGATTGGCTGAGAGTCGACTCTCAGCCAATCACAGTGACCTATTTTCTTAAATTAATTTAATATTAAATAAAATAAGACGGCTGCGCGGGCCTAAAGAATGCATTTTTTATGTTCTTTAGAATACTCTCAAAACGAGATTACCTAAATAAATTAGCTTGCCTAGAATATGATCATTAAATTTGATAGTAAGATTTCTTCAAACACAATAAAAAATGAATTTCTGACTTACATTTTAGTCTCAACAAATTTTTATTTTGATATTCATGTACAGCAGTATGTTCTACTACATATTGAATACAAAATGATGTATGCATTATTAAATTAGATTTAAGAACGACCATTTTGCATACATGCAAAAATAGGTATTTTCCGTGTTTCATACGAATTGCAGTAAAATTTAACCAATATATGTGACATCAGCATAAAATTTGCATTTAGGAATAATTTTTTACGATTTAAATTTTTAAAATCGAGGAACGCCCCTTTTTAATAATTGATGAATTTCTAAAAAACTATACGTTGCATCAAAAACTTTTAATGACAAGAAATGTGTAGAATTATATAATACAATCTGTGTATAAATTTTAGGCCATTTAAAATGTTTTTGACAATTTGCCAACGCTTTGAAAGTTTTCAAACAGAGAAATTTTAAAAGTGAAGTAAAACATCATAATAAAAACATTGCACTTTTAAAATTTCTCTGTTTAAAACTTTTCAAAGCGTTGGCAAATTGTCAATAACATTTCAAATAGCCTGAAATTTATACTCAAAGTGTATTATATAATTCTACACATTTCTTGTCATTAAAAGTTTTTGATGCAACGTATAGTTTTTTAGAAATTCATTAATTATTAAAAAGGGGCGTTCCTTGATTTTAAAATATTGAATCTTGAAAATTTATTCCGAAATGCAAATTTTATGCTGATGTCAAATATATTGGTTAAATTTTACTGCAATTTGTATGAAATACGGAAAATACCCATTTTTGCATGTATGCAAAATAGTTGTTCTTAAATCTAATTCAATAATGCATACATCATTTTGTATTCAATATGTAGAAGAAAATACTGCTGTACATGAATATCAAAATAAAAATTTGTTAAGATAAAAATGTAAGTCAGAAATTTAATTTTTTATTGTATTTTAACAAATCTTACTATCAAGTTTAACGTTCGTGTTCTAGGCAATTAAGCTAATTTATTAAGGTTACTTTATTTAAAAATATTTTAAGAAGAATAAAAAATGCAGTCTTATATAATCTGCAAATTTTAAACTGATATATTTATGTATATTTGCTTACAATTAGTAGTTTAGTATTATTTTTTTAATTATGAAAAAAAAATCAATTGTTTAAAAGTTTTAAAAAGTTTAAAATCATACCATTTCTAATCAAAGAAAGGTAATAATGATAAAAATTTGAATTTGAGGAGCAAAAATCATAGTTTTAAAATTCTACCTCCATGATGTGTTGCACCATGATGTGTTTTGCACCTTTCTTCAGAACGCAAAACACAACCAGCTGGACACCTGAGGGCATGTAACTCCCTTTCAACCCCACGGCCGTTTATATACCTTATAATTTTTTTTACCTCCGTATATCAATTGTAAGCCTGACGTTTCTTAAACAAAAAAAAATTATATATTATAAATTATACCCTGTTTGCAAAATGATTTTAGTTTAATATGAATATTATAGTTAACTATATTTCATACAAAAATTTAAGCAATACATTTTTAGGTTTTATCATATAATTTTTATATACTAATATTTTTTAAATGATGTCTTTAATATCCGCGGAAAAATAAAAAAACGGAATAAATGAATGAGAGAGAGAGAGAGAGAAAGAGAGAAAGAAAATAAGTTTTTCATTCATTCATTCATTCATTCATTCATTCATTCATTCATTCATTCATTCATTCATTCATTCATTCATTCATTCATTCATTCATTCATTCATTCATTCATTCATTCATTCATTCATTCATTCATTCATTCATTCATTCATTCATTCATTCATTCATTCATTCATTATATATATTCTATATAGTTATAATAGATAGATAACGATATAGAAAAAATGTAATAATGTTTTTTATGCAACTTTATATTACATCCTTGTTTAATTTGCTGCTAATAAATTGATAGTAAGAGCGATTTTGTTAATTTTTCTTTCCAAAACTTAAAACAAACTTTAATTGCTTTCTTTCTTTCTTTTATATTAAATGATTATTTCTTTTTTCACTTATAAAGAAAAAGAAAAAAAAAAAAAAAAAAAAAAAGAGGAAGAAGAGTATAAAGAACATTCTATGATCATGCAGCTTTTAGTGCTTTTACTGACCAACCACTTCTTCATTTTTTTTACCTACCTGTACTCCAATACTTTTTAAACGGTACTCCATGAAAAGTACAATAGCCTGGCTTTCCTTTCTTTCTATACCTAATATAAGTCCATAATATATACAGAGTTTAATACGCATTTTTAAGATCTTCATTTTGCACAGGTGACTAATTTGATTGATATACATTTTAAATAAAACATATAATATAATATAGTTGCAAAAAACTAAACAAGAATTATTTTAAAAATAATGGAATATAAAATATTGTGTGAATCATAAGAGCTATTTCAAAATATAAAATTGGTTTCAAATATAATTTAAGAAAAAAAGTGTTATTATTCAATTTTTTTTTTTTTGGACCGCTGTTTAAGGCGGTGGGGGACCGACTTGGACCGGAAATCGCTAAAAGAAGAACTATATTTTCCCCATAATTTTTTGTACGTGATTTAATTCCAATAAAACAAACACTATAATTTTCAAATAAAATCAAGTAAATCTAAAAGAGATTTTTTTATACCAAATTTTTTTTTTAATGATGTTTTTAATTGTAAAAAAGGGTCTAATTTGACTAAAATTTCCCGCTCAAATTTAAATTTCTACATTTACATGTTATCTTTAAAGTGTAATAACTTAAATATTTGATCGTGCTTTCACATGTTTGACATAACTAAATTTATAAGTAACATTTCTACTTTACTTTGTGTTATTATTATTATTCGCAACCGTCCTAGTTTGCGAGATATCAGTCGGTCACCTACCCCCTTAAATATAAAACTGAATATCATCAAAGAAACTTAAAAATCGTATTAAAGATTTGCAAATCTAAGGATTCCAAGTAAATAATAATAAATAAAAAAAAATCGATTTTTAATTTTGTTATTCGGTTTATCATAAAAAAATATTCGATTTTTTATAACAAATGACCTTTACGATTCGATTTTTTATTTTTAGATGGTAAAAATCGAATTTTGTAAACCGAATTTTAAAGTCAAAATCATAATAATGACTGAAAAAACCGACAAAATCGAAAACCGAATCGTTCTGTTTTTAATCGATTTAATCGAACCGATAAAAAATAAAAACGATTATCCGGTTTCGCAATTTTTAGCGGTTTCCACAGCTCTAGCTAAAAGGTATCGCAAAATAAAACAAAGAAAGCAAAAATGAAAGAAATAAAAAGAAAAATAGGAAATACCTGACTCTGAGCTATAAGCTTATAAGCTTTCTAGGAAAGAAATTATTATATCAATAGTGTGTCTGTGTCACCAAAGATTTTTTTTTTTTTTTTTTTTTTTTTTGACATGACATTAAAGGCGGTAAATAAGTTTTGTTTAAAATGAATTCTTGGCATATTATTTTGTTCATATATTCAAGTAACAGAATTTTTTTCTGCATTGAAAGATTGTCAATTTTATTTTAACACAATACATTTCTTGTATGAGTTTTAGAGGTGACTTTATAACCAATCGAAAAATTTTAAGTGCTTTTTACACTAATGATTTTTTCCACGAAATTTTGATGTATTAAAAAACCGCGGTGAGGGGAAATTTTTTCTGAAATAAACACGAGGGGGTTGCTTTGATTAGTGGGGATGAAAGACACAGTACTGTACATAGGATAATTTTTGGACCTCCATCCAGACACCAGTCATTAGGTCTGTACGTTCTCGCAGGTGTCACGAGATAAGAAAGCAGGCAAAAGTGTATTTTTTATTTTTTTTTTTACATTCATAAACGTCAATATATTATAATTTATAATATAAATTAAATGATAATTTGGGTGACAATTTTTTGCCGTGAAAGCTTAAAAGAATTTTATCACGTAACTGGAGCTCCTAAAAAAGATAAAAGTGGGAAAGAGCTTGGTATTCATGTTTGTATGTTTGTATTTATCGTGCAAAAATAAACCGAATAACGTCGTATAGCCTTGAAATCTGTTGCAGTTAATCTAATAAAACATCTAAAGGTAAGAACTAACAATTATGTAACACATTTTTTTATTAAAAAAAATTTTACACGGAAATATGAATATAAAAATATTTTTAAGTATAATGTATTATTATATACAGTATAATTTCCTTTTTTTTTTTTTTTTTTTTCATAATTATTATAATTTACAAGTTCTTACATACCTACATTTATTATTGAAAACGATCGAAAATTTTCGATCAAATGATAGTCGATCAGATCGGATTGTGATCGGATAGTCTCGAGTTTTGATGATAGTGATCGAGATCGGATCGAGCTACATCTCCATTGATCGGATCGCGATCGGATCGAAAAAAGGGCGATCGACTACAACACTGAATAATAGTTAACTCAAAGTGCAGGTGAGAAAAAGACAAATGCCTATATATACACACTGAAATGTTATTAGTTTATCATGCCCCGGTAACAACTATTGAGTGAGAATTGTGTGGGGAGGCAATACTTCTTACCGGCGATGACGTAGCACCAACCAAAGGAGCGATATTACACCCCTAATTTAACTTTACGGTTTATTGGGAGCATTTGATTTCCGTGATTTTTAAGAAAAATACTGCACCTATTCCATAAAATTTACATGAGAGATACTAGACATACTCGACGTGTTTTAAGCTTAATAATATTTTCATATGAAAGCTGGTAAGAAGTATAATGATCATCAGACGTGGAGGAAAGTGGTGCAAGCAAGGAAGCAAAGCAAATTAAGCAAGCTTGCGCGTGAGCCAGTTGATTAGTGTAACGGTCAGTCCAGGGTAGACGTGCTGGTTATTTGACTGACAAAAAGCGAATCTGCATCAAGTTATATTTAATTATGCAACAATCTAATCAGTGAGTAACAAGTACTTAACTTAAGTTGTGCGCGAGTCAATACAACTGTCTGCCAGTCTGTCTCAGAGAGATACGCTTATAGACCTATGGCACATCCTTGCGCTTTGTCGCCATGTTTGTGGTAAATAATGCATGCTCCAGCATAGGAGAAACGTCATTTTCCTTCATTTGCCGCAAAATTTAAAACCATAGACCACATAAAACAACATGTGCTTTTTAATGAATAAACACGAAATGGGATCTTCAAAACTGATGACAATTTTTTACCAGAATGTTAATGTATAGCCCCGCACGAGAGAGCGTGAAAAAACTGTAAAGTATGCAATTTGCGTGACTATTCATGTTTATGACGTCAGAAACATGCAAAAATTAATATGAAAATGTTGTGCGGGTCGCATAAGTCGAATTTTGGTGGGTTTTGAGACGAACTAATGTTATTTATGTAAATCCCATCAAGTGTTTTGTGATATAAATGCTTATGTTTTTCTCTGGTCTATTCCTTTAAGTATATTTCGACACTGTAAGTATATTTCTGATAATCTTGTAGCTTATTAGGAGCTACAAATAAGGCTTTGATTGAGCTTTGAAAGTTCGCTGTTGCAAAATGAAAAATGACGTTTTTCCTACGCTGGCCTGTATATTTCTAACCAACAAAATTACAGCAACCTATGTCTATTGTAATTGCATGGAGGTCATTTGTTTAAAAAAAATATGCTTAAAAATGTTCTATGGCTAAAAAACACGTAAAAGTATATGTCTAGTATTTCTAATTTAAATTTCTCCAAAATCGGTGGAGTACTTTTCTCAAAAATTACAAAAATTGTGTTGTTCCCCATAAGCATAATGTTAAATTAGGGGACCCTTAGCTTTCCCTGCGCTAAGCCGATAAGCTCCATTGTCTGCTAAAATACATATCCAAATAGAAATTAGAAATATTTGTATTGACTGAAGCAGTTCATATATAGCAACATTATACATGTTACAACAAAAGCCTTGGTCTTGTCAAACTTAAGTCACAAATTTGTACAATAATAAGTCAATTAAAAAATATAAACATTTAATTCAAAAAAAAAAAAAAAAAAAAAAAAAAAAAAAAAAAAAAACTAAAATTATAAAAGATATAATCAAAAATATCAATTTATTATATCATAGCAGAAGAAAAACTTTTATTATTATTTTTTTTTTAAAGTTTTAGTTTGTTGTTTTCGTTGCTTCAAAATAGTTGTCATTGAAAATTTTTATAGTTTTTCACAATGATACAGCTATTAAATAGTTCAAATGCCTTAAATATAGCTTACTTTATTGCATCAAATGAAAAAAAAAATATTTATTTTATATGAAAATATTAATAAAATATTTCTATTTATTTTATAAGCATATACACGGACAAAAATAATCAGTAACAATTACCCTAGTTCAATTTCAAGAATTTGTAAAAAATAAAACATAATACTAACTACTATGTGCATTTCTTAATTATTTATGCAGCATATTTTTATATAGAAATCATTCTTTATAGTATTCAGTAATTTTAAAAACAACCTGATTTAATGACAAAAATGTAATATAAAGTACTTAATTTATTTTTTATGTGTTATTTTTAATATAACTTTTATTTGGCACGGAGTGTTTCTGAAATTCATGTACAAAATATAGATATGTTTATAATTTCTTTTATATTTGACTTATATTAGTTATATTTTTGCACGAATATTTTGCTTGCGAAGACGTTCGTATAGTTTATACAGCATATATTATCATATTATATTTATATACATTGTAAATATTTATTTAGTTATATATTTAATTTATAAAAGTTATATAGTTAATTATTGTAATGAAGCGTGGGTAACTTAAGTCCAAGTTTCACAAAGTTAATTAAAACTATTTCTCACCCGCACACTTTCGCTTCAAACTCACTGTATGTATATGTCTTTTATTATATTATAAATATATGTTTGGAAAAAGTAAAAACCCAACTTTGAAGTGTGTGTCTTTTTATCACAGTTCAAGTTTTTGTCTCGTGTATTTTTACTTTTGTTATTAAGTAAATAGTTAGTCAAGTTTTTATTATTTATTTTACAAGAAAAAAAAAAAAAAAAAAAGCTTATCTCATCTGGGACTTAAAGATTATGTCAAACACTTTGCTACAGTTTTTATTTCTGTATGCTACACTGAAAGAAGATATGTTTACTGACAAGATAGTGTCCTCATACAGTTTTGTATGTTGTTATTATAGGGTCTATGCATTCATGTTAAAGTCAACGCCATGTTGGATCACTCAATAACATGGGTAGTATAGGAAAATAACTCATTTTGCCAGTTTAAAACTGCTAAGTAAAATTTTTGAGATCATTGATGCTGCTAATAGGTTGAATTAGTATCTTAAGTATGTAAGAAAACTAACAATAACAAAAAATTTAAGCGATTTTCCTAAGAAATTTGCCAAAAACGAAGTTTGTCCTATGCTGAGCAATGTTATTTACTACTCCAGTATGGCCTCCAAAAATGAAGAACTATATTTTATTTTCCCAATAATTTTTTGTGCATTCTTTATTTCCAACAAAACAAACACAATAATTTGCAAATAAAATTGAGTAAATTTAATATATGTATGTTTTTGTTAATATAATAATATTTTTAATTTTAAAAAAGTTTCTAATTTGACTAAAATTTGCCACTCAATTTCAAATTTCCACATTTACATGTTATCTTTAAATTGTTATAACTTAATATTTGATCGTGTCTTCACATGTTAGACATAATTAAATTTTTCAGTAACATTTCTTCTTTACTTTGTGTTAATATCATAATTCCCGACCATCTAGTTTGCGAGATATCAGTCGGTCACCTACCCCCAACAGCAACTTTTATGACTTGAATTTTTTTTTATATAATATATAAAATGAAAAACGAGCCTTTTTACTTGAAAAGTTATTTGAGCTTGTTTTCAATTTTTGTCACAAATCTCAAGCTTGTCAAGCTTTAATCCGTTTTTTATTGATTATTTATTTATTTATTTATTTATTTATTTATTTATTTATTTATTTATTTATTTATTTATTTATTTATTTATTTATTTATTTATTTATTTAATTTTAATATTATAATATTATTTAAGTTTGCTTTTAAGTTGAAAACTGGTTTTAAATCAAATTAGTCTTATGAAGAAGAAGAAAAAAAAAAGAAAGAAAAAAGAACAAGAACAATAAGAAAATGAAAAAAAAATAAAAAAAAATAAAAAAAAATAAAAAAAAATAAAAAAAATGAAAAAAAAAAAAGAGGAAAAAAATGGAAAAAAAAACAACATTATTATGATTATATGACAAAAGTTGAAGCTTGATATAGCTATAATTGTTACATAGAGAGAGTAGAGGTACATTAGTTGTAGAGCACGGAGAGCAGACTTGAGGCGGAGTATTGACTTACTTACATGTGACAATATGAGAAGATAACGGTACTTAATTAATTAGTGGTTAATTAGCAGTCAGGCAGGTAGGTAGGTACATTGTGACGCTAGCTATATAGCACGCTGGGTGGCTGCATGTAGATGTTTGGTAAGTAAGCAAGCAAGCACAGTTATGACGTAGCTATAACTTACGTTCACTCTAATTACTACACCTTGCAAGATCGTTTACCTCACAATACCTGCCCAAATATTTTACTTTAATAATATGTACGCCATATCACAAGGAAATTGTTCGAGAAAAATCTTGTTTAAAGTTTTCACAATATTTGTGAAAAAAGAAATATAAGAGAAAAGAAAAGTGTATAAAAATAATGTCATAAAAATATTAATAATTGAATTCTATAACTCTGTAATTTTACTTTTCATAAAAAAGTATAGTATATTATATTGTATATATTATAGTATATAATATATATATATATATATATATATATATATATATATATATATATATATATTTGTATTGTGTATGCACTGTTTTTTCTTTGTTTTTTTTGTTGTTGTTGCCATATTGTTTTGCCATATTGTGTTCTATTGTGATTGTAGGATTAAAGAAATGAACAAATATATTTTTTAATGTGGTAATAACAATAATAATAATAATGTATTAACATGGAAAGAATAAATTGCGTGATTTATGCCATATGTCAAATTTGAGCTATTTCAATGTTTTGTGATATGACTGTGTATTGTCTGTAAAATTTCCTTGCTCAATAGTTCAATATTATTATTATTATTATAAGCATAAATAATACTAATTTACTGTCTTTAAACACATATAAGTATGTCTAGTATTCCACATATTATGAATACTCTTGTTTTGCCAGGTCGTGTGTTTCTATATTTATTAGTTCGGTGGGAGAAAGTATAAATATTTATGTTTGCTAGAAAAGTGCGGTCAAGACTACAAACAGCCAAATCTTGCAGATAATTGCGATACAGACGTCGATATATATATTAACGATACTTCGTTAACGAGGTAATTAGCTTGGTGCACGACTTGGTGCCATGCTTGCTGGCTTTCTCAACCTGGCTACCTGGCGGGCTGACTGCTGCATGGTCAGGGAGGGAGCTACCTGCATGGCTGCAAAATAAACACTGCTCCAGCATTAAGAATTAACCTCAGATCTGGAAAAATAAAATATCTCACAATAGACAACTAGCATGCCGTTTTTTTATGGTCTTAAAAAATTCTTTAGGAAAAATAAATAATATTGGTGCATATAAAACTTCTTAAAAATTCTCCTTCATATTTAAAATAATTTTTGAAATTCAAATTTTATTTGAAGTAAAGACGTGGTCATTACGCCGAAAGACGGTTTGCGTTTCTTTTGCTTTTTAATTGTTGAAATCGTTCATACGAGTTCGCACCAACTGAAGGAATTTTTTCAACGGCCGAATTTTTTAAAAAATCTGTATTTTCTCCAACAGAGCTGTTTAAAAAATTCGGCCGTTGAAAAAATTCTTCAGTTGGTGCGAACTCGTTTGAACGATTTCAACAATTAAAAAGCAAAAGAAACGCGAACCGTCTTTCGGCGTAATGGCCACCGTCTTTAATTCAAATAAAATTTAAATTTCAAAAATTATTTTAAATATGAAGGAGCATTTTTTAAGAAGTCTTATATGCACCAATATTATTTATTTTTCCTAAAAAAAATTTTAAGACTATAAAAAAACGGCATGCAAGTTGTCTATTGAATCAATATATATATTTTTAAAAATTTTAAGAGGTTAAATAAGGGATGGTCTACAAGCTTTGAAACCATTGAATTGTCCATTGAATCTAGAGATATTATTTAGGAGGGTTACAATTTGAATATGATTACTAGCATTTTTTTCTTTCAATTTTTCAATTTTTTGAATCGATAACTTTTTTTTAAACTTCTTGATGTTATAGACATTTTAATGCGCTATCGACTGTGTTTTGTTATATAATTTTATTTATTTGCCCATCCTGTTTCGAGAAAATTTTTACCATCAATTTTCCCATTAGAATAAAATTGATTTTGATTTTCGTGACAAAAAAAAAAAAGATTAGAATAAATTTAAAAAATTTATTGGTTTATATGGATCCTTATATGCATCCAAAAATGATAGATTTTATATCACGTAAGGCACTATTAAAAAGCAAAATTGGCACATACACACACACACACACACACACACACACACACATATATATATATATATATATATATATATATATATATATATATATATATTTAAACTCGATATTCAAACTTTAAATATTTAGATGTTTAAATGTTTAGATATTTAAACTTGATATTCAAATTTTCAAACATATATATATATATATATATATATATATATATATTCAAACTAAATGATTTTTTTTTTTTTTTTTTTTACTTTATGCTTAGCAATTTGTAAAAAAACATTATTCTCAATTGTTATAAAATTTTACAACGTAAATTAACAATATAAAAAACGAATAATATGCACTTTGATAAAACATTTTGATATTAGACCATACGACTAGACCACGGTATACAATATTTCACGTATTTTCACTTATAGACATAAATTGATAAAATAAATATTAAAAAATCTGTACGTAATTGACTTCCTATATAGCCCGCAGTATGGCAGATTATCTACGCTTTCCTTTCTCTTAAGTGAAGCAGTTGCGCGCGGGACGTGAAATATGACTTATTCAACTTCGTGTTTGTATAACAAATTGATAAAAATTGAAGTTTTCACATTTCAAGATAATCAACTGCAATTATCTCTTAGCAGATTTTCTAAAATTTTCACTCATTTATTTGATAAAAATTAAATAATTAAACCCATTAATTTCAGTACATAATAGAAAATGTCGATTAGAGATTTTATGTATTATGTATATTTTTGGAGTTAAAAAAGTAAAAAGTCACTCCTTAATTTTAAATACAGTACTGCGTACAGGCTGGTTTCATACATGTCAAAGTCATCGGAATACCAAATAACATGGGCCAGTATGGGAAAATGACACATTTCGCCAGTTTAAAAATACTTAGCAATTTTTTTTTGCGAGATTTGATACTAATATAACAAGTTGAATAAGGTTTTCAAGTGTATGCGAGAAAAATAATAATGACAAAAAAAATATACTTATTTTCCAAAGATAATAGCGAAATCCCACGTTTATCCTATGCTAAGCAATGTTATTCATTGCTCAAATATGGCATCGAAGCGCATTTATTATGAAGTCTTGCGCACACACCCTATAGGGTGGTTTCATTCATATTAAAGTCGATGCCATAAGTGAGCACTAAATAACATGGACCAGTATAGGAAAATGACACATTTTGCCAGTTTAAAATTACTTTACAATATTTTTACTGCAAATTTGTAATGCCATACCTCAATTTATCAAGGAGGCCAATGGTAAATAAGAATTAAAAGCTATAGTGAAAAGTATAATTTGTTTTCTTTGTTTCTAAATTTAGTAAAAATATGTTTTTATATTCTTGTATGGTTAAAAAAAATAATAAATGAAATGAAAAAATAAATAAATAAAAATGAAATGAAATGAAATGTGCTGATTTTGTTGAATTATGATCATAATTATTTTAATGCTTACCAACATTTCTACATTATGTTGATGAATTAGAAACCACCGATAAGATTTCATTGTCTTGGTGGGACTTATGTATGTATAAATAAAAAAAAAAATAAAAAATAAAAAAAAGCATTGATGTTTTGAACAGGGTGAATTATTAGTTTTTCAAATATGCAAGAAAAATAATAATGACAAAAAAATAGCTAATTTACCAACGGAAATAGCCAAAAACTAAGCTTGTCCTATGCTGAGTAATGTTATTCACTACTCCTGTATGGCCTCCAAGAGCATTAAATATGACGTCATGCGCACACACCCTATAGTATTATAACTATACATTAAAACCTGGATTATAAGAAGTCGCAAGGGAACCAAAAACTGACCACTTCGTAATCATCGAATTTCATAAAATCGAGTTATTACCATAGAAATGCCTATAATCGACTCAAAAAACCTGAGTTACCAGTCGTTTGATCTTTTACTGTATCGCCCAGACGCCCCCTTCTCCTCAAATGTGACAATGGGCGATACTTTAGGCATGTCCGATTTAAATCGACTGAGGTTTTTTGAGTCGAGTATATGTAACTCAATAGCAGGGACCTAAAAAATTACTTCATAAAATCGAGTTTTCACTATAGTACTAAACAAATTATTATACTGAAAATGAGCTAGTATAATTATATATATATATATATATATATATATATATATGAAAACTTTTTGTTCATTGATAAACTTTATTATCCCATAAGAAAAAGTTGAGTATATATAAATATAATTTGATCGCTGCATAAATATCAAACAAGACAAATTATTATAATAAAAGTCAATAATTATTGCTTTTATTTTCTATACTAATCAATAATTTCTCACATACTGTATATGACGTCACGGCGCAAGAAAGTCAGTTCTCTTATATATAGGATGTTCTCATCCTAATTCTCAAGCTAATTTTCAATGTTATATTGAAATACACACAATAGATGCGAAATAATAACAAAATTAATATTGATGAAGGTCGTGAGAAATCAATAATCAATCAATCAATCAATGATGTAAGTGATATTACGTTGTTTATTTAGGTGCAAAGTGGGGCAAGGCTCGCAGATTGCAATAATTGCGATGACGAGCCAAATCTAAAACTTTATTATTACATAACGTCTTCACAACTGCAATTATTTCGCTCAATGTTATTTACTTTGTGCAATTTTCTAATAAGTGAAGTTAATTTACTGTTAGAATAGGCAATCACTTTGGGGCTTATAGCCATTGAAAATATGTATTATGTAATGTATGCTAGCTCAATGTATGTTATATTGTACAGTGATTATACTACATAACATAATAGTTAACATGTTCAACATAATTACTTATGTTATTACAAAATAACAACATTTGTGCTCTACAATATAGCAAGTGTTCAATGTAGCAACATAATGTATGCTATATTGTACAGTGATTATACTACATAACATAATAGTTAACATGTTCAGCATAATTACTTATGTTATTACAAAATAACAACATTTGTGCTCTACAATATAGCAAGTGTTCAATGTAGCAACATAATGTATGCTATATTGTACAGTGATTCTACTACATAACATAATAGTTAACATGTTCAGCATAATTACTTATGTTTTTACAAAATAACAACATTTGTGCTCTACAATATAGCAAGTGTTCAATGTAGCAACATAATGTATGCTATATTGTACAGTGATTATACTACATAACATAATAGTTAACATGTTCAGCATAATTACTTATGTTTTTACAAAATAACAACATTTGTGCTCTACGCTCTACAATATAGCAAGTGTTCAATATATAGCATCAATTAAGTATTTTTTTTACCTGTATACATAATAATATTCATACATATACTTATATTATATATTTAATATTTACTTTTTATATCTTTTTTTTTTTTTTTTTTTTTTTTTTTTTTACTTTTAATTTTTTACTATAACTAAATTTTAAAAATTTCATATAAAAACAGTTAATTAATAAACACAAAAAAAATCAATAAACAAAAAAATCAATAACAATAAAGACAACAATATAAGCTTTATTATTGATAATCAAAACAAAACATTTTACCGTAACTTGGTAGATAAAGAAGAAACAATGAAAAAATAACGAATATTTGGTTGCGAAGATTAAATTTGATTGTTTTTTATTTTATAAACAACAATATGAAAAGTAAAACAAATAAGCGGACGAAGCAGAAGAAAACAAAAACAATTAGCTGGCCAAGCAGCAAATGAGAACCAACTGTTTTAACAATCATAATCACGGAAACTCGCCAAGTAATTAAACTTTTTAGTGATTTTAAATTATTTTTTAAATTTTACTGTTAGCTTTTTCTTAGGGTGGTCGTCTTACACGGAAAGAAAAAAAAAAGCAAAAAATCTGCACATGTTAAAAATAGAAAAATATGAAATTTTGCACATTTATAGGGTGTATGCATTCATGTTAAAGTCAACGCCATGTTGGATCACTCAATAACATGGGTGGCATAGGAAAATAGCTCATTTTGTCAGTTTAAAACCACTATGCAATATTTTTGAGAGCATTGATGTTGTAAATATGTTGAATTAGAAAATTAGCTTAAACAAAGTTTGTCCAATGTATAGTGAGGCTCATTAACAGTGATTGGCTGACCAACAAAATAAGACACGTTCATTGGTTGATCTTTTTTTTTTTTGAGCCGATGAAAGTGAGTCGCATATTGAGCATGGAACTTTTCTTTGTGAAGTTTCGTTCATTTTTATCAGGTCCAAAGTTCTAAACGAAGAAATAACAATGATCAACCATACATATAAACGTAGTAAACAGTTAATGACGTCATGATCAGATGTTTTTTAAGAAAGGACAAATATCGAAGCTGGCTGAAGAGTTGTGTGTAGTTGATAGAACAAGCTTGAGATTTTTGTTACTCCAATCCTCTTCAGTGTCATTATACAATGAGTTGTACATTAAAAAAAGTGACAAAAAATCTTTAAACCAGCGAAAAAAATTGAAAATATAGAGATAAAAATATGACAATTGTTCCAGAAAAAAAAACAGTAACATTTCGCGTTTTTTAGAGCTATTTTGAGCAATGTAGAGTGGGTAGGGGGTTCGTGAAAGTAATAAAAAGCAAAAAAAAAAAAAATAATAAATAAATAAAAAAAATAAATAAAAAAAAAAAAAAAAAAAGACAAAAAAAAGACAAAAGAGGCATATTTTTGTCATTCTGAGAGCCGCACAAAAACGTGGTTAAAATTTACGGCAGTGAAATATTGTTTTAAAGTGTCTGGGACTGAAGAGGGTATAAGAGCCCATGTTAAACACAGGTATCAGTTTATCATAATCACATAAGTTATTATTATATCAATACTATTAAGTGTCGTTTCTTTTTTGTTTTGTTTTTATGTTGTAAATACTTTGACAATCATTTCTATATTGTCATTTATGGCAATAACCTAGACTAATGCATTGATTGTATTATGTATGTTGGATGAAAGAAATGAATAAAGAATTTTGAATTTTGAATTGTTGTATGGCCAGGCTTCACCGAGGTAACAACTAAATTGCAGTAAGTAAGTTAGTCACAGATAATTAACATAATATTACATAACTTCTCATATAGATAAACTTACTATATCTCTAACTGTACACTAAGCAATCACTTCCTCGTTGTCTAAACTTGAGTAAGTCAGCTTACATAACACTGGCTGATTGTTGGCTTGCAATGTTTGTGAAATATATATCGCGGCATATCGCGAGCATGTAGTCAAAATATAGAGGACCTTCACCTTAGAGTAGCTGTATACTATTTGTGTATGTGTGTGCATGGTGCTTAGTGGGTGACCACAACATGTAGTCAATCAATCAATTGATCAATCAATCAATCAATCAATCGATTTATTAGTCAATTAATCAATTGAACAATAAAACAGTCGATCAATCAATCAATATATCAATCAATTAGATAATCAATCAATAAATCCATGAATCAATTGATTAGTCAATCAATACATCAATCAATCAATTAATTAAACAATCAATCAGTCGATCAATCTATCAGCCAAACAGTCAATCAATAGGTCAAGCAAGCTATCAATCAATCAAGCAATCAAAGTCATGGAAGCTATTGATCACTCAATCAATTATTCATTCAATCGATCAGTCAATTTCAAGCTAACTATAAATCAATAGTAATCAATTAAGCAACCAATGGAGTAAAGCAATTAAACATTAGCCATTTGAAACAATAAATCAATCAATTAGCAAATTTTTAATAATCACAAACAATGAGCATATAAGTAAATAAATAAACGAACGAACGAACGAACGAACGAACGAACGAACGAACGAACGAACGAACGAACGAACGAACGAACGAACGAACGAACGAACGAACGAACGAACGAACGAACGAACGAACGAACGAACGAACGAACGAACGAACGAACGAACGAACGAACGAACGAACGAACGAACGAACGAACGAACGAACGAACGAACGAACGAACGAACGAACGAACGAACGAACGAACGAACGAACGAACGAACGAACGAACGAACGAACGAACGAACGAACGAACGAACGAACGAACGAACGAACGAACGATTGACGATTGACCAGTAAATAAATGATCAATGAAAAAATCACCAATCAATCAATTTATGAAACTAAACTAGTCAGTTTATACTAATCAATAATATTAATACATTAAAAAATAAAACATAAAAAGGTGTTTATAGAATTGATCATGCAGTAATTAGAGGTGACAATTAAATGTACATTCATATTCATGTAAAATGTGATATTTGCTTGATGTAGCTCACTGGCAGTGTATTTCCTGCAGCTACTGGTCACGCCACACTTAATTGTTACCATGTACGATGTGCCCATGTAAACACGACTGGTCCTACATAACATCATTACACTGAAATAACACAGCACAGTACAGCTTATAACAGGGACTTGACTATATAGGGTCTATGCATTAATGTTAAAGTCAACGCCATGTTGGATAACTCAATAACATGGGTGGCATAGGAAAAAAAATCAGTTTGCCAGTTTAAAAACACTATGCAATATTTTTGAGAGCACTGATGCTGTAAATATGTTGAAATAGTATCTCAAGTATGTGAGAAAAATAACAATTATAAAAACTATTCGATTTCCCAAAGGAAAATTGGCTTAAACAAAGTTTGTCCTATGCTGAGCAATGTTATGTACTACTCCAGTATGGCCTCCAAGTGCAATAAATATGACATCATAGGGTGGTTTCATTCATGTTAAAGTCGACGCCATAAGTAAGCGCTAAATAACATGGACCAGTATAAAAAAATGACTCATTTTGTCAGTTTAAAAATACTTTGTAATATTTTTGAGAACATTGATGCTGTTAACACTTTTAAGTTATTATGAGCAACTATTATAATGATGCATTTTAGCAAATTATTAACAATAGCTAATTTAACTTGTTTTGAGTTTTTTGTAACGCTTTTTGAAGTTAAAATAGCTATTGTTAATAATTTGTTAAAATGAATTATTTGAGCCACTCATTATAACTCAAAAGTGTTTATCTCAAATAAGTTAGGATTCGTATATAACTAAAGTAATGCAGCTGTATGTTTTAATAAAGTTCCTAAAGCAAATTATAAGATGTATGAATGCTCTTTCAGTATTATTGGTGGTAAATTGTGGAACCAGTTGCCTGCAAATCTGAGAAATTCTCAATCTATAAATTGTTTTAAATCACAATTAAAAAAATTATTATTCGATCGATACTTGGATTCATGATTAATTATTTAGCATATTATTATGTGTGTTGCTCACAATGTATTATAAATTTCTCAATTACTATTTTAGTGTAAAAGATTCTCAATTTTCTTTTTTCTTTCTCAAAGTTTTATAAAATGTATATATATTATCAATTAAAATTTTAAATAAGAGAAAATATATTTTTTTCTAATAAAATTTTGTACTATTAAATTAAATTATAGTTAAAATTTTAATTAATTTAATTATAAAATATATCTAACATTATATGTCAAACATTACTAATATCTATTGTAACTGACTGTACTGTAAAAAAAAAAAAAAAACAAAAAAAAAAACAAAAAAAAAATAAAAACAAAAAAAAACAAAAAAAAAAACAAAAAAACAGTTGGGTTAAATTGAGAGGTTGTTATGCCTGATTTTGCCCAATAAAAGCCGTTAATTATTATTATTATGTTTCTAATATAGAAATATTTATGCTAAATAATGACATAAATGCAGCAAAATGACATAATGTTTGTGTCGATGTTCATGTCTTATATCTGCGTTGTTACTTTGCCTCAAGGCTAGAGCCTGATGCAGCCAGGATGCAGGCAGACAGGCGAGCTCGGTGACTCACTCTAAGTAGTTAGTGTATAGCCCTGACTGCCTAATTACATCACTTAGTAATTAATATGTACTTGCAAAGACAAACTTAACACCAGGCTAAGAGGAAAAATTGTAATTAATGTTTTATAAAACACTCTCTTCTTATTTGCGACCTCAATGCACTACAATAATGCACTTCCTATATTAATGCGCTTGGAGGCCATACTGGAGTAGTGAATAACATTGCTCAGCATAGGGCAAACTTTGATGCTTATTTTTGACGAGAAAATCGGTTAATTTTTTGTTATTGCTATTTTTCTCACATACTTGAGATACTAATTCAGCTATTAACAACATCAATGCTCTCAAAAATATTGCTTAGCATTTTTGAACTCCCTAAATGAGTAATTTTCCTATGCGGTCCATGTTATTGAGTTATCAAATATGGCATCGATTTTAACATGCAAAGCCATATGTGTCTATAGTTTTAAAATATGCACTGAATAAGAACTTATAATATATATATTTTTTATTATTTATTCAACGCGTAATATTAATTAAATAAATTATTTAAAAGAACTAATAAACGAGAAAAACTCCACGATATTATAGTGATTATTACTTAACATCTCGCTATCTAGTGCACCAAATTTAATATTTCTGGAAATTAAAATATTTAATTAAAAAAAGCAAACAGTTTTCCTTGGCGTTTCTAGCGTGGTGCGGCGAGATCTGATGCAACACTTGAGAGAGAGAGAGAGAGAGAGAGAGAGAGAGAGAGAGAGAGAGAGAGAGAGAGAGAGAGAGAGAGAGAGAGAGACCTTGTGAGCCAACTACAAATCTCTCCTTCATTGTTGCACCGTGTTATTATCAAAGTCTATTGTTGAGAGGCACTGCAATACTGTGCGTAATATATACTCGACTCAAAAAACCTCAGTCGATTTAAATCGGGCATGCCTACAGTATCGCCCATTGTCACATTTGAGGAGAAGGGGGGCGGCTGGGCGATACCGTAAAAGGTCGAACGGCAGGTAACTCAGGTTTTTTGAGTCGAGTATAGCTCTCTCTGCCTCTCTCTCTGTCTCTCTCTCTCTCTCTCTCTCTCTCCTGATATATGTCTTAAATTTGCATATTAACAATTCAATGGTCAACTAATTCTCAGGTAATATAACTGACGTAAGTTACGCTACATTCATGTTCTCCACACATATAAAATTGCTATACATGATGACTCTTGTAAATGACAACAGGTATATATTGACCTGGCCCAGGTATTGAGATACAATGTCAGGTAATGCAGGTGAGACATGATTACATTGTAGTATATCAATACCTGGGCCAGCCTAATGTGCACCTGTTGTCATTACGTATACATAATATATAATTATGTTTTACCTGTATTCTAATTATGAAATCGATTGTCTATTGAAAGTTAATCGAGTATAATAATTTAAATTTAATATTTTTTTATATTATATAAACTTAAAGTTTTTTAAATTATTTTGTGTCTCCAAATGCTATCCAATGTAAAAGAAATATTTTAATTTCCTCATTAGATAATTAAACTGCACAGCACAATAATTGATAATTATTTCTTAAATATTTTTAATTTTAATTTTTAATTTTTATTTTAATTATAAAATTTTAAGAAATGTAAATAATGATAATTTTTTTAAAAATTTGCTTAAAAAAATTTTGCTTTATAAAGAATATTATACTTTAGAATCCTTTTTTGATAAAAACTCAAAGGTAGATAACATCGATGTTTTAATGTTCACCACCCATACAACATTGGAATATTATACTGATGATACAGTTTCACAAACTTCATTATAATTTTATTATAGATTAATAATTTAGTAATAGTTGTGTAATTTATTGTATTGTTGTATTCTTGTTGTTATTTGTATGATTTATTATGTTATATTTGACAAGACCAATGCTTGTTGTAACTTTGATTGTTACTATGAACTGCCTGGGTCAATAAAGATTATTTATTTATTTATTTATTTTTATTTATTTTATAACGCAAAGATTATGTAGATAAATGTTTTTAAACCAGGGTATAGAGCATAAATTATAACTTATTTATATTTTTGCGGCAGACATTTCTTTCCTTATTTATTTAACGATTTATTTATATTAAATTCACAAACATTATAATATTTATTTATTTTTACGCACTATTGAACTGGCTAGAGAGTGTGAGAGAGAGAGAGAGAGAGAGAGAGAGAGAGAGAGAGAGAGAGAGAGAGAGAGAGGTTGCGACTTCTAGAAAAGATCGCAGCTGAAGGTCGTTAATGTAAAAAGTGCCACAATTTTTTAATTGAAAAAAGTGCACACTAAATACCAGGCCTGGCGAAGTGTGACTGCAAAGTTTCAGTAGCCGAGGTGTTTAGTAATATACAAGTATTGTCTGCGATCTTTTATCAATTTTATAATAGTCAAATGTATTTCTGATTTAAATATTTATGACCTCAGTGCAGTAGTTTTCTCACAAACACACTAACAAGAGGCTTCTACAATGTTAAATTAGTACATTTTACTGTCTTAAAACACGTAAAAGTATGTCTAGTATTCCACATTTAAATATTTGTGACCTCAGTGCAGTAGTTTTCTCACAAACACACTAACAAGAGGCTTCTACAATGTTAAATTGTAAGAATTTCGTAGTTAAAAAAGTCCGCTGACTTGACAACTCACATCACATAATTGCCTGTTTGTTCACTTATTATGATTGTTAGTTATACTCTCATAAAAAAAACAAGCTGCCTCATTAATTGATACAAATTCTGGTAGATCAAATGTCAGTCCGTGACGTCATGTTAATTTGTGATGACGTCATTGATAGCAAGCAGGCCTGAGTTCACCACACTTTATTTGTCATGCGGATATGTCCTGTACTGTGCTGCGTACATCTGCTTTGTCAGGAATATGGCATTTGAATATTTTGTACTAATGAATGAATGAATGAATGAATGAATGAATGAATGAATGAATGAATGAATGAATGAATGAATGAATGAATGAATGAATGAATGAATGAATGAACGAACGAACGAACGAACGAACGAACGAACGAACGAACGAACGAACGAACGAACGAACGAACGAACGAACGAACGAACGAACGAACGAACGAACGAACGAACGAACGAACGAACGAACGAACGAACGAACGAACGAACGAACGAACGAACGAACGAACGAACGAACGAACGAACGAACGAACGAACGAACGAACGAACGAACGAACGAACGAACGAACGAACGAACGAACGAACGAACGAACGAACGAACGAACGAACGAACGAACGAACGAACGAACGAACGAACGAACGAACGAACGAACGAACGAACGAACGAACGAACGAACGAACGAACGAACGAACGAACGAACGAACGAACGAACGAACGAACGAACGAACGAACGAACGAACGAACGAACGAACGAACGAACGAACGAACGAACGAACGAACGAACGAACGAACGAACGAACGAACGAACGAACGAACGAACGAACGAACGAACGAACGAACGAACGAACGAACGAACGAACGAACGAACGAACACGAACGAACGAACGAACGAACGAACGAACGAACGAACGAACGAACGAACGAACGAACGAACGAACGAACGAACGAACGAACGAACGAACGAATGATTAAATTAATTATTTAATTAATTTAATCATTAATTAATTATAAACAAATAAGTAAGTAAGTATCATGACGCCATAATCTTTCGGTGTAGGTCAGGATTAAACCTTTTCAGTATGGGCATATAATAAAGAATAATGGTATGGGCTTTTATGTATGTTCTGAGGCTTACCAGACTTCAGGCTCAACCCGTTATCACACTCTTCTGGGCTCGACAAATAAGTAAAATAAAAAAATAAAAAAAAAATCAAAGAATAATTCCATAAGTAATTCAATAAATAATTCTATAAGTAAATTAATAAATAAATTAATATAAATAAATAAATAAATAAATAAATATATATATATATATATATATATAAATAAATAAATAAATAAATAAATAAATAAATAAATAAATAAATAAATAAATAAATAAATAAATAAATAAATAAATAATTAAATAAATAAATAAATAAATAAACAAACAAATAACCAAATAGATATCAAAATATTTCAGACCACATTGTGTGATGTTTCAATAAAAAGTTAAAAACCTCCCAGAGGCCAAAAGTAAAATTTCTCTCGTTATAATTGAGTGATAACAGTTTGTGCTGATATCGCAAGCGAGCGAGCGCATGCAATGTATAATATCCGCCAAGTTAGCACGCTGTACCGCGATATCTCATGTCCCGCGGGCCCACCCGGTGATAGTGCAATCAACTCCGCTAACTTTCACCTTTTTGTGTGTCTCCCCTGCCCCCTCCTACCTCCCGCACTGGGCTAATTAATAAAGTAAGCATACGAGGCTTTATAAACGGAAAGAATAAATTACGTAATTTATGCTGCATTTATGTCATATAGCATAAATTATAACAATATTAATAATTATATTAAACATTAAATAATTAAATTAAAATAAATAAAATAAATTTTGAATTTTGAATTTTTAAAATTTGAATTTTGAATTATTTTCTACATAATATTTATGCTATAACATCATAGTTATTATGCAGTATAGCATAAATTATGCTGTATTAATCTAATTGTGCTGAAATTGAGATAGCATAATTATTACTTACTTATTTTTGTCCACGCAAAAAAATTAAAATTTAATCAGTGTAAGTTGAAAATCTGAATATATTATAGGCATAGACCAGACGAAATATATTTTTATTTGTAATAATTAATCCACAATATTAGAACTCCAAAACTGATGACAATTTTTACCAAAAAAAAAATAATGTAAACATGGCCCCACAAGGCAATGGGAAATAAACTGTAAAGTATGCAATTTACGTGAATATTTCTGTTAGTGTTCTCAAAAACATGTAATAATGAATATTAAAATATTCTATGGGTTGCATAAATTGAAATTTTGTGATCACTGCTGCGAAGCTACCGTTGGTTTTTGAGACAAACTAAAGTTATTTATAGAAGACCCATCAAGTGTAATTAGTAATAATTATGCTGGCCCATTTACAGCAAAATTTGTTCCCTATATTTATGCTATATTACATAATAACTATGTTATATATATAGCATAAATATTACGTGGTACAGCATAATTATTTATGTTATTCTCAGTTAGTATTATGGATGGTGAAATAACATAAATGCAGCGTAAAGTTATGTAATTTACTCTTTTCGTGTGTGTTGTAAATGCCAATGTCTTATTCTGGTCTATGCCTTTAATAAATACAAATAAAAAAATATTCTCTTGGTGTAATAAAAAATAAATTGCAAACATATAAATTAAAAATAAAGAACAGCTACAGGACTGTTTGCTCGTTCAATTATTGAGATGAAATTCGGCCACGCACGCACACTTGCACGAGTGTTAATTAAGACTGCTAATTAATTTAGCCTCATTAAGCCATAACGTCTCTTATGTATCTTCACATACAAAAATAACTACGTAATAACTGTTATCTCATTTCAGCACAATTTGTTCCATACAGCATAATTAATATCTTACGAATGCCGGGCTGTGTACTTAGGCCGTGGCCGGCCCGTGTGAGCTTTTCTATTAAGACTGTATTACGTTCTATGTCTTTACAGAGTAGAACAAGTCAAATAATACAAAATACATCAACACAATAATAAAATGTGGAATATATCACTACGTTTGATATACATTATACTAAAAAATTTAGAAAAGGAAAATGAATAGGAAAGTTCTTAGCTGTCGATAAGACAATGTCTTGACTGGGACTCGGATGGGTGTAGCACGATAACACAATATGGCAAGCAGCAATATATATATATATATATATATATATATATATATATATATATATATATATATATATATATATATATATATATATATATATATATATATATATATACATATATATATCCTACAACATAGTACAGACTACAGACAACTTGCATGCCATTTTTTATTATTATTATTTTTTTTATGAAAAATAAATATTAGTGTATAAGATTATAAAATATTAGCATACAATTTGTATATGTAGCATATACATATAAGATATTAGCATTGAGCCACGAGGCAGGCCTGATTTGACGTCGTTTATATCTGATAAATCGAATCAAATCAACTCGAATCAAATCAAATCAATTTATTGACCTCCTCAAGACAAATCATACAATTTTCAGACAACATAAGACATAAATAAATAAATAAATAAATAAATAAATAAATAAATAAATAAATAACTAAATAAATAAATAACTAAATAACTAAATAACTAAATAAATAAATAAATAAATAAATAAATAAATAATAAATAAATAATCGTCTTTATTAAAAAAATGCATAGAAAAAAAATACCAATCCTTGCAAGGGCGAGGTTTAAGCCTATATAACAAATATCTGGCCCACTCCTTCACCTAACTTGTAAGTCCAACAAAAGATAACAATTAAGTTTTTGATTCCATACAAACTTATACGTAACGTATCAACGTATCATTGCCAAATCAAAATACAAAAACTGTGCAGAGAAGTTCTTACTATCAAACAGCTAAATATTATGATTTCTTACCAATTATTTTTAGAGATGTGAAAAATAATGTATTGTATAAAAATTTAGTAAAAATATTGTTGATTTTATAAAAGACCATTACAATGTTAATGATTTTTATATGATAAGAGTAAAATATCTTAAGAAAATATATTGGAAATAAGTAAATATGAAGAATTGAAGAAATATTTTTAATTTTTATTTGTTTTTAATTATTTTTTCAATTGTGGAGACCGAATGTTCAGTTCTTACACCTATTTCTGAGCATCTAAAATTTTTTAGTTACCGTACATGTTTTATTTTTTTCTGTGTAACATTTATTTAATTTAATAATTAATAATAATAATTAACAACTTTTATTGGGCGAAATCAGGCATAACAACCTCTCAATTTAACCCAACTGTTTTACAGTACAGTCAGTTACAATAAATATTAGTAATGTTTGACATATAATGTTAGATATATTTTATAATTAAATTAATTAAAATTTTAACTATAATTTAATAATTAATATTAAGTAAAACGGACAAGATGAATGTAGTGTATGTAAACTAACTTGTCTGAGGTCCTTAAATAATTTTTTTTAAATATTTTACGATTAGTTTTTTTGAAGAAAAGAGTGTGTTTCAGAACTGAGATTAACGCTAATTTCATTATTATTATTTTAATATTCACAAATATAAAGGAACTGATTCGAACAACTTGTATCATAAAATTGAAAAGAGTTAGTTGTGGCGATGTAGTTAATAAAGACACACACGTCCACTTCACTTTCAAACATATCTGGCTCGCCTTCTGCAACGTCCCAGTTGGAGTAGTCAAAATGTTGGCCAGTCCCACTCCACATGTATAAGGTACCGTGTACACGGATACCTGACGTCCACAGGTCGCTACCTTTATAACCTGACAAAACAAACAAACATCTTAAGTATTATTCACATGACGCGTAAATTTGACGTGCGTAACAAAGCTGGAACAATGTAATCAAATGGAGCCGTTCACATGTAATTTTCAAAAACTATGTGAACGGCTCCACTTGTTACATTGTTCCAGCTTTGTTACGCGCGTCGACGCACGTTGACGCGCGTCAAATTTACGCGTCATGTGAATAATACTTTACCGCACGAAGAGAATAAATTACGTAACTTTATATGCTACAGTTATGTTATTATAGCATAAATAATGCTAAATTAGAACAACATAATTATTTATGCTGTACAACTTAATATTTATGCTATGTAGCATATTTATTATGCAGTATAGCATAAATTATGCTTTAATGAAAAAATTGTACTAAAAATGAGCTAGCATAATTATTACGTATTTATTTTTGTCCGTATATTAAAACTTTTGGTCCACCAAGTTATTATTGTTTGTACTTAAGAGTTACATCTATGTAACTGAACAATTTTCTATACAATGTAGGTTTTACGTGTGCTTATTTCGCTTATAGATGTCATTTGGATCGTCGGATTCATCGAGGCACGTCTTTTTTGTCCCACGCATTTTTTCGTGGCGCCATTTTCGGGTGTGAAAAATTTCAAAAAGCGCTGATTTTCTGAACCCAGAAAAAAATGGTTTGAACCATCTTGTTCGGCGGCTCATGAAAACACCCCCAAATTTTTTTTCAGAGCGATCGGAAGCACCCCCGAATTACTACGGGCGTCCGCACCCCAAATATATATATATATATATAAAATATATTATTTTTGCAGCAATTTTGATTTATTACAACACTAAAGTCGTACTAACTCTTGACGGGTATCCAAATATTTTGGGGAAGTTTCAAAATAATATTCGTTCAAGTAATTAAATATTTTCTCTATTCTTTAACTTTCAACTAGTTACTTAATTACCATTAGCAATGAGGTATTCGTCAAATAGAAGATTCTTTTCCCGGCTGTCAATCGAGATCATCTTCATGCCAATACCATTACAAGTCAATAACGCGTCGTCATAGGGAACCTGCAAACAGTGACATATTTACGTTAAAAACACTCACAAATATTGCATTATATACTATAACATATTAATCATCACTCACCTCTGCCTCGCTGATGTAGTACAAGGAGCCATTGATGGTCACTAGTGCTTTCGTCTCAGACTCTGGCTCTATACCTGAAATATACATCATAATTGTAGGAATTTATAATTTATAAAAATATTTAACTATTTCATAATATATTTATCACGAAACTTTTAATCTAATATATCGAGGGCTACGCGGCCTTTCGGAACATCTACATCCTTCGCACGCAAGATATAGAAATATGTGTATTCTCCGCGCACCGGACTAAAGAAACATCTGCGCTCTCCGCGGGCTTTAACATTGAAACATTTGCAGTCTTCGCGGCTGCACTAAATAAAATATCTACAAACTTCGCGTATAGCAATAATAAAATATCTTCAAAATGAACTTTTGGTTCTTCTACTATTTTTTTTTTTTTTTTACCTACTTTTACAAGTGTAAATGTTGTATGATATTTAATGATATCATATAAATAAATAAAAATTCTATAAATTAATGTATTTTAAAAGTTTTTTATAGAAATGGTTATTTTATTACCAAAAATTTGAAATATAAATAATTATCGAAGAACCTTTTTTTTAAATAGAAAGTTAAAAAAAAAATAATAATAATAATAAAAAAAAAAAAAAAAAAAAAATTACGTCTTAAAAATAATTCCTCCGCGGCTTATTACAATATAAAAAAACTCTGAATAATTTATGTATGTGATGTATAGCACTGCACTTTATTTTTTACTCTGCTTTTTTTAATCAATCACAACTATACTATAAATACACGACCACTCATTTCACTGTCTACACTGAAACTGAAGTTTAATTGTCACGCAGTTTAATGATTGTCTTCGTATAAATTTGAACTTTGAAACACGGGAATAGAAAAATATTTTACTATATTGGATTCAAGTATAAAGTTCAAATAAAATAGATTACCTTGATTATTATAGACGTTGGCATGAAAAAGTTTCAGTTTATTATAAACCAGTGGCGAGACAAGTTATCTTGTGATAATATGATATAATTTTAAAGAAAGTAAAAAAAATATATATATATTATAACTAATAGATTTTTAAAAATTATTTTATTATACCATAGTTCATGAGACTAAATATACAACCATTCAATTACTAGTATTATTTAACCAGTTGTTAAATATTTTGATTACTACACTAGAACAGGTAAGCTTAAATAAAATAAAATCTCTTGAATTTATTCATAATATACTTTTAAATATTATTTTTATCTATATTGATAGCTTAAAAATAAAACTAAGTAATAAATTGTATGTACATCGTATTTTTACGTTAAACCTATTTAGGTACGCAAATAATGTAGATATTTTATTATTGCTATGCGCGAAGTTTGTAGATATTTTATTTAGTGCAGCCGCGAAGACTGCAAATGTTTCAATCATGATATTATATCATGGTTTCAATGTTAAAGCCCGCGGAGAGCGCAGATGTTTCTTTAGTCCGGAGCGCGGAGAATACACATATTTCTATATCTTGCGCGCGAAGGATGTAGATGTTCCGAAAGGCCGCGCAGCCCTCGATATATATATATATATATATATATATATATATATATATATATATATATATATATATATATATATATATATATATGACAGTTTCTTTGCTTATGAAAAATATATACCACACAACAGGCTATACCGCACAACGTGTAATTTAATAGAAATGAGTGAGATGAGGTGGATTGGTGAAACGTTCCGAAATACTTCTGACTTGAAGTGGACCACTACTACTTGCACTGCCAAGACTGACTGCATGGCCAGAGACATGAAACATCTCTACAGCAATGAAATGAGGTGCAACTTCATCTTAACTTTATATTGGTTTTATATTTCCCCACCGTTCAGTTTGTGCGATATCAGTCGTTCACATATAGCTATAACTTAAGAAACTATTTTAAACAGGGTTGAGGATGATTGCAAATAAATGAATGAATCATAATTAATATTATGTACATAATGTAAAATAAACTGGCTTACTATTACTGCTGACTGGGTGAATCATCTGGACCAAAACCTGCAAAATATGAAATTATTTAATTTACGTTAGGTTTAACTGTTGAGTGAGTGAGTGAGTGAGTGAGTGAGTGAGTGAGTGAGTGAGTGAGTGAGTGAGTGAGTGAGTGAGTGAGTGAGTGAGTGAGTGAGTGAGTGAGTGAGTGAGTGAGTGAGTGAGTGAGTGAGTGAGTGAGTGAGTGAGTGAGTGAGTGAGTGAGTGAGTGAGTGAGTGAGTGAGTGAGTGAGTGAGTGAGTGAGTGAGTGAGTGAGTGAGTGAGTGAGTGAGTGAGTGAGTGAGTGAGTGAGTGAGTGAGTGAGTGAGTGAGTGAGTGAGTGAGTGAGTGAGTGAGTGAGTGAGTGAGTGAGTGAGTGAGTGAGTGAGTGAGTGAGTGAGTGAGTGAGTGAGTGAGTGAGTGAGTGAGTGAGTGAGTGAGTGAGTGAGTGAGTGAGTGAGTGAGTGAGTGAGTGAGTGAGTGAGTGAGTGAGTGAGTGAGTGAGTGAGTGAGTGAGTGAGTGAGTGAGTGAGTGAGTGAGTTACAAAATAACAACAATTGTGCTCTACAAGACAGCAAATGTTCAATGTAACAACAGTTACGTAAACTAGAGATATAAAAGACTCCAGACAATAATTAGGTTACTCACCACAAATATAAGACAAGTGACACACAGAGCTGCAGTAGAGAACCTCATCTCTGTACCTAACTGATGTTAATTATACACTAACGTAGCTTTTTATACATTTGTCTTATCTGATATAATATACAGATCGCAGTAAGTTCAGTTAATACTATACTAATGCTATCTATCTATCTTATACCTAAGATAGGGATTTTATTGTTTTTACACAATATTTGATGTGTTAATACTGTTAATATATTTTTTTATTGATAAAATTTCTATTCATGGATTAATTAATAATGTTTTTCTTTTATTGTTTCTGCGTTTAATTTTCTATCTTTGAGATTATACATAAATAAAGTGTATATATGTACTTATGTAGTATTATATACATGATACTTGATTATAATATAATTTCAAAGCTTTTCTAATTTTGTATTCTTGCATTTTTGCGGCGAAATTTTGAATTACATCATTAAGGGATCGTTTTTTTCAACAATAGCTTCCTATCCTGTTTATATATCCATGGTGGTGAGAGATTGCAATAAATAAAACAATATTAGTAAATGATGTTTGTAATGTCAATATTATTGTTGACAAATGTAGCGGTAACCATTATTACACGTGATATCATGCCAGCGATGTGCGACGGCAGCGGTGTGTACGATGACGCAGACGTCCACCTCAGTGCTGGGCAAGTCAGGTTGTAATCCCTCGGAGTTCCAGTTAGTGAATGTAAACTTCTTTCCTGAACCCGTCCACATGAACACATTGTCTTGTACACGTACTCCTGATGTGTAGAAATATTCTCCTGCATAGCCTGCAAGATAGATATAGATAGATAGATAGATAGATAGATAGATAGATAGATAGATAGATAGATAGATAGATAGATAGATAGATAGATAGATAGATAGATAGATAGATAGATAGATAGATAGATAGATAGATAGATAGATAGATAGATAGATAGATAGATAGATAGATAGATAGATAGATAGATAGATAGATAGATAGATAGATAGATAGACAGACAGACAGACAGACAGACAGACAGACAGACAGACAGACAGACAGACAGACAGACAGACAGACAGACAGACAGACAGACAGACAGACAGACAGACAGACAGACAGACAGACAGACAGACAGACAGACAGACAGACAGACAGACAGACAGACAGACAGACAGACAGACAGACAGACAGACAGACAGACAGACAGACAGACAGACAGACAGACAGACAGACAGACAGACAGACAGACAGACAGACAGACAGACAGACAGACAGACAGATAGATAGATAGATAGATAGATAGATAGATAGATAGATAGATAGATTACCATTATTGTCGAGGTATTCTTGCAGTAGATATTGCTTGGCTGGGGTCTCGACTGATAACAACTTCATGTTCAAACTGTTGCAAGTCTGCAGTGCGTACTTGAAATCGCCCTGTAATAACAATAAGTAATCAACAATACAAATGCACATACAGGCAGTCTAAATCTGGCATAAACATATTGGTGCTTCAAAATAAAGTAATGCTGTTCGTAAACCCTGTTCTCTTGCACCAAAAAATGCGCATATTTAGTTAAAAATTTCTGAAAGCCATTAGAAATTGTATTGGGCATGTCAAATACTTAATCCAACTGACCACATCTTCACTGATGTAGTAGAAAGTGCCATTGATGTTGACCAAATCTCGAGTCACGGCAATGTTAGTACTGGCCTCCACTGTAACCAAACACTTGCCATCAACATCTTTAATTATATAAAAAACGTAAAGTTTATTGGGAACCATCATATTATGCCGCTTCTGTAGACTCACAAACTGGGGGGAAAAAAAGGGACTGAAACCGGAACCGGTTCTTAAGAACCGCGTTTAGGAACCGCAAAAATTGGAGGTGGTTCCGGTCCGTGGAAAAAACTAGTGACTGATAAAGGAACAATAGTTTTGAGGCCGACTTTAGGTGATTTCGGTCAAATCTACTTACTACGCATGCGCAGTACGTCGAAACGGAAGCGGCTGTGAGCGAAATCACTTATAGTCGGTCTCAAAACAGTTGCTCTTTTATTAGTCACTAGGCGACTCTAGGCACGGCAAGAATAAATTACGTAATTTATGCTGCATTTATGTCATTATAGCATAAATGATGCTATAGATCAAAACAACATAAATAATTATGCTGTCCAACGTAATATTTATGCTATGATAGTATTGACATTGTAGTATGAACATTGCATTATAACATACAGTAATAAATAATAGTTCTTTATTGGGTTTAGATATTTATATACATAAAAAACAAACAAGTAAATTATCCAACCAGCATGCAGGTGATGAGAAAAAGGCAAAATGCCTATAGGGTGGTTTCATTCATGTTAAAGTCGACGTCATAAGTGAGTACTAAATAACATGGGCCAATATAGGAAAATGGCACATTTTGCCAGTTTAAAAATACTTCGCACTATTTTTGAGAGCATTGGTGTTGTTTGTTAACAGGTTGAAATAGTATCTCAAGTATGTGAGAAAAATAATAATGACAAAAAAATAGCTAATTTTCCAAAGAAAATAGCCAAAAACTAAGTTTGTTCTATACTGAGCAATGTTATTCAATGCTCAAGAAGAGCATCAACAAGCCTTCAGAATGACGTCATGCGTACACACCCTATATACTCGACGTTATCTCACACCATAGTATCCGAAATACTGCTTTGTCAATTAAACATACAATTAACATACAGAGTATAGCATAAGCAGCAGGGTCGGACTGAAGCAGAGGTCTCGGGTCCCTCTGAGGCATGTCCGCTATCGCCAAAATTGCTCTTATGGCCATCAGTCTGAGCCTGAAAATAAGTAATAAAATAATTGATACTCACATGGGGCTCGTAAATGTGTTGAGTGCACTGCCGTTACCTGCCAGAACAAAGAGAGACGCTGAAATATTGTAGCAGGCTTATGCCAAAGTGTGTATAGTGATAAAATAAACAAACTGACAGCCCAACAATACTAACAAAGTGCTATATAGCAGACGACTTGGTGTTCCTGTCTACATTTAACATGCTTTCTTATGGGGCAATGAAGCAGCTATAACTGCAGTTGGAATTATTTCTTAGAGCTGACATTTTTACTGAAGCGTGCTAAGCATCAAAATTTTTGTTTTCCTGGATTCCAATCGATTTGGTTGAAAAACATTATTTTTACTCAATTGACTTCAAATTGAGGAAAACAAAAGCTTTTAAGGCTCTGTAAGCTACAGAAAAAATTTCAGCTATGAGAAATATTTTTAACTGCAGTTATAGCTGCTTCATTGCTCCATAAGAAAGCATGTTAAATGTAGACAGGAACACAAAGTCGTCTGCTAGCACTTTGTTAGTATTGTTGAGCTGTCAGTTTGTTTATTTTATCACTAAACCTACTTTTGCAACGTCTGCTATTAGACATGCATTATATTCAAAAATGTCTAGTTAATGTATTAAAGGTACCGACTGATATCTCGCAAACTAGACGGCTGTGAATTATAATATTAACACAAAGTAAAGTTGAAATATTACTTAAAAGTTTAGTTATGTCAAACATGTGAAAACACGATCAAATATTATTTAAGTTAATCCACTTTAAAGATAACATGCAGATGTAGAAATTCAAAATGTAGCGGCAAATTTTAGTCTAATTAGAAACTTTTTTACAATTCAAAATATTAATGAACCTTTTTTTTGGAACTAAAAAATATATTTTTTAAATTTACATGTTTCCATGTGAAAATTAAAATATTTGTTTTATTGAAATTAAATAATGTACAAAGAATTATTGCAAAAATATAGTTTTTATTTTAATGATTTCCGGTCCAAGTTGGTCACCCTCTTCATTAAAACCCTTGTCAACTTATTTTTTATTATTTAGAATACTAGATTGATAATTACCATACCTTATTATCCATGAATTAGACACCAACACGTTGATTTTGTATTTATTTTCAATTTGACGGTTATTTCACGTATCTGACGCCACAATATACCGCCACCAATCACAGTCACCGCTTTGGTCACGTGATAAATTTAAGCCCCCTCCCTCAAGTTCTTTACCCCTATCACGGCCCCATTGGTACATTGCGACGTCAGATACGTGAAATAACTGTTAAAATAAATAAAAATAAATACAAAATCAACGTGATAGTGTCTAATTCATGGATAATAAGGTATGGTAATTATCTGTCTAGTATTCTAAATGATAAAAAAGTAAGTTGACAAGGACTTTAAAAGAAATACTTACATAAAAACAGGCACACAAAGTAAGAAGTGCCGCAGTGGTCCTCATATTGATGGTATATATTTAATACTTCAAGTCAAATGGACATACAAATATAACACTATCTATAATACCTGGTTCAACTGTACTAATTATCCTACACAATATTATAATTAATACACTTCGCAGATAAAAAATTCATTCATTTTTTTATCAGTTTTCTTTATCTATATTTTTTATATTGCATCATTTCTTATTTTAAAGTTTTAAAAATATCAATTATTTTAATAAAGATAAATTTATTAATGAATGATGACCAACATTTACTGAAGTAATTACGTGCCACTCTAAAAATTGGTGCATTACTTTAGTTACGAATCCTAACTTATTTAAGATATACACTTTTAAGTTATTGTGAGTAGCTAAAATAATGCATTTTAGCAAATTATTAAAAATAGCTAATTTAACTTAAAAGAGTTTAAAAAAACTTTTAAAAATGCAAAACAACTTAAATTAGCTATTTTTAATAATTTGCTAAAATGCATTATTTTAGCTACTCATAATAAGTTAAAAGTGATTATCTTAAATAAGTTAGGATTCGTAACTAAAGTAATGCACAATTTTTTAGAGTGTGATAGAAATTTTCAGTTTAAAAAAACATATATGGCAAAAAACATACTTAAAACAATGCATGTATGTCTAGACAGTCTAGTATTTCTTACTTTAATATCTCCGCAATTGGTATTATCAAAAAAAAAAAAAAAAAAAAAAAAAAAACTTCAAAACTGTTATAGAATGACTATAATACTGTTCGTAAACAGTGTTCTCTGCTACTAAAATGACGAGCAACTTTGGTTAATCAAATGGATTGCGCATATTTTGGTGCAAGAAAACAGGGTTTAGGAACAACACTTATATAAAATAAGCTTTAAAATTAAAACCTGATGTTTTTGTAAAAACAAGACTCAATCTCTTGTGACGTCACTAACGTTTTTATATTTTCTATATTGTGTCAGGAAAACAAAATTACGTATTGAATAGTAAAAATTTTTTAAAAAAATTATACAAACAATTTGAAAAAGTAAAAATTAAATTACTAATAAATATTATCGTGCAGGAATTATTTTTTAATTGGAACTTTAATATTAATAAAAGTTTTAAGATATACTGTTTTTTTAATTATTAATTTTATTGATTGGAATTAACTAGTATAAATAAAGGTTTTAAAAAATGATACGATATATATTTTAATTTTTTTAATTATAAATTTTATTGTCACACACTTTAGTACAGCTCAGTTTTTTTTTTTTTTTTTTGTTTGTTTGTTTTTTTTTTTTGTTTTTTTTTTGAAAGTAAAAATGTATAAAACAAAGTACAAAAGTTGAAGAGTATTTAATTTCAATTGACTAATAAAGGAACAATTGTTTTGAAGCTGTTTTTATGTAATTTCGCTCACATCCGCTTCCGTTTTAACGTACTGCGCATGCGTGCGTATGATTACTCTAAAAAACGGAAAAGGAAGTGCCGGAAAAGGAAACCACGTGACAGTGAAAGTGGTAGAAAACTTCGTGCCAGCAGCAAGCTAGCCTTGAGCTGCCTCCCATCTTTACCGTCACGTGGTTTCTTCTTCCGGCCACTTCCTGTTCCGCATTTTGAGTAATTATAAGCACACTTTAGCGGTCCATTTATAGGAAGTGGATGTGAGCGAAATCACTTTTATAAAATAAGCCTCAAAACAGTTGTTCAACTCGACAAAAACTTTACTCTTTTTATAACTTGAGTAGTTTTATTCATTTTACAAACTTAAAATGCCAATTCAAAAGTTTTATTTGTAAGGTATTCATAACTTAAGTAATACACCCGTTTTTATAGAGGGTTCACGCATACAATATAGTATAAATGATATATGTTGTTGTTATGCATACTTCTTGCTAGATGAAGTTTGCATATATAACGTATTTATTATTAAGATTGTAACAAATGCTGAGCCAATGTACAAATGTCGTCAGTTAAGCAGAGGCTGCTTGTTCACAAATGTAATATTGAGGCAGAGCGCAGAGCACGTCGTCCCAGCGATGTGCCACTGTCTCTGTGCCTAACATGACACATACGTCCACATCAGTGGTCAGTAAGTCTGGCTGACCACTAGCTGTGTCCCAGTACGTGAAGTCGAACATATGTCCATTGCCTGTCCACATGAAAGTGTCGTCTTGGACTCGAACACCGGACGTCAAGAATGTGTCGTTCTCATGGCCTGAAAGTTTGAGCATTTTAACAATGTCCTAGGAATTTTAACGTTTTTTTAACTCATGCTATATCACTCTATCAGCTTGTCCACAGTTTTGCAATGCTTTAAGTATTGTGGAATCAACGGTTATGATGACGTCACTAATCGTTGAAATTAGTTACTGTGAAAACATTAGTGACGTCACAAGCGGTGTGATCGAATGAATAAAACGTATATTTTCAAAGACCAACTTATTTATTTCATTGTGATTATCTAACGCTTGTGACGTTTAAATCGTTAGATTGTCAACGTTTAGTGACGTCATAACCGTTGATTCCACAATACTTAAAGCATTGCAAAAGCTAGTAGTGCGCAAGTACGCGACGCGCGTTGCAAAGTTATGGAATCAGTGCAAACAAAAGAAGGAGTAAACATTGCTTTTGAAACTTATATGTGAACGGTTCCATTTGTTTACACCGTATTAACTTTGTAACGCGCGTTGAATTTATATACGCGTCACGTGAGTAATTAGTTACCATTGCTATCGAGGTACTCCGCAAGCAACAACTGCTTGAAGGGAGTGTCTATGGAAGTCAGCTGCAAGTTGAGGCTGTTGCAAATCTCCAGAGCAGTTTTGAAGTCACCCTACACACAATCATGTTAGCATGGTAAAATAATATTAGATATACTATACGTTATAGCTGCTTCATTCATTGCCTCATAAGAGCGCATGTTAAACAAAAACAGCAGGTAGCACTTTGTTAGTATATTGTTGTATTGCCTGACTGGCAGTTTGTTTGTTTTATCATTTTTATTTCTTCTTGCAAATCTTAATTTTAAAGAGACAGACAGACAGACAGACAGACAGACAGACAGACAGACAGACAGACAGACAGACAGACAGACAGACAGACAGACAGACAGACAGACAGACAGACAGACAGACAGACAGACAGACAGACAGACAGACAGACAGACAGACAGACAGACAGACAGACAGACAGACAGACAGACAGACAGACAGACAGACAGACAGACAGACAGACAGACAGACAGACAGACAGACAGACAGACAGACAGACAGACAGACAGACTGACAGACAGACAGACAGACACATATAAACTGACCATATCGTTACTAAAATAGTAGAAGGTTCCGTTGATATTGATCAGCTCCCTGTTTTGCAGACTGGATACCTCATGTTGAGGATCTATATGTGACAATTAGTATATTTAATTAATATCCATATCATTAGCATGATAACATAAATACACAATTATAACTAGTCATGACTTCGATATAAATAAATATGCACTTACTGCGTTCTGCTAGCGACTGCACCTCAACCTATGAAATAAATAAACTAGTTAGTTTTAAATATTAAATATACCCATAGCATTGTATTATTATATAATATAATACAATGTATATATATATATATATATATATATAACATTGTTTTAAAAGTGAATAATTAACTAACAGCTAAAACTTAGAGCAGACAACTTAAAGCCATAGACCACATAAAACAACATGTGCTTTTTAATGAATAAACACGAAATGGGATCTTCAAACCTGATGACAATTTTTACCAGAATGTTAATGTAGCCCCACGAGAGAGCGTGAAAAAACTGTAAAGTATGCAATTTACTTGAAAATTCATGTTTATGACGTCAGAAACATACAAAAATTAGTATGAAAATGTTGTGCGGGTTGCATAAATTGAATTTTCTGATCACTGCTACGGAGCTAAAGTTGGTTTTTGAGACAAACTAAAGTTATTTATGTAAGTCCCATCAAGTGTTTTGTGATATAAACGCTTATGTTTTTCTCTGGTCTATTCCTGTAATGTGAATATTTTGCGAGCTAGCAACAAACTTACATAATAATTTACTTATCAACTTACATAAGCGGCGCACAATGTAAGAAACAGAACTCCAAGTGCAAGCTGCATCGTGGGGATCGATCAACACAATTGATTGATTTTGTATGTCACTTTAATTTACTGAAATAAAAATTAATCATCATTAATTACCTCATTTTTATTTAGAGATAAAAATATAGGTCGTTATCACAGTTCTTTATCACATCTCAAGTTTTGTAGCTGCATTATGTATGTCTGTATATTATACTACTATGCATTGGTTGCCATGTAAACTGTAAAATATACATCGAGTATGCAATTAGAAAATATTCATGAATAAAATAATGTTTTAGCCATTTATTTCTGCATTTTATTTGATTGTTTGATTTATGCTTCGTTCGTTCGTTCGTTCGTTCGTTCGTTCGTTCGTTCGTTCGTTCGTTCGTTCGTTCGTTCGTTCGTTCGTTCGTTCGTTCGTTCGTTCGTTCGTTCGTTCGTTCGTTCGTTCGTTCGTTCGTTCGTTCGTTCGTTCCTTCATTCCTTCGTTCATTCATTCATTCATTCATTCATTCATTCATTCATTCATTCATTCATTCATTCATTCATTCATTCATTCATTCATTCATTCATTCATTCATTCATTCATTCATTCATTCATTCATTCATTCATTCATTCATTCATTCATTCATTCATTCATTCATTCATTCATTCATTCATTCATTCATTCATTCATTCATTCATTCATTCATTCATTCATTCATATACTTACAAAAAGTAAGCGACCAAATAGATAAACAAAAATGTTTGACGTCTATATGATAGTATTTCTAACGCTAGTGACGTCTTGATAACAAAACATCAATGGAAATTGCAAAGTCAATCTGCTTGCCATAAATCAAATCACAAATTGTTTGATATAAATGCATGTTTATTTAGTTATTTTCAATACAACGTTTTCAACTAAAATTTTAAGTGTGCATATTATTAAATAGCATGGGCAGACCAGGTGTGAGAAAGTGACTTATTTTGCCAGTTTCAAATTACTAAGCAATATTTTCTAGAGCATTGATGTTGTAACAGATTTAATTAGGTTTTCAAGTATGCGACAATTATAATAATAATTTCGTAAAATAAATAGTCTCGTTTGTTCTATGCTGAGCCAGTCGTTGCTACAGTATGGCATCAAAGCGCATTCAGAATGACGTCATGCGCATACATCCTATATGGAACTGAAATCAGTCAGTTTATAATGGTTTGCATGTACTATTGTCTGTGTTTGTCTCGCAGATCATACTTTGTTGTTTGACGAAATATTTTTGTGTTGTTCGCAGGATGTCTTGAAGTTCGGCGGCTAGGTCGCTGGTTATCTCGGCATGCAGAAGTGAGACCTGGAGAACTGAGAGTATACCGACCTGCCGAGGGACATGTTAGCCGGCAACTGGAGCTACGACTGCCGCTAAGACGTCTGAGCATTCTTCGTGCTGAGGATGAGGGTAGTTTAGCATTCAGTTTGGAGCCGCAACAGAGAGCGAGCAGTGCGCTGTCACCTGCTCAGCAACTACCTACCTTGCTCAGGGTGAGTACAATCAATTAATCATGCAGTCAATCAATCAATCAATCAATCAATCAATCAATCAATCAATCAATCAATCAATCAATCAATCAATCAATCAATCAATCAATCAATCAATCAATCAATCAATCAATCAATCAATCAGTCAGTCAGTCAGTCAATCAGTCAATCAATCAATCAATCAATCAATCAATCAATCAATCAATCAATCAATCAATCAATCAATCAATCAATCAATCAATCAGTTAATCAGTATTGATTCAGTCAGGTATACCTAAGCTATAGAGCGATCAGTGCGCTGTCTACACCATATACTCAGGATCAGCATTTATTTAGTGCAATCAATGTAAATAAATCACAATTTGCTTGATTTTGTTGATTGAAAATCAATTTAATTAATCGCAGCCCTTGTCTGCGTGCTGGTTTGAAGCAAGAGTGATCACGAGTTCGATTCTCAGTGCAGTTACATATCGGTGTTGGTGTCAAGATACACATTTTGCTGCCACTGACGAAAGCTAAGTACACATTTTGTTACAAAACATCGATATGGTGGCTTTTTCAAAGATTTTTGTTTTCTTTCTTTTTTAGTTCTACGCATGTTCTATTTTATTTAAATGTAATAGCTGACTACATTAATCTTATCAGAAAATATCGTATACATGGTGTATCCGCATGACGTCATATTTAATGCACTTGGAAGCCTTACTGGACTATTGAATAACATTGCTCTGCATAGGAGAAAGTTCGTTTTTGGTAAGTTTCTTTGGGAAATATGTTACTCACATATTTGAGATACTATAATTCAATCTATTAACATCATCAATGCTCTAAAAACTGGTAGAATGGGTTATTTTCCTATGCCACCCATGTTATTGATTAATCTAACATGGCGTTGACTTTAACATGAATGCATTAACCATATATACGTTCAGCTCTTTCATTAATTTGTATTTTTACTTTTTCCTACAAAATTGATTTCCATACTTGACATTTGACTGTATTATGTAGTTTAGCGCCAACTGAAATGTTTATCTGATCGTATTGAACATAGACATACGCCGATAGAAATCAAATTTTTATTAAACATAAGACCACACAGTGTACATACATACAATGTGTCTGACTTTTACATCATGTTTGTGTACTGTACTGTTGGAGGGGTTAATTAAAACTTTACGCCAAGTGAACATCCAAGGCAGCTTCATATCGAGGCAAGGTCGCACCTAGCTCTCTCTCTCTCTCTCTCTCTCTCTCTCTCTCGCTCTCTCTCTCTCGCTCTTTCTCTCTCTCTCTCTGTCTCTCTCTCTCTCTCAACAATAGATGTACAGAAGTTTTATGTTATCATATCATTCAATATACTTAAAACACAAATTTTGTAATAATACATTTTACAAAAAAAAAAAAAAAAAAAAAAAAAAAAAAAAAAAAAAAAAAACTAAAATTGCCATGTTAGTCTTATGAAATACGCGATAAATCTGACTGAAAACTTTCTATGATCTTTGCACATAATTTCTATAGGTTTCGATAGTTTTGGTAACCAGTATAACACCAATGTAATGCGAGCTTTTATTTTTATTTTTTACTTTTTAGCGTAAGATTTAATTTTTTATTATTTTATTGACCTATCAATAATTTATTGATGGAGAAAAATAATTGCGCAATTGCTTGCTGTAGTTTATTTTCTGCCCAATTTGTTTATTTTACATAATTTATGATATAAATGATTATTAGAGAGCGCAGAAATAGTTTTTCAACTATTTGCGTTTCGGGTGCTTTTTTAATTATTTAACCAGATCTTCATCGATCCATTAAATTGTGATTTTTTGACCCCATCTAAAAATCACCTTTTTTTTAACCTATTTTTTGAAAAACAACTATTTCAACATTTTACACCCATTTGTCAACTATTTTCTTATTTTTTTCATGAATTGTTGCAAACGTGTACATTTTTAAGGAAATTTGAAAAAAGTTTAAAAAAAAATAATAATAAAAAATAAAATAAAAAAAAGTTTTTGTTTCTTTCAAAAAAAATTTAAACTTTTTTACAAGTTTCCTTAGAAATGTACACGTTTCCAACAAATCATGAAAAAATATGAAAATAGTTGACAAATAGGTGACAAATGTTGAAATTGTTGGTTTTCATGAAAATATAATAAAATAAAAATCAACTATTAAATCAACTATTTCTTAAAAATCACCTATTTTACCACCTATTTTGCCAAAAAAAAAACACCTATATAGCTAACTTTTTTGGGAAAAAACACCTATTTCTGTGCTCTCTATTGATAATAATTATGTTATATAGCATAATATATATTATGGTGCACAGCATAATTACTTATATTGTTCTAATGTATCATCATAAATGTTAAATGCTGAAATCAAAGCAACATAAAACACTACGTAAATTTATTATTTTCGTAATACATCTCAAATTAGCAACAAAATACTAAGTAAATAAAAACTGCAAACTTTCGGAAGAATTGAACAACGATTAATTTGACAATGGACCATTTCTTGCAATGAATTGATTGTTTAATTATTGTAACATATTTATGATGACGATTTTCCCATAAGAAATTCAATATCAAGAATATTTAAATTTAATCTAAATAGTTCGTTCATTGCAAGTGGTTCCACATTAGTACGATTATTACAAAATTAGTATTATTAAAATGTTTTGTCTAAAAAAAAAAGAAAAAGAAAAAGAAATTTTAACAATAGCAATATTACTTTTACGTTTTGTAAGACAGTAAAAAAATCAATCAATAATTATTACTATAGCGGATATATTGTATAATATGTTTTATTGTATAGATGGGCTAGAGAGAGAGAGAGAGAGAGAGAGAGAGAGAGAGAGAGAGAGAGAGAGAGAGAGAGAGAGAGAGAGAGAGAGAGAGAGAGAGAGAGAGAGAGAGATCCTTGGTATTGCTTACTCCGGCACACTAGAAAACTAAAATTACTATCATTAAATATAAATGTACAGCAAGCAAGCAGGCAAGCAGGCAGGCAAAGCTAAAATTAGTATTGTTTAATTTGTACAACAATGAGAGATGATCTTGTAACACTTTTCATCTCGAGCGGTTACAACAATACCTAGGCTTTCTTAAACCAACAATATATAAGCACTGAGAACTATATAAACAAACACATAAATAAATAAATAAATAAATAAATAAATAAATAAATAAATAAATAAATAAATAAATAAATAAATAAATAAATAAATAAATAAATAAATAAATAAATAAATAAATAAATAAATAAATAAATAAATAAATAAATAAATAAATAAATAAATAAATAAATAAATAAATAAATAAATAAATAAATAGTCGTCTTTACTAAAAAAAAATTTATAAAAGAAAATACAGTTTTTGATAGGGCGAGGTTTAAGCCTAAATTAAGCCTAAATTAAGCCCACTGTTAATTGCATGCTGACAATTTAATAGGGTGTATGCATTCATGTTTACGCCATGTTGGATCACTCAATAACATGGGTGGAATAGGAAAATGACACCTTTTGACAGGTTCAAAATACTATGCAATATTTATGAGAGCATTGATGTTGTTAACAACTTGAATTTCATCAAGTATGTGAGAAAAATAATTATAATGAAGAATTAAACAATTTCCCATGAAATTAAATAGGCAAAAATGAAGTTTGTCCTATGCTGAGCAATGTTATTCACTACTCCAGTATGGCGTCCAAGTGCATCAAATATGACGTCATCTGCATACACCCTATAGCATAATTATTAAATATATATTCGTGTGTTCAGTATAATCATATAGTAGTTCAAAAACAGCAACCACTGCGCTCTACAGTGTAGCAATTGTTTACTGCAAATTATGTGCATACACCCTATAGCATAATTATTAAATATATATTCGTGTGTTCAGTATAATCATATAATAGTTCAAAAACAGCAACATTTGCGCTCTACAGTGTAGCAATTGTTTACTGCAAATTATGTGCATACACCCTATAGCATAATTATTAAATATATATTCGTACGTTCAGTATAATCATATAGTAATTCAAAAACAGCAACCACTGCGCTCTACAGTGTAGCAATTGTTTACTGCAAATTATGTGCATACACCCTATAGCATAATTATTAAATAATAAATATATATTCGTGTGTTCAGTATAATCATATAGTAGTTCAAAAACAGCAACCACTGCGCTCTACAGTGTAGCAATTGTTTACTGCAAATTATGTGCATACACCCTATAGCATAATTATTAAATATATATTCGTGTGTTCAGTATAATCATATAATAGTTCAAAAACAGCAACCACTGCGCTCTACAGTGTAGCAATTGTTTACTGCAAATTATGTGCATACACACTATAGCATAATTATTAAATATATATTCGTGTGTTCAGTATTATCATATAGTAGTTCAAAAACATCAACCATTGCGCTCTACAGTGTAGCAATTGTTTACTGCAGGATCACTTACGTAGGCAGGCAGTTTCCGTGCAAGCTAAGGATACCTAATTTCTCCCATCTTATAAGGTACTTAAATAAATTTCGATACTTCAATGTTGTAAAGTTATGTGTAGTACCGCACGCACGCAAGGCAGGCAAGGCAGGCAAGGCAATATTTCTCACTTAAAACAAATGACGACAAGTGAGCGTAACAATAACAATAATTGTGCAAGGTCACTTATATATTGAGTACAGCGGCACTTTAAGATACCGGAAGTTACGTCACGGTCACTTACTTCATATCTACTCAAATATATTGAGGCTGAATATGCTGTACGATACTGCATACTATATGCACACACTAAAAAATACACGTTGAAAATCTTGTACACAGTTTTGCAATGCTTTAAGTATTGTAGAATCAACGATTATGACATCACTAAACGTTGATATTTCAACAACTAAAACGTTAGTGACGTCACAAATGTTGGGATTAAATAGAAAAATTGTAGATTTGTAACGGCCAAGTTAAACGTTTATTCCATTGTGATTCTAACACTTGTGACGTTTTTATCGATAGATTGTCAACGTTTAGTGACGTCATAACCGTTGATTCTACAATACTTAAAGCTTTGCAAAACTGTGTACAAGCTTTTCAACGATTATTTTTAGTGTGCATGCATGTTCAAGTCAACGCCATGTTAGATCACTCAATAACATGGGTGGCATAGGGAAATAGGCTGAATATGACGTATGATACTATGTATACTATCTGCATAGGGTGTATGCATTTATGTTCAAGTCAACGCCATATTGGATCACTCAATAACATGGGTGGCATAGGGAAATAACTCATTTTGGCACTAAGCAATATTTTTGAGAGTAAATATGTTGAATTAGTATCTCAAGTATGTGAGAAAAATTACAATAACAAAAAAATTACCAGTTTTTCCAAAGAAATTGGCTTAAATGAAGTTTGTCCTATGTTGAGAAATGTTATTCTCTACTTAAGTATGGCGTCCAAGGTCCAAGTGCATTATGCATACACCCTATATACTATAAAAAATGTTACGTCAAACCGAATGCGCTTGGCCGCCATAATGGATTAATGATAAAATTGCTCAACATAGGACAAACTTAGTTTAAGTATATATATATATTTTCTTTACAAAATCTGTCAATTTTTTGTTATTCTTATTTTTCTCACATACTTGAGATACAAATTCAACCTATTAACAATGCTCTCAAAAATATTGCATATATAGTGCTATTTAAAGTGGCAAAATGAGTTGTTTTCCTATATTGGCACTATGCTATGTATTTTTAATTACCATTTAAAAGCGTAGAATACACATAAAGAATAAATTACATAATTTATGCTGCATTTATGTCATTATAGCATAAATAATGCTAAATTAGAACAACATAAATATTTATGCTGTACCACATAATATTTATGCTATTTTAACATAGTTATTATGCAGTATAACATAGTTTAAACTGCATAGAACAAATTGTGCTGAAATTGAGCAAGCAGAATTATTGCTTATTTTATGTATTTCTGTCCATGTATGCCTTTAAGAAATGTTTTTATATATTATTTTTTATATTTTTATAATTTTTTATATTTTTCTATATATATTTATATTATTAAACTCCAAGGTATTGTACGTACGCAGTATAATTTGGTACAATGAGTTGATATGTTTGATATTTAATTATCGTGCATGTGGACTTACACGTATTTCTATAATATGTAAGTAACTCAGTAAGGTTATTATTTGGCAAGTTTATGCCATGGAAGTCAAGCGCCGGAACAATAGTTATCAAGGACGTTGTTAATTACTGCTATTAATTAATTAATTAAGTCCTGAGGAGGCAGTTAGGGTGGGAGAAAACTTTCAATTGTTCTCTGAAGATGCGTAACCTATTGCTGATCATTGACCTTTGAGAGAGAGAGAGAGAGAGAGAGATTGATATATTTGATATTATTATTATAAGTATTAATATTAACGTTTTTGTGTTTGTGTTTGTGTTTGTGTTTGTGTGTGTGTGTGTGTGTGTGTGTGTGTGTGTGTGTGTGTGTGTGTGTGTGTGTGTGTGTGTGTGTGTGTGTGTGTGTGTGTGTGTGTGTGTGTGTGTGACAGACAGACACATTATTAATTAATTAATTGGTACACAAAAAGCATAAATTACGTTATTTATGCTGCATTTATATCAATATAGCATGAAAGATGCTAAATTAGATGAACATAAATAAAAATGTGCATCACTATAATAAACTATTTATGCTATATAGTTCATAATATTTGCTGATTAATTTGCTGAAAATGAACTATAGCGTAATTATTATATTATATATTAATGTCATCTTTCATTCTATGAAAAAGTCTGATAAAATATGAAGTTTGTTTCTAAAATATAAATGTGTAATGTAGTAAATTTATTTAAATATTTATTATACATATGTATGCATATATTTTACTGAGATTATGACTATATAGGGTGTGTACGCATGACGTCATTCTGAATGCTTTTCGATGCTCTTCTTGAGCAATGAATAACATTTCTCACCATAGGACAAACGTAGTTTTTGTCTATTTTCTTTGGTAAATTAGCTATTTTTTGGTCATTAATATTAATATATTAATATTAATATATTAATATTAATAGTACTAATTCAACCTGTTAACAGCATCAATGCTCTCAAAAAAATTGCGAAGTATTTTTAAACTGGCAAAATGTGCAATTTTCCTATACCGGTCAATGTTATTTAGTATTCACTTATGAAGTCGACTTTAACATCAATGAAACCACCCTATACTGCGTAACATTCACTTCTCGTTCGTGTATTAAATATTATCATTAGCTTTTGCTCCATTTGTATGGTTTCTCCAGCCTATAGCTTAGCATAGCTTAGCTGATAGCTCTCTCTCTCTCTCTCTCTCTCTCTCCTCTCTCTCTCTCTCTCTCTCTCTCTCTCTCTCTCTCTCTCTCTCTCTCTCTCTCTCTCTCTCTCTCTCTCTCTCTCTCTCAATGGACTAATGTATATTAACTATATAAGTAACTTAGCATAGCTTAGCTGACAGCTCTCTCTCTCTCTCTCTCTCTCTCTCTCTCTCTCTCTCTCTCTCTCTCTCTCTCTCTCTCTCTCTCTCTCTCTCTCTCTCTCTCTCTCTCTCTCAATGGACTAATGTATAAGTCAACCATAGTCATATCATATTCCGAAGCCACATATGCAGACGTGCACATATAAGATTTACCCACAAAACAGGATCATTTATAAAAATAAAAGTTATATATAGGATTTCATTTGCATGATAAATAAATTGTGTATGGCAGCCAATTAATATGAAGGACTAATATAGGGCCCGTACTTTGTCGGTTAATAAATTTTATCTATAGGGTGTATGCACATGACGTCATATTTAATGCGCTTTAAGGCCAATCTCAACATATATGGCGCATTTTAAACCAATAAAAAAATGGAACATTTTGGAATTTTTCGAGCTTAGCGACTATTTTATACAATATATCAACAATTTGTCGAATATTTTACACTTTTTTACGTTTTTAAGGAAATTTCTTTAAAAACGTATCAAATTATTTGAAATTTTAAATATTTTTTTATAAAAAAATATTTAAAAAAAAAAAATTATAATGTTGATTCAATAAATTTAAATTTTATTCTGCTAAAAGTTGACAATTAGCAAAACAAGATACTACATATGAAATAAGGACACGCTCGGCCAATTTGAGTATTTAGATACTAACATTTCTGTTTAACATTAAATTTAATTATTTTTTACTCAGAAAATCTTTTTTTTATATCATTCTATTTATATAAATTTATTTATAAAATATTGCTTTTTTTTTTACTTTTTTTTTTGTATAAAATCGACTATTTATCGACTATTTGCACCAAAAATCATCGACTATATATAGTCGACTGTTTTGTCAAAATGCTCGACTATTTTTGTGGTCTCTACATATTATTATACGTCAATTACGTGTGTTATATTTTGACTCAATACTCCATACAAACACACACAATATATTGAATAGAGTGGACACTTGCACGGCTTCTGCTGTCACAAAACACATCAGTTCATGTCGAGCTTCCTCGCTTACCTGTCGTCTGCACTGGCTTACTGATCTAAACTACCAATATCTTAATTAACATTTGTTTATTGTGATGGTAATTATCATTCTAGTATTCTAAATGTTAAAAAGGTAAGATGACAATAAGGGCTTTATTATGTATATAGTGCTGTATAATGTATTTTATTTGATGTTTTGTTATTATGTTGGCACAGGCTCGTAGTGTGCACGAGTACGAGCGGTGGGTCCGTGCCCTGGCCGTGGAGTTGATGAGACAGACCCCGCTAGAGGCCCTCAGGTTCTTAGATGTCTTTGAGATTACACAGAACAGACCACGTGTCACACATCCTAGGATCACGGCGTCTGTGTCACAACCACTGCATCATACCAGCATAGCAGAGGTATAGTACTAGTATACTTTAGTATAACTAATAATACAATATACAGATAATTATAATAATTATCATATTATCAATATTATTATAACACGTCCGACGTCCAGAATAAATGACGTAATTTATGCTGTATTTTTGTAATTATAGCATAAACGATCTAAATTAGAACAACATAAATAATTTCGCTATGCAACATTGTCATTATGCTGAGTAGCATAAATTATGCTGTAATGAATAAATTGTGCTGAAAATGAGCTAGCATAATTATTACGTAGTTATTTTTATCCGTTAGTAGCGATCAACATAGCAGCATAACATAGCAGCATAACATAGCAGCATAACATAGCAGCATAGCAGAAGAACATTAAAATAAAGTATGAAGATTCTATAGTCAGAGAATACCTTAAAAAAACTAGGTGATTTCCGGTTTTCAAGCATTTGCCGCGGTTAATATGGCATATGGCTTTTATAGATGAATTTAAAACCTCGAACTTGAGCTTAAAAAAAAAGTATGCTTTGATAAATTAAGGTCGTAATTTTATAGTAAAAAAAGCGCAAAATTAGATTTCTTCTCGGAAAACGAAATATATATATATTTTTTTCTGTTTACTTTTTTATTTACATCTTGTTAAAGAAAAACTCAATTGAAGTTTTTCGTGTCAACATTTTCCTTAATTTTAATTACAAGGTTTCAATTAGATTATTCACAGGTTTAAATTTCGAAAGTGCGTCATGTTTTTACTTCCAGTTATATATTTGGACTGAAATACTGGTCGTTCCAATTTATCATCAAATTTATCATAAACCTTTCCATTTTATAAAGTTTTTCTGCCATTTATTTTATTATTTAATAAATTGTTTGTTTATAACATAACATTATTCTTTTAGCTTTTAGTTATTAATTTATATATATATATATATATATATATATATATATATATATATATATATATATATATATATATATATATATATATATAAAATGTAATTTTATAATAAAAATTATGCTATTATAAGTTATAATAATATTATTATGATAATATTGAATACGTACTGCTATTGGACACGGCTGCATGAACACACTCACAACTTTATACAATTAATAATACGTTACTTATTGTTGTCAGATCACAATATATATTATGTAAACGCAATATTAAATTTATTAAAGTCATTAAGCCACCCAGTAGCGAGGTCTTTATATATACTGTATAATATGTTACATTTAAAAAAATTTTAATTAAAAAAAAAGGCATAATATTTGTTCAAAATGCACCTTGATCGATTTTTTATTTAATTCACATTTTTTTAAATGACAGGGATTTAATTTAATGTATAAAAAGTATACATTTTGAAATTCCTTCACTTTCAGACATTTTTAAACAATAATACTGTTCGTAAACCCTGTTCTCTTGCACCAAAAAATGCGCATTCCATTTGAATAACCAAAGGCGATCGTCATTTTAGGAGCAGAGAACAGGGTTTACGAATTTGATTATTAAGCATTAATTATTTGAATGTCGTAAATTTTAGCCATGTTTGTATGCGGCTCTCAAAATGTCAAAAAGTTTTCTTGCGGACCCCCTAGAATGCTCAAAAAAACTTTCAACAAGACGTAAATTCAAGAGAGTTTTTTGGGCTAGTTGTCTTATTTTTATCTAAATTTGTCCTCCTTTTTTTTTTTTAATTTTTTTTTCCACGTTTTATTGAATTATCTATGTTATATGTGATATCCACTGCATTTGTAAACACAGAAAGAATAAATTACGTAATTTATGCTGTATTAATGTCATTATAGCATAAATTATGCTAAATTAGAACAACATAAATAATAATACTGTACAACATAATATTTATGCTATATAACATAGCTATTTTGCAGTATAGCATAAATTATGCTGTATTGAACAAATTGTGCTAAAAATGAGCTAACATAATTATTATATAGTTATTACGTATACTAGGACTGTAGATGTTATGAACACCCTGTATATATACAAATATACACAGTAAATATATGGTGTACTAGATAGTATTACATGTTATGAACACCCTGTATATATATACAAATATACACAGTAAATATATGGTGTACTACATAGTATTACATGTTATGAACACCCTGTATATATACAAATATACACAGTAAATATATGGTGTACTACATAGTATTACATGTTATGAACACCCTGTATATATATACAAATATACACAGTAAATATATGGTGTACTAGATATTATTATTTGCAAACACAATATTTATATACAACTTAGCGCTAACTGTGACTGTCATTAAGTTAATTACTAATTAGCTTAGTTATGTACGACGCGCACGTAACAATTAACTAGATCGTTATATTAATTACATTTTAAATTATACAATTAATTAAAGTTCAGTATAACATTGGTAGTAACGAGGTTTTGATTGCGATGCCATTATTTCTCTGGTATGTATGTAAGTATGAAGCTAGGTCAGGGAGTTTCATGTGTTTACTTGTAATTAAGTAAGGAGAAATTATTATCAAGAATTACAATTAAGTAAAAATATATACTCGAGATATAAATATGAAAAACTTAAGAAATTAATAAAAAAAAGTATAAAGTTCCTTCTATAAACTACACACAATTCTTGAGCCAGCTTCAAAAATTTTCCTTTCTTAAAAACTTCTGATCATGACGTCATTACCTGTTTACTACGTTTATATGTATGGTTAATCATTGTTATTTCTTCGTTTGGAACTTATTTGAACTTGATAAATATGAACAAAAATTCATGAAAAAAAAAAAGTTTCATTCTCAACATGCGACTCACTTTTATCGGCTCAAAAAAAAAATAAATAAATAAATAAATAAATAAAACTAAGATCAACTAATGAACGTGTCTTATTTTGTTCGTCAGCCAATCACTGTTAATGAGCCTCACTATATACTCGCCTCAAAAAGCCTGAGTTACCTACCATTCAACCTTTTACGGTATCGCCCAACCGCCCCCCTTTGAAATGCACGCGAGAAATGAACGATACATTAGTGGTAAAATGATAAATCGGCTGAAGTTTTTTGAGTCAAGTATACTTTACACAACAAGCTTGTGTATTAGTCAATAAACATCAAAAGTTTAATTGATAATAAATATATTTATTATCAATTAAACTATAGTTTTATATTGTACAACCAAATTTTAAATATACAATTAATTAGCTCTATTTAAAAATATTATACTTTTTTGTTCCTAAAAAAGAATTATAATAATATATATATATTTTAAAGTTTCTAATTTGACTAAAATTTGCCTCTAAAATTTAAATTTCCACATTTGCATGTTATCTTAAAAGAAAAGTGTAATAACTTCAATATTTGATCGTGTTTTCACATGTTTGACATAACTAAATTTTTAAGTAACATTTCTTCTTTACTTTGTGTTTATATTATAATTAGCGACCGTCTAGTTTGCGAGATATCAGTCGGTCACCTACCCCCTTAAAATAAGTCAGAGGGGTTTGTTTCGTATATTTTATAGACTTTAAAAAACTTAATTAATAAAATATTTATACACAATAAATACACAATATATAAATTTAACTAGAACAATCCCAAAATATGTTTTTGTTATTTCAGGAGCGTGGGTCCCACCAGCTTGCTCGGCTATTGAGCGCGGACTCGATCAGGTCTCGACTCCAAGGTCGCGGTGAGGACTGCCCCATGCCCGTACGTGAGCGACGTCGTGTCTTTGAGGGTCTGATCGCCGCCAGCTCTCGCACCACCAGCGTGAGCACTGATAACTTGTGTCTGAATCAGGGCTACTTTGCCAAGGTACGGTATATTGACTGCTTATGTAAAACTAAAAACCGGAAAAGGAAGTGCCGGGAAAAATGCCACGGTCTCTCCTCTCTATGCCTAGCTACCCTTGATGTCCTATGTTATGTACAGCGCGACTGTAGCCTAAGAGCCCGATCACTACTAGACCTGCGCCACGGACCCTCCTCTATGTCTACCCTAGCTGTACATAGCTGTACATAGCTGTATTGTAATAACTTGATGTCCTATGTTATGTACAGCGTGACTGTACCTAACTGTGCATAGCTGTACATAGCTGTACTGTCCTAACCTGATGTCCTATGTTATGTACAGCGCGACTGTAGCCTAAGAGCCCGCTCACTACTTGACCTTCGCCACGGACCCTCCTCTATGTCTACCCTAGCTGTACTGTACATAGCTGTACATAGCTGTACATAGCTGTACATAGCTGTACTGTACTATCCTGATGTCCTATGTTATGTAAAGCGTGACTGTAGCCTAAGAGCCCGCTCACTACTTGACCTTCGCCACGGACCCTCCTCTATGTCTACCCTAGCTGTACTGTACATAGCTGTACATAGCTGTACATAGCTGTACTGTACTATCCTGATGTCCTATGTTATGTAAAGCGTGACTGTAGCCTAAGAGCCCGCTCACTACTTGACCTGCGCCACGGCCCCTCCTCTATGTCTACCCTAGCTGTACTGTATATAGCTGTACATAGCTGTACATAGCTGTACATAGCTGTATTGTAATAACCTGATGTCCTATGTTATGTACAGCGCGACTGTAGCCTAAGAGCTCGCTCACTACTAGACCTGCGCCACGGACCCTCCTCTATGTCTACCCTAGCTGTACATAGCTGTACATAGCTGTACATAGCTGTACTGTACTTACTTGATGTCCTATGTTATGTACAGCGCGACTGTAGCCTAAGAGCTCGCTCACTACTTGACCTACGCCACGGACCCTCCTCGATGCCGGCCGACTACCCACGTCGCTCGGTGTCAATACGCGAGCTGTGTCGTTTTTTCGAGCAAGGTCCTGCCTCGAGCAGTCCCTCCAGACCTGACAGTCCCGAGGAGGTTTGTCTCAACCCCTTCCTGAGCAAGCGACGTGTGCAGCGAGGACAGCGCAGGTTGGCGGCGCTAAGGGAGAGAGCGGCGGCGGCGGAGGACGCTATCTGGCAACTGCAGGAGAAAATGGCGGAGCTGGATCGAGAGCATCTGGCCAGGAGGAATTCCAAGTAAGTCTAGGAACTATAGGAACTAGATATATAGGAATACCTACCATACTGAGGTCAAGGGCGTATTCAGGATTTTGCAACGGGAGGGGGCCAGCCTATGGTGAGGATAGGCAAACGTGGGGGAACTACACCCTTTTCCCATGCCTTTTCAGACCTGACGGGTATCAGATATAAACACTTTTGAGTTATTATGAGCAGCTACAATAATGCATTATTTTAGCGTGTTCTTAAAAAGTGCTAATTTAATTTGTTTGGAAATGTTTTCAATTATTTTCAGCTATGTTAAGTTAAATTAGCTATTGTTAATAATTTGCTAAAATGTTATTATTTTAGCTACTCATAATAACTTAAAACTGTTTATCTCAAACCAGTTAGGATTCGTAACTAAAGTAATGCACACTTTTTGTGAGTGATGTCTTGAAGTATTACGAAATTTTATTGTTACTTGTTTTTATTCAATGAAATAATCAATCAGACAATATAGAAAACCCATGAATTGCGTCAATCAGGTGATGGATTGCCTTCAAGATAATAAAATGAAGATAAAATTTAATTATGGATTGAACAATTGACGTACTGTAATGTTTCCTAGTAATGTTTCTCAATACCTCAGTTATATAAACATTCATGTATAAGTCAGCCATGTTGGATCACTCAATAACATGGGCCAGTATAGGAACATGACTCATTTTGCCAGTTTAAAACCACTATGCAATATTTTTGAGAGCATTGATGTTGTAAATATGTTGAATTAGTATATCAAGTATCTGAGAAAAATAACAATAACAAAATATTAACCCATTTTTCAAAGAAAATTGGCTTAAATGGAGTTTGTCCTATGCTGAGCAATGTTATTCACTACTCCAGTATGGCCTCCAAGCGCAATAAATATGACGTCATCCGCATACACCCTATAAGAAATAATTTTGAGAGCATTGGTTGAATTAGAATTATCACAAGTCACAAGTACGTGAGATAATTTAATAACACAAAATTAACTGATTTCCCAAAGAAAATAGACAAAAAGGAAGAATGTCCTATGCTGAACAATGATGTTCATTGGTTCATTGGCGTCAAAGCGCACTTAATGTGACGTCATTAGGATACACTATAATATATTAGTATTATATAAAAATAACGAATAGGTTTGATTCAAACTTCTGAAAGTTTTTGATTTCAGTTTTTCGGTATAAATAATTCTAGAAATCATCTCCATTTTTTAAAACTGCATTTTTGTTTCTTTTTTTCAACTTCTTTTTAATTGAGATTAAAAATATTATGTTATTTCAAAAAAAAAAAAAAAAAAAGTGTGCTTCTTTTTTTTTTATTATTATTTTTTATTGTTATATTTCAAATATACGTTTTTACTGTTATACAATTCAAGTTTTGAAATATTTTAAAACATTTTTTAGTAACATTATTAGTTTGGAAATATTTCACGTTAACAACCCAGAGACGTTAATCATTTCATGCATTTAAAACCTCTATAAATTTGCCAATTCTTTTTTTTAAATTTTTTTTTTTTAGATTCTTCTTGATGTCCAAACCAATTAAACTATTGAATTCAAACAAATTTCATATAAAAATAGGAATTTTTCCAAAACACTAAAATTATAATAAAAAAAAAAATTAAAAAAAAAAAAATAATAAAGAATATTATTATACTCTTTTTTTTTTTTTTAGTCTCTTTCTCATTTACCCAAAATTCATTTTCTTTACATCATTTTGTAGATCTATTTTGTATTTTATTAAAAATATATATTTTTTTATGTTTTCATGTTTTTTATGATTTTTTTTCTTCTTAAATTTGACCGTTTGTATTTATTTGTATATTCAAATATACAGTCAAATTGTTCCCTGCTCGTATTAGTATGTGCAAATTGAAAGTATATGCTTGCTTGATTTCGCTTAATTTCTCGAAACCACTCTAAAAAATGGTGCATTACTTTAGTTACAAATCCTAACTTATTTAATAATAATCACTTTTAAGTTATTATGAGTAGCTAAAATAATGCATTTTAGCAAATTATTAAATATACCTGTTGTAGTCTTAAAGTCCTCAATAATCATGATTATTATAATTAATGTAATGTTTGTACCTCCAATGTATTGGGCGCAAGCCTGTTTTTGGATGAAACAAATAAATAAATAAAGCTAATTTAAGTTGTTTTAAGTGTTTTTAATTTAAATAAGCTTTTGGTAATAACTTTTGCTAAAATTCATTATTTTAGCTATCTATTGATTATCTTAAATAAGTTAAGATTTGTAACTAAAGTATTGCACTGTTTTAGTGTATGGAATTATTATTTGCATATTGAACTCTTGCTTGATTACGCAATATTTCTCGAAACTTGTAGGCAAAAGTGACTCAGATTTACGATGATAAACTGTCGTGAGAGCCTCGCCAGTTCATTGCCCTATAGCCTGCGTGCGATCTGTCGTGAAATATAAAATAACAACAATACACTTCATAATCCCACAATTATAATGACAAACAATGAAAATGAAATTTAAACGAAATTTTCTCCGCAGAAACAAACTTTGATATAACTTCCTGTCCGGTGTGGCTTGACAAGGCCGCGTATACCTCCTTGCTTACTTGCTGCACTATTACACGGAGAAAAATATTTTGTATACTTGCATCTATAGCAGTAGATATCATTTTTATAGGGTGTATGCATGCATGTTTAAGTCGACGCCATGTTGGATCACTCAATAACATGAGTGACATAGGAAAATAACTCATTTTGCCAGTTTAAACCACTATGCAATATTTTTGAGAGCAGTAACTAACTTTTGCTAGCTACTTCACCTGTAGTTGTCATTTTTATATTTTAAATATTTCATATAGTCTCAAAAAAAAAAAAAACACTGCTAGATATGATTGATTCACAAACTGGGTAGAAAACTTGAAAAGTAGACAACCTGCGCTACAATAACTATTGTACATCTACATTTCATGACGTCATCAATTCCTAAAGTTGTTAAAATAGCTCAGTTTTAATTTTAAGTAACTAATTAAGCCAGTAAGTAATTTTAATTAAATTTTAAATAAAATAAAAAATACGTCTCCGGAATCAAAATAAGCATGAAAATGTTGCCACCTCATGTTGGCGTGATTTTCAAGTATAATTAAAAATACCTGAACTTTAAATTGCCAACTTCACCTAACCTGCAGATTTTCTGCACCTAAGTAAAATGACGATCAACTATGGTTATTCAAATGCAATGCGCATTTTTTGGTGCAAGAAAACAGGTTTTCTATAACAACACTAGTATGTATCGATCCAGAGAGAAAAAATGAGAAAAAATGATATGAGAGAGAAAAAAATTTTTAAAAAAAATCAGGCCTTTTTTTTAATATTTTTTCTTTCTTTATTGTTCAATGCAGTATAAATTACTTGTTTTATTTTGTCCATGTATATTTTATAAGTAGTTGTTTTTACGTGTATCAAGACAAAATATTTTGCACTCTAATTATTGTTGATTGTTACGGTCTATAATTGTTGTTGCATCATCATTGTTACTTCCGTAACTATGGCATCATGTCTCTCTCTCTCTCTCTCTCTCTCTCTCTCTCTCTCCACTGCTCCATATTCAAACCTACATAAAGAAATCGTGGGTAAGCTAATGGCGTGTACTCTACGCTAATGCGTTATTGTTGTTTTTACTTAATTGTAATATAGAAATTGAAAGTTATATTTACGCATACAATTAAGTTTATATGTTAATTAACAACATTATATTTAAATTTTATTTATACAATTATTATAATATAAAACGTCATTAAAATATACTCGCATAATTTACTTTTAATTATTTAGTAAGAAATTTTAAAATATATGTTGGGAATTAAATTGTGTTTTAAAATTATTTATAATTAAAAAGATGACAATTAAAATAGTTTAAATATATTAAGGAAACTGATGTGTTGGGCTAATTCCATTACTCTTTTTATTATTTATTATTATTATTATTATTTATCTTTAAAGAAATTATATTTTAATATACTTTGGGATATTTTTCAGTTTTTACAATATTCAATAGTTGTACATAAATACGAACTTGTATTTATTTATTTAATTTTAATTTGCTCCGCATAAGATTTTTATATTTCATATGAATATTTCCAAATTTAATATCACAATTTTATAATGTTAAGAAACTTTAGAATCATTACATCCTACAATGAGGAAAAATCACCATTTTTTTTTCATAGATTCAAGAATATATATATATATATATATATATATATATATATATATATATATATATATATATATATATATATATATATATATATATATATATATAAATGTATATATATATATATATATATATATATATATATATATATATATATATATATATAAATATATATTGTATATATATATATATATATGATAAAAATTCATTGTAGTCTTACCTTCTATAAGACCCTGGGCTTTCACTCGCTGCTTGTTTTGACGATAAAAAATAACACACAACACCATAAAAAATTGTCACTTATATATAAGTTAATAAAAAGACTCAATTCACAGTTTTTTAAAAATTATATATACATAGCTATGTTATATTTACACCAAATTGTAACGTTTTCGAGTGCGTATGTAGAAACATACAGTGTCTGCACTCTTCTTCAGCTTACTGACTCTTGCTCACGAGGCGCGCCGACCTCCGCAACGGGGGGAGTGGCTCGTCCTCGTCAGGTGTTATTTTATTGTTTATATTTTCACCTGTACGATCACGTGGTACAGTCTTTTTACATGAATCTATAAGTGGAATCCAAATAGGCGGCAAATCAAAACTAGGTTGACTGATTGTTTCATTATTTCTTCTTTTGGATTCCACTTATAGATTCATGTAAAAAGACTGTACCACGTGATCGTACAGGTGAAAATATAAACAATAAAATAACACCTGACGAGGACGAGCCACTCCCCCCGTTGCGGAGGTCGGCGCGCCTCGTGAGCAAGAGTCAGTAAGCTGAAGAAGAGTGCAGACACTGTATGTTTCTACATACGCACTCGAAAACGTTACAATTTGGTGTAAATATAACATAGCTATGTATATATAATTTTTAAAAAACTGTGAATTGAGTCTTTTTATTAACTTATATATAAGTGACAATTTTTTATGGTGTTGTGTGTTATTTTTTATCGTCAAAACAAGCAGCGAGTGAAAGCCCAGGGTCTTATAGAAGGTAAGACTACAATGAATTTTTATCATCATGTCACCTCGCTTGATATTCAAATTTTCAAACATATATATATATATATATATATATATATATATATATATATATATATATATTACGAGAGAGAGACAGACTAGGTGCAGTGTACTTTCCATACTCCGGATGTACGAAAATTTGTCACTTAACTTAAACCTAACTAAATTAATATCAAACAATGCACGGCCTGCATGTGAGAAATATTTGGTGACAAGTTAGGTAACATGCAAATATAACGGTCGTAGGTAATTGTTGACAACATGATAATATGATAAATATGAGATAATCAACAGTAATGTTGATCAAGGAGGAGTGACCGCCACACTACACTGAGAGAACTGTATTGTGATAATTATTTTATGAGGAAATAATCAGTTCAATTTTTCTTTCGACAAGGAAATATTTTAAGTTATAACTGTTGAAGAATTCGAAATATATTATCTAATTTTGTCCAGTTGTTTTTCTACTTTTGCTTCAATGATAAAACCAACGTCAATCTTATATAGTTATTTGTTATACATCTTCTGTATGCGGCAACTTGTATCAAGTGAAGTTATCACGAGCACGACAAACGTTCCATCTGACACAGTAAACACTATGTAGATGGAACGTTTGTCGTGCTCATAACTTAACAAAATTAACATCGGCTCTTCAATGGGACTAAAATTTCAAAAAATCAAAAATTAAAATCTAGTACTGTTACCTTCTAATTTTTTTGTTTACATTTTTAAAGATGCCTTATCCTAATGTATCACTGTGCAAAATTTCAAATATTTCTTTCTTTGCAATTTTTTAGTCAAATCCCGGAGTACCTGATTGCCCACCTTTTTTAAGTCTAAGTTTATGCACTTTATTGTTGACGTATTGTTGACATAGTGTTGACATATTGTTGACATAGTTGACGTATTGTTGACATATTATTGCCTGATGTTACAGAGAGAAGGTGCAAAGTTTCGTGGACCTGGAGCGCCGCCTTGCAGAAGAAGAACGCGCTCTCTCCTCACTGCAGTCCGAGACCACCAGAGTGTTGCGCAGTGTGGAGTGCGCAGCTCGCAAGCTGGACACTGCGCTCAATGTGGGCAGTTCTACTTGGGACACTGCGTCTTCTTCTGGCGTCAGTTCTGACGAGTGAGTGCGCAGTCGCGGTTATGTATGGCCAGAGTGAGTGCGTGCGCAGTCACTGTGACGTATGGGCAACACATGTAAGAGGAAATCTGCGCGCAGTGTTAATTGACCTGAAGTTACGGGTGTAAAAAAATACTGTGCCAATGTATAACTATAGGACTGTCTCTTTTCTTGCGCAATACAAAGTAAATGCACAGTATGTGCAAGCTGAACAGGTGCGCAGTAAATAGTGCAGTGTGCGCAGTATAAATAGCACAGTAAACATCGTAATGTGGACATTTAGCACAGTGTGCCCAGTAAATATTGCAATGTGCGCAGTGAATAGCGCAGATTGCGCAGTAAATATCGCAGTGCGCACATTGAATAACGCATTGTGCAAAGTAAATAGCGCAGTGAATAACGCAGTGTGCAAAGTAAATAGCGCAATGTCCGCAGTAAATAGCGCATTTTACTATAATTTTAATTATTAATAGAACCAAATGTGATGAACAATAATTAACTATGTAATTTATACTAAACCAATATTATTCATATAAAACTGTAAATTGTCCCATACATTTCACCACTAAGATTGCACGGACCTATTTTGAATTATTTGCTGGTAGCGACCATGTTCCTGGCTACAGCATGTAATGAATAAATGACGTAATTTATGCTGCATTTAAATGTTGATAAATTAAAACCACATAAATATTTATACTTATATACTACTTATGCTATGTAACATATTATGAAGTATATTACTATAGCATAATAATTTATGTTTTATATAGTTAACGAATCATGCTGAAAATGAGCGAGCATAATTTTTAATAATTGTAATTTTGTGCGATAAGTGAAGCACTTTTTACCGAAGCAATAAGCTTACCACAGTGCTTCTTATGTAATGCATGCATTGTACGTATATATATATTATATATATATGATAAGAAAATTTCTTGGTGAAATAAACTATTGTCTTACCTTCTGTGAAGACACTGGGCTTTACACTCGCTGATATCACTATTTTAAATAACAATGATAAAATAATAGTAACTTTGTACATAATTATAAAAACACTCAAATCACAGTATTTTTTAAAATTACATAGCTATGTTATTTACACACAATGTTTAACGTTTTATTATGTTTATTATTAACGTTTATAATTATGTACAAAGTGACTATTATTTTATTATTGTTATTTAAAATAGTGATATCAGCGAGTGTAAAGCCCAGTGTCTTCGCAGAAGGTAAGACAATAGTTTATTTCACCAAGAAATTTTCTTATCATCATGCAACCTCGCTCGAAATTCAACATTCGAAACATATATATATATATATATATATATATATATATATATATATATATATATATATATATATATATATATATATATATACAATGCATATATTCTGTCTTTGTTTTTAATATCAGAACATGTTGTACTTTAAATACTGTATGTTAAATATTTATGCACATAACAAAATAATTGAGAGCACAAATGTTGTTATTTAAATATTTGTGACCTCAGTGTAGTAGTTTTCTCACAAAAACACTAAATAAATTAGTGCATTTTAACACGTAAAAGTAATATTATTCCATGCATTTAAATTATGCGGATCCCGTAATGCTATAATTAAAAGTAACTCACATTTATATTAATTTGGCAGCTTCAAATATAGTCATTGCAATTAAAACGCTCATATTATGTAAATAAGCTTATGAACCAAAGTATGATAATGTACACCTAGAAAACACATTTCTAGTGACAAAACCATTTCTGAAGTGAACCATCAGCGGACTACATTAATTTTGGCTTTCATTTTTTTCACGTATTTTCAGCTGAGTCGATACATAACAATAAGAGCGATGTTCACTTGTCTGTGTTTTATTTGACTTGTATCAAAGCACAACAAAATATGCTCGCCCACAGAAATAGGTATCTATATATATATATATATATATATATATATATTTTTAAGATGTGCAGAGTTAACTGTTTTCCACTGACGTTTATAGGAATAGACCAGAGAAAAACATAAGGATTTATATCACAAAACACTTGATGGGACTTAACAAAGATAACATTAGTTTGTCTTAAAACCCAACAGTAGCCCCGTTGTAGTGATCAGAAAATGCGATTTATGCAACCTGCGCAACATTTTCATACTAATTTTTGCATGTTTCTGACGTCATAAACATGAATTTTTACGCAAATTGCATACTTTACAGTTTTTTCACGCTCTCTCGTGGAGCTATACATTAACATTCTGGTAAAAATTGTCATCAGTTTTGAAGATCCCATTTTGTGTTTATTCATTAAAAAGCACATGTGGTTTTATGTTTTTTTTTTTTTTTTTTTTTTTTTTTTTTTTTTTTTTTTTTTTTTTTTTTTTTTTTTTTTTTTTTTTTTTTTTTTAATGAGGCCCCACGCACGCCGCATTCAGTAACGGACATCCATTACAATAGTTCAACAATATTCACTAGTTTTAATGTACATATGAAACTATATGCATGACCACATGCATATACCTACATATATATTTACATTGCCCTGGTCCGTCTCCTTTTTTTTTTTTTTTTTTTTTTTTTTTTTTTTTTTTTTGTTGTTGTTGATACATACACATATAGGCCTATATATTAATTAAAAATACTTGTTATATAATATATACTCTTTTTGAAAAGTCAGCCCGATTGCAGGTCTTGCCTGGCTACACAAAACTGACTCTTCTTACAAACGCATTTATTATTCTTATTTTTAAATTTCAATCACTGTTAAACATATTAATAAAAAAAGAAAAACAAAGGACAATATGCTGTAGTTCAATTTATGGGTCATCTGACCTGTTTAGGTATTCAGTACACCCCCTCCTGAACTCAGCCACACCTATGTATTCTTACTCTGAATATTTTACTAAAATCGCTACCTATACACAGACCTATATATGCATATACACATACATATATTTTTACATATTTTGGTATTTTGTATATTTAGTTTATTAATTTGCGCATTCAGCAAAGCTTTCAATTTAAGGAGTCGGTCTCATTGCAGGACTTGCCTGCGTAATATAAAACCGACCCCCCTTTTTTTTATTACATCATTCTAATATTACATTTAGATGTTCCTTCAAATAACCGAATATTTTCTTTTTATTTCTATTATACTTCCATTTTTGTGTAATAAAATGTTTAAAAGTTTCTAGTGAATAATTTTTGGTTTCACCCATAAGACAATTTACAGTATTGCCTAGCAACCACACCATTGAATTATGCACTTCCGGCGGCCTAAGTTCATGGAGATCACAGTGTATCAAGTATACCAATGTGGTCTATGGCTTTATACTAACAAGTTACTGTTTAAACTTTTGTCAACCAAGTTATTGCTTTCTACTGAAGAGTTACATCTATGTAACTGAAAAATTTATGTTTTCCGTGCATATATTGTTCCTTCTCTATAGTTTGCATGATGTTTATACTGATCGCCTTACGCTTGCTGTCTTGACCAAGTCGATCATACAAGTCCAGTAAAGACAGACAAGGGCAGCAGTGAACAACGTGTATATTAGGGCTATGCTAAAAACACCTTAAATATTTTTACTCTCAATTTTTAATGTAACCTCTGCTGTACTACCTGGCTAACGTCCCTATATACCAAGTATTCTGACCGAATTATTTCTGTATTGTTGAAAATCTCACTAAAGTAACATGCATTTAAATGTCAATCGTGACCTCTCAACAATGAAAATAAAATTTGAAATTTATTATGGGGCTGGAATACCTTGTATATAGTGACGTTATACCTGGCTAATTAGTTCACCTGTGTACAGTTATAGTTTTGTTCAAGTTTTTGTTTTGTCACTACATATGTGTTTACTGAGTGTATAAAGTGTCGTGTATATTATGTATGTATGTATGTAACCATTAACCTATTATGTATATGTAACATATTATGTCCTAGCCTGCTATAACTGCAATGTATTACTTGGCTAAATTTTATGTAACTTTTGTACTGTCTGTGTCACTATACCAAATAAAATAATACAATCAATATTAATATTTTGTCTGCTTTGTCATTTACCTTCATTGTGAGTGAGTGAGTGAGTGAGTGAGTGAGTGAGTGAGTGAGTGAGTGAGTGAGTGAGTGAGTGAGTGAGTGAGTGAGTGAGTGAGTGAGTGAGTGAGTGAGTGAGTGAGTGAGTGAGTGAGTGAGTGAGTGAGTGAGTGAGTGAGTGAGTGAGTGAGTGAGTGAGTGAGTGAGTGAGTGAGTGAGTGAGTGAGTGAGTGAGTGAGTGAGTGAGTGAGTGAGTGAGTGAGTGAGTGAGTGAGTGAGTGAGTGAGTGAGTGAGTGAGTGAGTGAGTGAGTGAGTGAGTGAGTGAGTGAGTGAGTGAGTGAGTGAGTAAAAATAAAATTATGTAAATGATTATATAAATAAATAAATAAATAAATAAATAAATAAATAAATAAATAAATAAATAAAACAGTTAAAAGAACGTCAAATTGTTAGAATAAATCGATATTTATTAGATTTGTGTATGTCGTAAAGTTCAGTCATCGAGACATACTTGATACTTCCGTGTTTTTACTGCGACATACGACGACGTAGCCCCTGGCAGTCACTAAGTTAGGCAACTTGTTTTACATTACTGCACAACAAGTTGCCTACCTCGCAGGATACCCCAAACTGAACAAACTTCACCCCCCGCTAACTTGACAACTGTGCCTCAAAATTAAAAACCAACGCCAGTTTTGGGTTCCACAAACCCAAATTAGTAAGAAAAAACGTCTAGCTATATTTATGGAAGTTTTTATCACAATTGTTTTTTATAACTTACTTTTTTATGTAGGGATATTTTGAAAAATAAAGGCCAGATCTATGATCAGCAAGTCAGGGGCTTTCTGCCAATTTGCATCATGTTGGGTTTCTCGACAAAAAGTTTACCAGGCATAAAAGTGAAGAAATTAAGGCTGACCCCTGGTTTGTTTTTGTGACCTTGAAACTTTAATTGTGACAGCATACTTGATAAATCGCACATCGTTGGAAAGTTCTTAATTTGCTAATTACAGATCGGGAGCTAAAAGTTCGCTACAACTTAAAATAACACAGAAAATTGAGTTTGAAACAAGACGAAGCACTTTTTAATAACTTTTGTGTTTTTAGTAGCTAAAAACATGGCAAACTTATTATTTGGAAGTGTAAATTTGAAAATTATCAAAAATCTTATCTGATTTTTAATCAAAACTGAATTTAAATTGCAGACGTTGATCTCTCTGTAGCGTAGGAAGTTCAAGGAATTCAAAACTGAATTTTATAATATAATATGCATTCTTGTTAAAGTCGACTTAGTCGACACCATGTAGGATCACTCAATAACATGGGTGGCATAGGAAAATTTTTTGGGCCAGTTAAAAAATGATAAGCAATATTTTTGAGACCATTGATGCTGTTATTATGTTGGTATTTTTTTCCTTTCCTTTCCTTTCCTTTCCTTTCCTTTCCTTTCCTTTCCTTTCCTTTCCTTTCCTTTCCTTTCCTTTCCTTTCCTTTCCTTTCCTTTCCTTTCCTTTCCTTTCCTTTCCTTTCCTTTCCTTTCCTTTCCTTTCCTTTCCTTTCCTTTCCTTTCCTTTCCTTTGCTTTCCTATTTTTTATTTTTTGTTTTGTTTGTATTTATAGTATACTTTCAAACTTTCTCTGTTACTGAATAATTTATAATTTCATTTTTCTAGCCGAAACGATTTAAAAACTATGTTCACACTCATGAGTTCAGTTCACTCTCGCAATACTAGATCTCATAAATACTATTTACAAATCCCTAATATTAAAACAGACTGTTTCTCTTTATTAGGAGCTAAGCTATGGAATACATTACCTGACGATGTGTACAATCTCAATGTTTAAAATATATATTTCTAAAATACTATGCCAGTAACTAACTCATATTAATATTTTCTTATTTAAACATAGTGATATAAGTGGACACAAAATAATGTGGATTATAAATGTTTGTTTTTATTATTTGATAAAGTGACGTCACTTATTTCTGGTTCAGTAGATAGGACTCATTGTCCTGACGGACTGACTGACACTTTTGTTATATAGCCAATCATTTGTTATGTATGTTTTGTCTGCTGCTAATTGGTTGTTGGAACAATAAACACTGTTATTTATTTATTTATTCAATTTATTGATCCAATATCAATTTTGTGACCCCCCCCCCCCTAAAGAATTTAGATGAAAGTTGATTGATGTTTTCCCTTACACGGAAAAAAGTAACTAAAAGTTGATATTAAGATGTTTTTTTTATAATATATTATGTATTATATTATGTAATATATACACTTATTAAATATACAAAATTTGTTAAGGTTTGCAGAGCTAACTATTTACCACTGAAGAAATAACGTTTATACTAACAAGTTACTGTTTAAACTTTTGTCAACCAAGTTATTGGTTTGTACTGAAGAGTTACATCTATGTAACTGAACAATTTGTACAATGTAGGTTTGCGAGTAGTTATATTATATAATAAGTTATTGGATTAGGTTTGAAATTCAATAAAAAGTCGACAATATTTTTTCTAAAAAAAAAAGACCACCTTTACCTCTGCAAAAGTTGATACATACATAAGACATTGGCAATTAAATTTCTCTTGATTTACTCACTACGTATTGTCTTGAAACATGCAGCAGTACACTTACAGATCAAATCACTAGTCACAATATTTGTCACTACTAGTGTGTCTTGCAAGTGTAGCATAGCACTCTAACAACAAGCGTGCAAAAGCTTGGACACAGTTTTGTAATGATTTAAAGGCGTTGAACAAAAAAACATGTCTAATATCCTAACAAACCTAAATATCAACGTTGATTTGGCCATAGTCATTGATTTCTAATTTATTTTACATTTGTGACAACCATCAACATCTCACAAAATGGCAGATGCGGGCAATGACGTCACAGCTCGCCTGTTTTACGCTTGCGTGGACTAGTGAGCTGTGACATCATTGCCCGCTTGTGCCATTTTGTGTATGTAAAATAAATTAGAAATCAATGATTTCGGCCAAATAAACGTTGATTTTTAGGTTTGTTTGGAAATAAGACATTTCTTTCTTTCTTTCTTTTTTTTTTTGTTCAGCGTATTCTTCGTCTTTAAGTATTGTGTAATCAACGGTTATGACGTCACTAAACGTTGACAATCTAACGATAAAAACGTAAATGACGTCACAAGCGTTAGAATTGCAATGAAATAAACGTTAAACTTGGCCGTTGCAAATCTACGATTTTTACCATTCGTTCCCCGTGTTTCTGACGTCACTAACGTTTTTATCGTTAAAATATCAACGTTTAGTGACGTCATATATAATATAATAAGTAATATATTATTATATTTTAACGATAAAAACGTTAGTGACGTCATAACCGTTGATTACACCAAACTTAAAGCATTGCAAAACTGTGTACAAGCTTTTCAACGATTATGTTTACAGCACATAACAAAAAAATCATAAATAACAAATATTCGCGATATAGGCGTAAATTAAATATATATTTAAAATAAAAAATTATAAAATAAAACCACTTCCCATGGTCTTGTTCTTTTTTTTTTGCACAAAATATTTTAAAAAAACAAACTTAATGGATTTTTATTTAGGAATTTTTTGGAATTTTTTATTTACTGATATTTTTAAAAATTAAAATAAATAATACAAATGAGTTTTAAAATTATAATGCAACATACACTGGTCCAAGCATATAAGGTGGATTTAGCTTGCGCTTTGACGCCATGTTTGAGTAATAAATACATTGACTATATAGAGAAAAAATTAAATTTTCTTCTTTTTAAAAGTGACAAAAATTAATTCAATTTTCATAGACTCAATTGGGATTTTTTTGCACCCGGAAAAAATTATAGAAATTAAATTATAGACTAAAACAGTCTAAAAAATAATCATAATAATAAAAAAAGAAAAAAAAAAAAAAAAAAAAAAAAAAAAGACAGAAAAGACAGAAAAGACCAAGACTAAATTTATCACAATTTTTTGAGTTCTGAAAAAAATATTTTAAGTGTTCCGAAAAAAAAATAAAAAAATTGTATTCCAGGACGCTTAAAATAAAGAGATTATAGCGCGCTAGAAAGCAAAAATTTACAATAAACCTACAATTGGTAATTTAAAAAAAAACTCAATACTAATTTAGCAGATAAAAAAAAATACTAAATGGGCCCTTGAATTTCTTTGTGAAAAAAAAAAATAAAAAAAAATTAGGTAAGACCAGTGTATGCTGCACTAATTCAAAGCCGCGATGTTTTCTTATATCCCCAAGTTATTATATAGGTTGGTTTCATTCATGTTAAAGTCGACGCCATATGTGAGCACTAAATAACATGGACCAGTATATGAATTATGACACATTTTGCCAGTTTAAAAACACTAAGCAATGTTTTTGTGAGCATTGATGTTGTTAATAGATTAAATTTCAAGTATGTAAGAAAAATAATAATAATAATAATAAAAATGATTTCGAAAGAAAATAAGCAAGAAATCCTATGCTGAACAATGCTATTTATTGCTACAATATGGCGTCCAAGCGCAATGCAGTATGACGTCATACAGCCTAAACCATTGCATTATCTATAATACAAGATATTTTCAGTTATACAGCTAACAATGAAAACATAGTATAACAAATGACCCAACAATCAAAATAGTACAAAAATATTTTAAGCAGCAAAAATACTTTAGTTTTGAGAAATTATAACGACATGAGTTTTAATTATAATAAGATCACATTTGAGTACCAGCAGCTCACATTTGGGTTGTAATATAGTCGAGATGTAAAATTTGAACCATATTTTGGTTAATACAAGATTTGCAAGAGATCTGACTAATTTATTACGATATTTTGAGGTTGACATACGTACTTTTACAATACATGGGGAAAAAATTACATTTTACATTTTTTAAATATATACATACACTCTGTGACCAAAACAAGGTCGTTCCCGCCAAAAGCTGTATCCGCGGTGCTAAACCAATCAGAGAGCGTGTTATAAACCTACTAGCCAATCACAGTCGACTTTACATTGGGAGAAGTGTGTGTGTGTGTTTATATATATATATATATATATATATATATATATATATATATATATATATATATATATATATATTTATTGAATATATATATATATATATATAATATTGAATAAAATTCACAATTATTTATCTTAATAATAATAATAATAATATGCAGAAGAAAAAAAAAGAAGATATTTTGCTATATGTGTTATTTCAACCCAAATGAGAGCTATCACTACTCAACTGCTCTCCCACAGTATAGAAAATACTAAAAATTAAAAATATATATTTTTAAATCAAATAAATAATATTAAATCTAAAACTTAAAATCTTAGTTATATATTTTTTTCTTAAAACAACAATTTTAGCCAATACAAAGGCGACACAATATTTTTTTCATTTTTTTTTTACTGTATAAATAAAATAACAAAAATTTGGGCACAATATAAATTTGGGCAAAATACACAATTATTAGCTCAGAATTGTTTAAAATTATGCACTTTTTTTTGTAACATGGAAAGTATACTACGTTTTGGCTATTTTCAAACCAACATTTATCGCGGGCAATAAATTTTTTTTAAACATTGAAATAATAATAATAAAATTTATAATGAAAATATAAAATACTAGAAATACTTAAATCAGGATTACTAGATACAATTTTTTGTAAATTTTAATGAAATAAAAAAAAAAAAAAAAAAAAAATTACGTAAAGTAAAAATTACTTTATTTATGCTACATTTCGGCATAAACACTAATAACACTATTGTATCCACATAGGAAATATTTGCGACGAATGGAGTTTATTGGTATATCGCGGGAAAAGTCAAGCATGTGCCTTATTTAACATTGCGCTTATGGGGAAAATAATCCTTTTTTTCTTCTTCTTTTTTTAAATTAAATTTTAAATTTTTGAGAAAACTACTGTATCGATTTTGGAAAAATTTAAAGGAGAAATATTAGACGTACTTTTACATGTTTTTACAATTTTTTAAACCAATATATAAACTTTATCAAAAATAAAAAGTTGTCGCTTGAATTTGTGACAAAACGTAGTTGACTTTGCATGTCCATGAACATGCTATATTTATATATATATATATATATATATATATATATATATATATATATATATATATATAAATAGCATGCATATAATATAGTGGTCTGAATTAATAATACATGTCCATATGCATAGAGTGGTCTAAATGATTTTTGTGCCGAAGTGATGATGAGATGAAGATTATAGGATTGATTGATTGATTGATCAGCTTCTTTGTCTGTGCTGAGAGAAATGCAGCAGCTGGGGGGGGGGGGGGGGGCGTGGCTTGATTTATTTATTTATTGATTGGTCCCTGCAGCTCATGTTTACGTCAAATTTCTGTAACAAATAGTTAGATCAACAATCATGTCAAACTCAATAGTAATAATTAGAGAGCGCAGAAATAGGTGTTTTTCTCCCCCAAATAGTTAACAATGTAGGTGTTTTTTTTTGGGGGGCAAAATAGGTGATTTTTAAGAAATAGTGGATTTAATAGTTGATTTTTATTTTATTATATTTTCATGAAAAACAACAATTTCAACATTTTTCACCTAATTGTCAACTATTTTCATATTTTTTTCATGATTTGTTGGAAACGTGTACATTTCTAAGGAAATTCAAAAAAAAAGTTAAAAAATTTAAAAAAAACTGTTTTTGTTTCTTTCAATTTTTTTTAAACTTTTTTTCAAATTTCCTTAAAAATGTACACATTTTCAACAAATCATGAAAAAAATATGAAAATAGTTGACAAATAGGTGAAAAATGTTGAAATAGTGGTTTTTCATGAAATGGGTGAAAATAGTTTTTTTTTTTAGATTGGGTCAAAAGGTCACAATTTAATGGATCGATGGAGATCTGATTAAATAATTAAAATAGCACCCGAAACGCAAATAGTTGAAAAACTATTTCTGCGCTCTCTTTTAATAATAATGATAGTTTGAAAAAAAATTGCGACTGAAGCAAGCAGTTACGTAATATGTATATTAATACATTAACCCCAATTGAATTAATTAAACATTAATATTGATCCTTAACATTTATTGATTTTTTTTTTCAATATTGTATTTTATAAAATTTCTATATATAGAATAGAATACTACATAATATACTTTTTTTAATGCGAGAACAAAATAATTAGTTTTTTTGCGTTTGTGAGAAAACTGCTTCAATAGCTTCAGAAATATTTATATGTGGAATTCTAGATACTTTCACTAAAAAAAAAAAAAAAAAAAAAAAAGTATTTTTATTATCATCGTCATCGGCAAGGAAAGAATTACTGTACTCAATTTATGCTGCATTTATGTCATTATAGCATAAATGATGCTCAATTAAAGCTACATAAATATTTATGCTGTAAAACATAATAATTATGCAAGGCAACATATTTATTATGCAGTATAGCCAAAATTATGTTCTATTAAACAAATTGTAACGAAAATTTACTAGCATAATTATTACTTATTTATTTTTGTTTTGACGAGTAATATTAGCTTTAAAAAAATAATATAAAAATAGGAAGAAAATTCCAAATATTTTAAAAACATTAGAAAAACTCGGAATCTATACTGGACCAAATTTAAAAATTTGAAAATCCGACTTAATTATATTCCCGATTCCAAAAACTAGTTGGTAAAGGCCGAAGCAGCCGTCAATCAGTTCCTGCTCGATAACCGTGCGACAACTATCGCTGGCTCCCGATTGGCTTAGCGCAAAAAGTTATTATACCAATCCTAACTCTAGCGCACTCTAACGGTCTGACTGACGGCTGCGTTGGGCTTAAGTGGTGGTAGGTAACTTTACCTAGCTGTCCAACTGCTCTGCGTGGTCCAGAGAGTCCAGAGTATCGTTAGAGCTGGAGTGAGTGAGATCGCTGTACTCATCAAGATGCTTCTGTCGCTTACGTACGTTCCAGTGTAGGCACTCTGCCAGGGAGTCGAACCAGTCGGAGATCTGGTCTTGGGCACAGATTGAAGGCACGGGGAATACCGAGGTGGTCACGATCAAGCTGCAAGTCATACAAGTCACGTCAGTCCCGTCAGGGGCACGTCAGGTACCAATGTAAGACTATATAACAAAATATTAGCACGGGGTAATTTTGTTGCATATTCTTAAATATGATATTATCCTGAATCAATTGATATCCACATTTTTAACTTTTCAGTTCATTAAGTATTTTTAATTAATTAATTTTTAGTTTTGAAAAATGACGTCACAGTCGGTAGTTTATGCAAACAAGCATAATAGACACACAAAAAAATACGTTGATTTGGCCGAAGTCATTGATTTCTAATTTATTTTACATTCACAAAATGGCAGCTGCGGGTATATGACGTCACAACTTACATATTTCCACGCGTGTAGACCAGTGAGCTGTGACGTCATAAACCCGCAACTGTCATTTTGTGAATGTAAAATAAATTAGAGATCAATGACTCCGGCCAAATTAACATTAGTATTTAGGTATGTTAGGATATTTTAGACAATTTTTTTTTAAACGTGTTTAATGAACTTAAAAATTATAAATTCTCATGTCAATATTGATTCAGAACAACATCACAATATCATTGTTTAGAATATGAAATAAAATTAACTTTTTTTTTTTCTCAGAGTCTTTCTCAGTAACTGACATGGCTTTACTTTACTTATAATAGCTGAGTAATAGTGAAAATTAACTATTTAGTTATGAACTGTATTTTACTGCAGTAGCAATAATGAAATACAAAGCTATAGACTGAATGTTATAAGTAAATATCATTAGTGCCACTAATTAAGTATTAAATCCCTTGTCAAGTTACTTTTTTATCATTTAGAATACTAGACTGATAATTACCATACCTTAATATCCATGAATTAGACACCAACACGTTGATTTAGGATTTATTTTTATTTATTTACCTTTTTGCGGTTATATCACGTATCTGACGTCACAATGTACCGCCACCAATCACAGTCACCGCTCTGGTCACGTGATAAATTTAAGCTCCTCCCTCAAGTTCTTTACCCCTATCACGGCCCCATTGGTACATTGTGACGTCAGATACGTGGTATAACCGCAAAAATGAAAATAAACGAAAATAAATACAAAATCAACGTGATGGTGTCTAATACATGGCTAATAAAGTATGGTTATAATCAGTCTAGTATTCTAAATGATAAAAAAGTAAGTTGACAAGGGCTTTAAAATTAAATTGAGACTATAATTTGAAATAGTAATAAATTTAAAACTGATAGTAATTTTCTAACATAATTTTATTTTAAACTGTAAATAAATTATTATTTTTGCTATCTATAGTTTTAGTACGATAAAATAAATCTAATAAAATAAAACCAAAAGTAGAAAACAAGATGTTATGAAGTCAGGGGGTTAGACACGACCAAGCAAACGTACCAAAGTAGCGCATGCGACAGAAATATATTAATATTCTATTGCAGTGTATGGCATGTGTGTTTATATAATTAAGCAATGTTAATCAAGCAAAGCCACATGCAGGCATTAACACCATGTCATAGATATTGATGTACACTCTATCACCCAGGAAATATTATGTCATTCAAATATTAGGTACAGTTTACCGCCAAATTACACCAAGAAAATATGTACAGACAGGGATTCATCACCAAGATAACTGAAATATTCTCATTGTTGAGATAACACTGTTGACTTAATAGTTGGTTTGTTGGTTTTTCAAAAAATAACACTGTTATCTTTTGTTGGCAAATCCCTCTCTACAAAGTGTAGTTGTTTACTCCTGTCAAATAACATATATGTCACAGTCAAGTTCAGTTATATTGCGCAGTGCAGTTAGCTTAATGTAATGTTAAACCATTACAATGTAATGGAGCTTATCGGTTTAGGGCGCGAGGAAACCTAGTCTTCTAATGAAATATTATACGTTTGCAAAAAAAAAAAAAAAAAAAAAAAAAAAAAAAAAAAAAATTATTTTTCTTCTTCTTCCATAATTTTAAAAAAACTTCTCCACTGATTCCGGAGATATTTATATAAGAAATTACTAGACAATATTTTACGTGTTTTAAGCCATAAATATTTGTACAAGACATTTTTAAAGCGATAACCTCCATTGACTATGCTTACTGCACTTCATTATAATAATGCAAGTTTTTGCTCCGACTCATTTGACCACAATTAAAAATAATTAATTATACAGTTGATATGATGCTGTGAAAGTGACTGTGACAAGGTATTGATGTAAGTGACGAGGGACAGATAGACAAGTCAAGAAAATATCACAGCTTCCTCTGCAACTGCTCACGTGTCCTGCTAACTGTGGCCTGGCTGAAAGTATCATGCAAGTCTGTGGTGTACCATTAACCTATCGATCATCTAATTAAACATCAACCTCACACTTGGCGCAATTTTTTTTTTTTTTTTATAATCTATAACTTTTTTACTTTTCTTTTACATAAAATTGCATTTTCTTCAGTATAGCATGTGTACCAAATTTTAAATTGCATTCTCCATCAGTTATGTGTGGAAAAAATAACATAGGAATCATAGGATATGCTATGCTTCCTATGTTATTTTTTACCAGCTATCACACACCTATCTCCGTGCAGTAATTCTTGTTGATAACGTCCATCAAACGACACACATGAAGTGCTGCGTGCATCAGGGTTCAGCATGATCTGAAAGTAGCAAAATGTGTGCGCTCAGTAACGTGCGTGAGCAGTGCGTGCCGTGCACATATGCGTGCGTGCTCAGTGCTGCAGTGCGTGCCGTGCACATATGCGTGAGCAGTGCGTGCCGTGCACATATGCATGAGCAGTGCGTGCCGTGCACATATGCGTGCGTGCTGCGGTGCGTGGCATAGTGCGAGAACACCGTGCAAATATCGCCTGCGATGTTCACTGCTAAATATGTTGAGTTAAATCAGACTTATTAATGGAGTTAATAGTTTGGTTAATCCTTAAGTATCAAAATACGGCAAATATTACGTCTAAAATAGCTTTTACAAGGGACGTAAAATATAAGACGTAAATCGACGACGTATTTTAATAAAAATACGTCAGTTTACGTCTAATATTAAGTGTTAGACTTATGCAAAAGTGTGTTTAGTGATAAAATAAACAAACTGACAGCTCAACAATACTAACAAAGTGCTAGCAGACGACTTTGTGTTCCTGTCTACATGCGCTCTTATGGGGCAATGAAGCAGCTATAACACAAGTTAGAATTATTTCTTAGAGCTGAATATTTTTCTGTAGCTTACTGAGTTTCAAAGCTTTTGTTTTCCTGGATTTGAAGTGAATTGGATGGAAAAGTAATTTGAGTCTAAATTGATTGAAATCCAGGAAAACAAAAGCTTAGAAGCTCAGTAAGCTACAGAAAAATATTCAGTCCTAAGAAATAATTGTAACTCAAGTTATAGCTGCTGCATTGCCTCATAAGAGCGCATGTTAAATGTAGACAGGAACACAAAGTCGTCTGCTAGCACTTTGTTAGTATTGTTGAGCTGTCAGTTTGGTTATTTTATCACTAAACACAATTTTGCAACGTCTGCTATTGTATTGTTACTACGAACTGCCTGGATCGATAAAGATTATTAATACGTCCACTTTGAAAGCTATTTTAGACAATGACCTTGAAATTATACAGAGGTCACGAGGTCAAATACTGAATACTACAATACAAAGTTAATGCTAATTACATAAAAAACAGTTAATAATATTACCAATTACATAAGACAGTTAATATTGCTAATTACAAATCAGTTAATAATGCTACTTACATACACACATACATATTATATAATACAGTGCACACAATACAAGCCATATTAACATGCTAACATATATATATAGGGGTGCAGACAGCAAGACAGGTGCAGCAGCAGCGCCATATTGGTGGTATATAGTTGCTTACCTATCCCCATGTCTTAATTCTTGTCGATTTCTGCCGTCAAAAGAAACCCACGCGGTGTTTCTACTGTCTGGGGAAACTGAGATCTATAAGTAACATAACATCCACTGTAGAACATAATTCATTTTATATAGGGTGTATGCATTCATGTTAAAGTCGACGTCATGTTGGATAACTCAATAACATGGGTAACATAGGAAAATTACTAATTTTGACAGTTTAAAAATACTATGCAATATTTTTGACAGCATTGATGTTGTAAATATGTTAAATTAGTATCTCAAGTATATGAAAAAAATAACAATAAACAAAAAATTAACAGATTTTCCAAATAAAATTGGCTAAAACGAAGTTTGTCCTATGTTGAGCAATGTTATTCACTACTACAGTATGGCCTCCAAGCGCAATAAATATGACGTCATGAGCATACACCCTATACGGCACGACAGGATGAGTTATAAGATGCACCCTGATATACTGACTTTAAAGTTAGAGTAAACCTTTCTCTACATTTCAAAAAGTTAAAAAAAAAAAATAATAATAATAATATTAATAAAAAAAAAAAAAAAAAAAATCCCGAGTATTTTAATAGTGACTTGGAACCAGACAATTTTAAGTAGAGAATCGCCTTCTCTCGCTGTTACGCAGATAACCTATAAATTTATGGAACGCGCTTCTCTACTTTTGGTTCTCTAAGCATAAATTAAGTTCTGATAAAAACAAATATTGCTGTCAAAAAAAATATATATATAATAATAATAATAAATAAATAAATAAATAAATAAATAAATAAATAAATAAATAAATAAAAAAGGAGAAATTATTATGTATTTCCGAGATGTATTGGGAGGACCAGAATCCAAAATTAAAAGATAGAAAATGTTAACAAGGACCAAACTGCGGGCCTAGCCAGACTCATCACAACAACTTGACACGACTTCACCACTTGTCGATTTATTATAACGATTTTTGCTGAAACTTCCTATTTTTTATCATCTGAACAAATGAAACACGAAATTTTAATAAATTGGCTCGTGTCGTTTTTTACCTAGAGGATCGTTGATTATAGTTTACTAATTAAACAAAGTTAGATATATATTAATTACCTTGAGTTCTACGCCGGCAGGTACGACGATTGGTCTGAATGAGAGAGAGTGAGGGCAGATTGGGGTGACCATGATTGCGGGGACACTGGGGTGAATCATGGAGGCGCCAGCGGCCACGGCATAAGCCGTACTGCCAGTCGGCGTCGATACTATTAGACCTGCAAGCAACACAAATCATTAAGTTAATACAATTATAAATAGATAATAAAAACTTAAATAAAAAAATTATCGAATACAATTAAAGAAGACTAAAAAAAAAAAAAAAAAAAGGGGGGGGGGGGTACTTTAATTAGTTTTTTTTTGTACATTATTCGAGACTAGAAATATTTTTATAGATTCAGGCAAGTCATAGCAACACAGAGATCATTAAAATTTAAGTTAACAATGGCTTTTTCAAAAGTGATCATCGTGTTATTAAACCTTTTGAAAACACGATCTTAAGACAGACAGACAGACACAGACAGACAGACAGACACAGACAGACAGAGAGACAGACGGACAGACAGACACAGACAGACAGACACAGACAGACAGACACAGACAGACAGACAGTCAGACAGACAGACATACAGACGGACAGACAGACAGACAGACAGACAGACAGACAGACAGACAGACAGACAGACAGACAGACAGACAGACAGACAGACAGACAGACAGACAGACAGACAGACAGACAGACAGACAGACAGACAGACAGACAGACAGACAGACAGACAGACAGACAGACAGACGTACCGTCGCCCTGCACAGAGGTGATATGTTTGCCATCAAGAAAGAGGTCAATGTTGGAGAGGTAGGGAGAAGGTCCTCGGTCGATGACCACTTCATTAAGGACCAGCAGACTGGTAGTGGGGTGTGCGCCCTTCTCAGTGTCCTTGCGCATGATGATACAGCGCAGTCGACTACGTAGAGTTAGTGCGGCGAAACCTAAGCAAACAACAAGTGTTACTTAATGTATACACCACTGTGATAGTATAGTTTCACATTTAAAAACTCGCGCTGTATTAACAATGTTATTCTTATGAGAATTTTTGTTGGAAAAATATGCAGTAATTTTAATAATTTAATATATTTTTGAATCATAATGTGTGTGTACTGCATAATTAACTGGACTATTGCAGCAATAAATACAGCGGTAAATAAATGAATGAATGAATGAATGAATGAATGAATGAATGAATGAATGAATGAATGAATGAATGAATGAATGAACGAATAAATAAATAAATTAATAAATAAATAAATACACGCAAATAGTAAAATTACGTAATTTCTGCATTTATTTTTATTTCTGCTGCAAAATTTTACATTTACTTTTAAATATATTTACAGCTTCAAATCTGAGTAATTTTATGAATTAAGTTTGCTTGACGAACTAATAAGTTTTACAATTAATTGCTCCTCTATGTATATAAGTAATTAGCCTTGTTGTTGTTGTTGTTTACCTTCTAGTACGTTGGTGACTTGCTCCTGGAAGTTCTCGAACTCGAAGGGCGTGAGAAAGCCAAGAGAACCAAGGTGGAACGCCATCACTGGTGGAACAGATTGCTGGAACAACACCAAGAACAGTTATTTTAATCAAACACAAAATAGGTACTTATGTATCCCCATATACAATTATAATATATTGTATATTTAGGTACTGTCAACTGGGGTGACTTTATCTCTACTTTGGGCACTCATTTCAAAATTTTGAAACATATATGTCATTTTGATCAAAAACAAATTTGAACGATAGCAAGATTCTTCAAATTTCTAAAACTGTGCCTCGAGACAGAGATAATTGGGTGTTCAAAGTCACCCCGGGCATTCAATCTCACATTAGGTGCAAGACCAGGTGAGATACAAGCTACTAGCATACAGCAAGGTGCCCCCCCTCCCCCCAGTGTCAGATATATATGACTCAGGTGTATACAGGTGAGATACCAGGTGAGATAAGTTACCTGGAAAAGCAAGCTGGCATACAGCAAGGTACCATCTCCTCCCAGACAGATGATAAAGTCAATCTTGTCTGTGAGGTCATCCTTGCCATCCTGGAAGGTCATCAACTTCTCCTTGACCGCTAGGAAGCCCGTGTTGCTGAGAAGCAAAGAGTCGTCCATCACTGAGTTCTCCACGAATACCACCATGTTCTTCTCCTGCACAACAAGCAAGAAATAATTGGTGGCGTAAGAGACGAAAGTAAATAATACACATACAAAAGTTTAAGTCAGGTAATTGTACTATGGTTAGCGACAAGCCGCAGTTAGCAGCATTTTGTATTTTTTTTAAGTACCTTTCACACATTTTTATTATTGTTCTTTAGATTTTAGCAAATTTTAGCTCAATAGAGATAATTATAAGCTGCCATTTTTGTGTAAAACTTTTATAACTCTCCAATAAGGGATACATAATACTTTTTTTACGTATAAGCATTTTATAATAAACTTGTTAGATATATTAAGTTTTTTAAGATGATGTGCAGAGCTAACTATTTAAGGAGCTAACTATTTACCACTGAAGAAATAACGTTTATACTAAAAGTTACTGTTTAAACTTTTGTCAACCAAGTTATTGATTTGTACTGAAGAGTTACATCTATGTAACTGAACAATTTGTACATCTCTGACCAAAAGTTCCCGAACCATTTGCATAGGCAACCCGCTTTTACACATTGTTTTCTTTAAGAGAAAACGCAGCGGCCGCCACTGCCCCGTTCGGGAACTTTTGTACTCCGCATGTTTGCGTGATCAATCTCCTGCCAATAATTGCGGTCAACTGCACGTGCACGAGGTTACGTGACGTGCGCACGACGTGACATGTCATGACGTACCTTGATGAGCCAGTGCACGAGCTGCACGAAGGGTTGCAGCACGGAGGCGTCCCTGACTTTCTTGATGACGAGCACGGTGAGAGGAGGCTTGTACCACGTCAGTCGCTGGCTAGCCGGGTCTTGGATTGTCCTGCAAGATCATACAACATATGAGAGTGAGTACTCCAGCGTAGTGTCTGCACTGCACCATAGGTACCAAAATAAACTTAAAAAAAAAAAAAAAAATTCTTTGATAATTTATATATATAATTATATATTTTATTTTATATTAAAATTGACAAAAATATTTTCTTGCTTCTGCGGACCTCCTCCACTCTAGATTGTTAAAAATAGCTTTGAAAATCGCATACACTCTTAAAAACACTCTTACACTCTTAAAAACAATCATTGAAAAGCTTGTACACAGTTTTGCAATGTTTTAAGTATTATGGATTTAACGGTAATGACGTTGATAATCTAACGATTAAGCGTAAATGACGTCACAAGCGTTAGAATCACAATCGAAGAAACTTTAAACATTGCCGTTACAAATCTACGATTTTTCCATTCAGTCCCAACGCTTGTGACGTCACTAACGTTTTTATCGTTAAAATATCAACGTTTAGTGACGTCATAACCGTTGATTCTTCAATACTTTAAGCATTGCAAAACTGTGTACAAGTTTTTCAACGTGCATTTTTAGTGTGTAGTGGGCGTTTCTGGTGCCAATTTTAAATTTTTGTCTAAATTTATTTATTTATTATTTTTTTTTTTATTGAATTATCTGATGTCGAGCTAATATGGTAAGCTTCAAGCCCGCATGCATTCATCATACCAATATAATGTGAAGAAAGTTTATCGCGCGATGCAAACAACAAAATTGCATATATTATACTTGACTGCACTTTCTCTGCTTGCAGATTTAGTGCATCATGCATCACTGCACTGCATGCATGCACTAGTGATTTAACTGTGCACAAATTATTTCATTACCATAAACAATTACAAGTACAATAGTTTTAATGGAAAACTTTACGATTCATATATTAGCTGCGAGCATAACAATTTTTTTTATAATATAGTTTAATGTACATTTAATGAGGTGATTTTTTTTTTATTATTATTTTTGCACTTATAGAAAAATTTGTATATATATATATATATACATACATACAATACATACATAACAATAATATACTGTACAGGGTGTTTTTTTTAAAAGCGCGCATTTTAAAACGCAAAATAAAATATAAAGAAATAAAATAAAATAAACTTTTTATACATCATTTTGTAGCCAAGGGTTAGACATTTTTAAAACTGTTCTTAGAAATAAAATTGAGTGACCGGTTTTCTTGCACCAAGCTTCAACGTAAAAATGTGCAATATTTTTTTCAAAACATATTTTTTTCTGCAAAAGTGATTAGAAATTTGCTTTTTTTTTACTATCCTTTATTGACAATTAATGGGGTCTGTTAGCATAAATAAGGTACTAATAGCACTCTAAACATGTTCTGTGATTAAAATGGAAGGATGGGGCTACATTGGTATCAGGGGTAAAGTGAAAACATTTGTGTTAAATGATGTATAAAAAGTTAATTTTATTTTATTCCTTCATATTTTATTTTGCGTTTTAAAATGCACGCTTTTAAAAAAATACCTTGTATATTATATAAATAAATTGTCCCTAAACGCTGCAAAAGGACTTATCTCCGTACGGAAAAAATAAATCACGTAATTCAGCTTAAATTTTTGTATGTTTTACGTGTTAAAGGGGCGTTTCCCAACGATATTAAACGTTAATTTACGGAAGATTTGATTTTAGTAGAAATTTTTTGGAGTATAGAGAATTGTTCCTTGGTTCAATATAAAAATATATATAAAATTGAATTTTACCACAATATCGCTACCCTAAAGTAGTACCTTAAGAAGTAATTTAATTTATTATTTAAATATTAATTAAACATTGTATAGTACTTACATAACCATGGCTGAGTTCTTCATGATTCGACCGCACGGTCCGAACTGCTGTACTGGACTGGGGGCATTCAGTGACCTCGTCCTCCTGCACATAGACACAAACATACCACAATTAGATTTACACTTTGTCCAAGACTTTGTCATACATAACATGTAAGAGACATGCACATAACACATACGAACATTGAGACACTTTATACAACATTTTGTCACGTGTCAATATTGTCACAATGGTTTGAGACACAGAAACGTGCACATAAGACATAGATATGTCTATAGTATTATACACTGATAACATTGAACTGGCTACTGAAGCTGCTAACATCAATCAATATTGATTTGTATACAAGTTAGCAACTTTAGTAGCTAGTGCAATGTAATCCTGGTGACGAGCTGATTACATTGCACTAGCTACTGAAGCTGCTATCATCAATCAATAATGATTTGTATACACGTTAGCAGCTTCAGTAGCCAGTGCAATGTAATCCTGGTGACGAGCTGATTACATTGAACTGGCTACTGAAGCTGCTAGCATCTAACTGTTAAACCAAAAATTGCTCTCAAAAAGTTGAATACGTTTTTATTTCAGATTGTTTTTTTTTTTATTATTATTTTTGGAAATTTAAACCAAACTGAATAAAATAAAAGAGCTCGTCATTTTGTAAAGTAATTCGGTACTTACAAAAAGTTAAACACACACAAGTAAATAATATGACACGGCTATAGAGACAGAAAGTAAGATACTGGTGTGTGAAAATATCTGACCACTTGTCTGTGCAGTTAATAGGCTAAAAGCTAAAAGTGACCAGCGCACATACGACTGAAGCAGAAAACAAGGAACAACAACAACATTATATTGTATATACGTATATGACATTATATTTGACGCAAGTCTGTGGTTTTTACTGGAAATTAAATTACATGCATCTCTTCCTTATCGTCCAAATTTAATACTGGACATTGTAATTTAATAAACATTTCAAGTCAATAAATATTCGTACTTCCTACTCAAACATTTTTAGTTCCTACCCTTTTATAGACCATTTGCATAATATACTTGCGCTTTGTCGCCATGTTTGTGGTGCATAATGCAAATTGCCCAGCATAGGGGAAACATTAAAGATACTTTATCCTAATGTATCAGTGGGGAAAATTTAAGATTTTTCATTTTTTACAACTTTTTAGTCAAATCCCGCAGTACCTGATTTCCTGCCTTAAGTTTTTTTTTAGTAGTAATATTTTGTGTTCCGTGAACACATTTGTATTATCAGCCAAATAGACCCCTTGCAATCAACGAATTATTTAAAATAAATTGTTTAAACATGGTTAATTCATTTCTTATTAAAAAATCTTTGCAATAAATTCATTACAATTAGAAAACACTAACTATGCAAATGATCCATTAACTGTAAAACACTTCAACATTCAAAATATTTAAGTAAAACATTCAATGTAAAACAAAAGTGCACTTTTGGGGAACAAAGAAACAAATAAAATTGCAGGAGAGAAGAAAGAGTGACCAAGAACAAAATAGAAGTGACAAAGATAAAGCAATAAATAAATATTCTTGGAATTAAAATAACGTAAGCGACTCTGGTATTTTACATATAAAGTGAGCTCTATACTTCCTTGCAGGATGTGCTGCTGTGTATAAATTAAATATAGATATGATAATTAAAATATAAATAACAATAATGATATTAAAGCAACTAAATGACAATTTTATAAAAACTTACACTTATGCCAAATTCTAAGTAGTTCTATTTGTTGCAGATATAAAAACTGTAGCCATCGTGAGCTAGACTTATACATCGCATGCAGTTTTGTGGCGGCAATAATTGTAGTGTTTGAACTTTTGCATCATTTTATTGAGACTTCAAGGACGTTGGCTTTATCAATGGTAAACATAGATAGGCAGAGAGAGAGAGAGAGAGAGAGAGTAAGAGAGAGAGAGAGAGAGAGAGAGAGAGAGAGAGAGAGAGAGAGAGAGAGAGAGAGAGTAAGAGAGAGATACACAGGGACAGAGAGAGAGAGAGAGAGAGAGAGAGAGAGAGAGAGAGAGAGAGAGAGTAAGAGAGAGATACACAGGGACAGAGAGAGAGAGAGAGAGAGAGAGAGAGAGAGAGAGAGAGAGTAAGAGAGAGATACACAGGGACAGAGAGAGAGAGAGAGAGAGAGAGAGAGAGAGAGAGAGAGAGAGAGTAAGAGAGAGATACACAGGGACAGAGAGAGAGAGAGAGAGAGAGAGAGAGAGAGAGAGAGAGAGAGAGAGAGAGAGAGAGAGAGAGAGAGAGAGAGAGAGAGAGAGAGAGAGAGAGAGAGATAGACAGGGGCAGAGACAGAGAGAGAGAGAGAGAGAGAGAGAGTAAGCCTAGACAAACAAAGCAGTAAATTAACTATAGTACAAACATATAGTTAGAAATTGCAGCAATATCGTAGCGACACTTTATTTCAATGTTCTAGGTATGAAAGTCGTGGGGAAAAACTTTAATAAAAATGATGTAAGAGCTATATAGAATTATGACAAAGGGGATTTTACCATCACAATATTAATATCTATAAAACTTTTAATATCGCATGTAGTTGTTAACTACCAATTATTTATTTATCTACTGAAATATGCAGGTAAAAAACATATTACGTAATTGTTTCTACATTGAACACTTGCTATATTGTAGAGCACAAATGTTGTTATTTTGTAATAACATAAGTAATTATGCTGAACATGTAGCACAATTATGTTGCTACATTGAGCTAGCATAATTATTAAGAATATATTTTTTGTACATGTACACTTATAACCTAATTGAGTAAAAATTCTTTTTCCAATTTTTTGTACATATTTGTTTAAATTAATTTTTTTTATAAAACATATAATTGTATACAGGCCTATTTACTATTTACAGTTGTATTTAAATGGAGTTTTGCGTCAACTTAAATGCATTGTATGTCCATACGCCAGTAAATTTAATTTATTTTTACTAACAAGACTGTAATGCACTGTCACTGACCGCTAAAGCTAAAAAGCGGAAACGGAAGTGCCTGAAAAGTAAACCACGTGATGGCAAAAGTGCTAGGTAGCTCAGGCCTAGCTTGCTGCTGGCGTCAAGTTTTCTACCACTTTTACCGTCACGTGGTTTCCGCTTCCGGCCACTTCCTTTTCCTGTTTTTATAGGTTTACCTAAAGTGAGTGCTTCTGTTTACTCAAAATGCGGAAAAGGAAGTGACCGGATGAGGAAATCGCGTGACGGTAAAAGTGGGAGGTAGCTCAGGCCTAGCTTGCTGCTGGCGTCAAGTTTTCTAACACCTTTACCGTCACGTGGTTTCCGCTTCCGGCACTTCCTTTTCCGCATTTTGAGTAAACATAAACAATCCACACGTGAGTGAGGCTGGAACAAAGCAAGTTCCTAAGATTCCAGGAACTTGCTTTGAGGAACTTTGCAAAGACTGTAGGAACTTGCCTCGACTTGGCTCAACTGTTGCTTGTTGTCACATGTTGTGTTGTGAATGTTGGTCGTCATGGCGCAACGTCAATAGTAATTAGCGACCATATTTACAATTGATCCAGCAAGCAAGACCATTGGCCTCCCTCGTCTTAGCGACATAGCACTGACTTGAGAAATAATTGGAGTTGACCATGCTACTGTATTTACAGCGATCGACAACTCTCTCAAACCATGTGTTCGCGTAAACCCTGTTCTCTGCTACTATAAAATGACGATCAACTTTGGTTATTCAAATAGATTGCGCATTTTTTAGGTCAAAAAAAAAAATAAATAAAAATAAAAAGTTAACGAACAACACTAATTATTGTTTTTTTTTTTCCTATTTAAATTTCAATCAAATCAATCAAATGCAAAATTGTTAAAGAAAATGAATTGTATTTTAATTTTTAAAAACTTTAAAAAATCACTCCTCTATAATATAAATGATTTAAAAACGATAGTTTCATAAATAATTTAATTAAAATAAATAATTGTTAAAAAATATAACAATTAAATAAATAAAAAGTAGTTAAATTGCTGCGATAAAGAAAGAGAAAAAAAAAATAGAATAGTGATGATAAATAGCTGCCGTGTCTTAGAGTTGCCTCACTCTAACACACTGAGATACACGTAGAGAAATCACTGCACAATAACTATGTATCCTGACAAGTAACTTTGCCGTACAACACAATATTATGTTGTACAGCACAATAACTATGTATCCTGACAAGTAACTTTGCTGTACAGCACAATATTATGTTGTACAGCACAATAACTATGTATCCTGACAAGTAACTTTGCTGTACAGCACAATATTATGTTGTACAGCACAATAACTATGTATCCTGACAAGTAACTTTGCCGTACAACACAATATTATGTTGTACAGCACAATAACTATGTATCCTGACAAGTAACTTTGCTGTACAGCACAATATTATGTTGTACAGCACAATAACTATGTATCCTGACAAGTAACTTTGCTGTACAGCACAATATTATGTTGTACAGCACAATAACTATGTATCCTGACAAGTAACTTTGCCGTACAACACAATATTATGTTGTACAGCACAATAACTATGTATCCTGACAAGTAACTTTGCTGTACAGCACAATATTATGTTGTACAGCACAATAACTATGTATCCTGACAAGTTACTTTGCTGTACAGCACAATATTATGTTGTACAGCACAATAACTATGTATCCTGACAAGTAACTTTGCTGTACAACACAATATTATGTTGTACAGCACAATAACTATGTATCCTGACAAGTAACTTTGCTGTACAACACAATATTATGTTGTACAGCACAATAACTATGTATCCTGACAAGTAACTTTGCTGTACAGCACAATATTATGTTGTACAGCACAATAACTATGTATCCTGACAAGTAACTTTGCTGTACAGCACAATATTATGTTGTACAGCACAATAACTATGTATCCTGACAAGTAACTTTGCTGTACAGCACAATATTATGTTGTACAGCACAATAACTATGTATCCTGACAAGTAACTTTGCTGTACAACACAATATTATGTTGTACAGCACAATAACTATGTATCCTGACAAGTAACTTTGCTGTACAACACAATATTATGTTGTACAGCACAATAACTATGTATCCTGACAAGTAACTTTGCTGTACAGCACAATAACTATGTATCCTGACAAGTAACTTTGCTGTACAGCACAATAACTATGTATCCTGACAGGTAACTTTGCTGTACGACATGAACTATGATGTACACGGAAAACATAAATTTAATAAATTATTCAGATACATATCAATAACTCTTTAGTACTAAACAATAACTCTCTTGCAAAAAGTTTAAAGAGTAACTCGTTAGTACAAACGTAATTTCTTTAGCGGTAAATAGTTAACTCTTTAGATTCTAAAAAGTTTAGTATGTATCTAAAGAATTTATTATGAAAAAAGTCTAAATAGTAACTCTTGAGATAATTTTTTACGTGTATACTGTATAGCCCATGAAAGACTGTATAAGATATAAGATTTTATTACGTTCCATGTCTTTACAGATTGTATAATTACAAACACAATATTGTACAATGTGACAGTTTATTTCCGTGACATCTCTTACGTCATATCTCTACAGACTGATTGCAGATTATTGCCAATATAGCCTGCATACATTGCATTGATCTACATCGACCTTCGGCTTGATATAGCGGTGCTGTATTAATAAACTAATTAAATATATCTGCTCTAAACTGTTTGTTTACTATATATACTGTATAGTGCAGTAAGTGTATACTTCATTGTGTTAGGAGTGGCATGTTCTTACCATTTATATAAGTACAGAAATACGTACTATGGAATTATGGAAGTATAAGTAATACGAAATGTAGGCAAATTTATTAATTTATTTAATAAATAAACATGCGTATAAATAATCAACCAAATAAATATGAAAATTAATAAGTAAAAAGCAATGCAGAAATTCAACAAGATTTAATAAAAAATTTACGAATCAATGCAGAAATCTTTGAAAATCTTGCTAGTTAAGATGATAATTATATATTATATATATAATATAAATTTTATATAAATACATACAGAGGTAGAATTGAGGGGACCTATCCCAGCAAATAAATTTTGAATTTACATTGGGCTTATGGAACTTCCCCTCTTTTTACACTTAAAATCCCTGCATATGAGTCAAAGCCAATTCTACCCCTGAATATATATATATATATATATATATATATATATATATATATATATATATATATATATATACACACACACGTGTGTGTGTGTGTGCTTTAAGCTTTAAGATGTGTCACCAAACTATGGGACTATATCTCTTCACTATGGTAAGACCAGCGTATGGATTTCTCTGTACATTTCTTGTACAACCTAACAATGGTTTATATTCCTTACTTAATGTTAAAATTCATGTTGTAATCAGTCAGAAATGATAAATAAAAAGTTGTAACGTGATAATGATAGAGAGCATACACGTGATCGATGTACAAAAAGAGCACAAGTCACGTGATGTAAATATACACGAAATATGTGGTGTGTGTGGGAGACACAAGGTTTGTGTTGCGGTCACTGCATACATCGTGCTTATATAAGTTTAATGTCTAGTCATCGTGTTCAAACCAAGGTCTATATCTTATGTAACTATTACATGTCCGTGTAGTGTTTTTTTTTTTTTTTTTTTTTTGCTTGCCATATTTGCTATCGTGCTATACACCAACCTCAGTTCCAGTCAAGACATTGTCTTATTGACAGAACGACTTTCCAATTAATGGAAAAGCACTGACGGGACAGCCACGGCCTAAGTACACAGCCCAGAATTCACCATGACAGCCTAGAGAAACCGTGGAAACATATAGGCAGGCTGGTCGGTGCAATCACATCGATCATGCACCTCCCGAATACTGTGCGTCGTCATGGAATGCATGTAAACATACATCGTGCAACGTGCTGTGCTCTCACACTTCACATACGCACCCAGCAGTGGCTCGAACCTATACTCGGTGAGGAGTACAGAGTTACGAGTTAGCTGCCTTCCTCACTCGGCTATACCAGCTTGGTATAACAATACGCGTATTCGAGTGAAAATATCACATATCCATTAATTAAAAATTATTAATATTAAAAAAGGAGAGGGGAAAAAAAATAATAATGTTGATACAGTATTAAAGCCATGATAGACCACATAAAACCACAAGTGCTTTTTAATGAATAAACACAAAATGGGATCTTTAAAACTGATGACAATTTTTACCAGAATAATAATGTAGCCCCACGAGAGAGCGTGAAAACACTGAAAAGTATGCAATTTGCGTAACTATTCATGTTTATGACGTCAGAAACATGCAACAATTGGTATGAAAATGTTGTGCAGGTTGCATAAATTGAAATTTCTGATCACTGCTATGGAGGTTTTGAGACAAACTAAATTTATTTATGAAAGACCCATATCAAGTGTTTTGCGATATAAATGCTTATGTTTTCTTCTGGTATATTCCTTTAATTGCTATACATAGACAGTTACGATATTTTGAGCGCATGCTCCCTCCCCTGCACTTGACTGACAACAAAGTCAATAATTAATAACAATATAAAGTGTCACTCAATCAATCAGTATCGATCTCCGTCAATTACCTGCCTCTAACTTGGCACACTTACACTACTTGACCTAGATCAACGATGTTTATCGCTGTAGATAAAAATTGTACACAGTGTTAAAGCAGGTTCACACATCACGGCAAAACTAATTAGTGCACTCAATTACATGTGTCAACAAAATACAGCGTGCTTATAAAAAAAAAAATAAATAAATAAAAATACGATTTTAGTCAGTTTAAAGCCATAGACCGCATAAAACAACATGTGATTTTTAATGAATAAACACGAAATGGGATCTTCAAAACTGCTGACAATTTTTACCAGAATGTTAATGTAGCCCCACGAGAGAGCGTGAAAAAACTGTAAAGTATGCAATTTGCGTAAAAATTCATGTTTATGACGTCAGAAACATGCAAAAATTAGTATGAAAATGTTATGCGGGTTGCATAAATCGAATTTTCTAATCTCTGCTACGGGGCTACTCTTGGGTTTTGGGACAAACTAACATTATTTTTGTAAATCCCATCAAGTGTTTTGTGATATAAATGCGTATGTTTTTCTCCGGTCTATTCCTTTAAATATGCGATGTATAGAAAAAACTTTTTATATATCAAATTAAAGCCTTAATTACAATAATTATACAATTATATAAGAGAATTCTACTTTAGGGTGTGTGCGCATGACGTCATTCTGAATGCTTTTCGATGCTCTTCTTGAGCAATGAATAACATTGCACAGCATAAGGACAAACGTAGTTTTTTATAGGATTCGAATCTGTATAACGATCGGTTATACGATCCAATTACGATCGGAACTGAAATAAAGCACCATTTTTTTAAGTGCAAGGAAAAAAGTAGATGAAAAATTCATATTTAAATATTTAGAATTATTTTTATAATAAATACGTTAGATATATACAATTTTTTAAGATGTGCAGAGCTAACTATTTACCACTGAAGAAATAACGTTTATACTAACAAGTTACTGTTTAAACTTTTGTCAACCAAGTTATTGGTTTGTACTGAAGAGTTACATCTATGTAACTGAACAATTTGTACAATGTAGGTTTTACGTATATATCAAAGAAAAGTTATATCGACTCTCTCTCTCTCTCTCTCTCAAATGTTATGCCAATGATCAACTCAGAGAACACAAGATGATGACAGAGAGTTTATTTTGTTGTTTTGAACAAAACTTCCTCGCCTAATGACATTTCAACCAGCACTGCCTCAAAACTACAATATTACACTCAGAAAATCTCCAGTCTTCCGCTTGGTAAACTACAAGTCGGAAGTTTTATATTAAATTTGCCAACCTTGCCTCATTGCTCAAGAAGAGCATAAAAAAGCATTCAGAATGACGTCATGCGCACACAATGTAGCATAAGTTATGATGATGCTGCCTTGAGCTAGCATAATAAATATTTGTATATAAGCGAAGACTTGATGTTTTTATTTTTTTTTCTCCGTGTATTTCTCCAGCAATGAAAGTGAAAATCACGCAGGAATGTTGTCCGTCGTGACAGCTGATCACGAATAGAGTCACGTGGTGTCACGCGGAGTTGAAAGTAAGTAGGTATATAAAGTCACTTCGTGCAGATTGGACTGCAAAACATGAGTTGTGGTGCACCGTCACTGTGACGTAGGCATGCACTTCATCTAACATCCCTCTTCAGTACCCGACTTTTTTAACAATTATTTCAATTTCGTAACTTTTAACTACGTTTTTGTGCGGCTCGCAGAAAGACAAAAAAATATATCTATTTTTTTTAAAGTTTTTTTTACTATTGACGACCCCCTATAGGGTGTGTGTGCCTATGACGTCATTCTGAGTGCTTTTTGATGCTCTTTTTGAGCAATAACATTGCTCAGCATAGGACAAACATAGTTTTTGGCTATTTTCTTTGGAAAATTGGCTATTTTTTGGTCATTATTATTTTTCTTGCATACTTGAGGTACTAATTCAACCTGTTAACAACATCAATGCTCTCAAAAATATTGCAAAGTATTTTTTAAGTGGCAAAATGTGCTATTTTCCTATACCGGCCAATGTTATTTACTTATGACATCAACTTTAACATGAATGAAACCACCATATACATACACTTAAGTGTTCAAAATTGGTTTAAAAAGCACGTAAATTGAAGGGCGTTTTTGGGTTTAATATTTTTATTTTTATCTTTTTTTTTTTTTTTTTAATTTTCATGAAATTATACTGCAAGTGAAGAGGATATACAGTACATTAAGTCAAGAGTGTGGCAGTTATGAAAAATTATTAAATTATATAAGTAATATTTGCATTAAAAGGAATAGACCAGAGAAAAACTTTGCATTTATATCACAAAACACTTGATGGGACTTACATAAATAACTTTAGTTTGTCTCAAAACCCAACTGTAGCTCCGTAGCAGTGGTCAGAAATTTTAATTTATGCAACCCACACAACATTTTCATACTAATTTTTGCATGTTTCTGACGTCATAAACATGAATAGTTATTTAAATTGCATACTTTACAGTATTTTCACGTTCTCTCGTCGGGATACATTAACATTCTGGTAAAAATTATCAACAGTTTTGAAGATCCCATTTCTTCTTTATTCATTAAAAAGCACATGTTATTTTATGTGGTCTATGGCTTTCAGGTTTCTACGTGATTGCCTGATATGTGACAAACTGAACGGCCGATGAATATAAAATTAACATCAAGCAAAGTTGGTTATGTCAAATACATGAAAACAAACATATGCAGCACATATTTAAAATTTTATTGCAAATAATATAATTTTCTAAATTTTAGTACAAAGATTTAAGTTTGTAGGGGACCGACGTCGGCCATTAAACTCAAATTTGTTATGTCATAAAATGTGAAATTTTGCACAATGATACTTCAGCTTCAAACAATTTCAAATATACCAAAATTTTGGGGGGTCATCGTGCAAATTAATTTTATATTATTCTTTAAAAGTTTACGCCCGTATAGCCCAATGTTAATTTCAATAATTTTTTTCTTTTTTTCGGGACGGTCAAACATCTTGATAATTTTATCACGGCTAGATTTGACCCTTAGCTACACAATGACACCAAATTGAGACCAAAAACACTTCTAGTTTTTTAGATATAAGGTCAGTACTCTGCTCTGTTAAGTCAAACTAGAAACCTTTTTTTTTTTATTAACAAAAACACATTGTTTTCAGTTCATTCCATTTGACTTGCATAGTATTTGTTTTGCTACATATAAATAACGTAGATATAGAATTACCACTGTGTATTTTCGCACCAAATCAATCCACCTCATCGATAAATACAAAATCAATAATCTCACCTGAGATGTCTTTGTGAAGGACTAGTCTTTGTTACAAACTGTAAGTTAGAGGGTGGCCAACTGCCAGTACCCTCTGAGGACGACGTGGATGACGTCATGATGCTACAGGGGTGGGAGGTCACGTGACACAGATCTTCCACTAACTCCATGATCAAGTATCAGACAGACAGACCGCGAGATGTAGCCGCGACTGTGGCGGGCGATAGAGCCGTGCTCAAGCGAGCACCAAACTATACTGACTTGGGAGTGAGTGAGATAGGTTTGTACCTCTTTACCTTGTGCCGTGGTGTGGAGAGAGAGAGAGAGAGAGAGAGATGAACATTACAATGCACTTTTGCTAATTACATCCGCGTACGTACGTCTTTCTTAAGCAATGATAATCTTATATATAAATATTATTTATAATTGTTAAATATTAAATATCAATTATATATTAATTTTATTATGTAAGTAAATAACAAACAGATTGGCATGTTTTTATTATCTGCTTTTTTTTCAGCATTAATTTCATCTAGTATGAAAAAAAAATCGATTACAAAGAAAACAAAAATTACGTAATTTATGCTATATTGTACACGGAATTAAAGATTTACGTAAGTTATGTTGCATCCCATTATAGCATAAATAATGCTAAATTAAAACAACATAATTTGCTGTGCAATATAATATTTATGCTATGTAACAAGTATAATAGCATAAATTATTATGCTGTATTGAAAAAATTGTGCTGGAAATAAGCTTGTTTGTTTATTACATTTTATTTAAAAATAAAACGGGAAAAAAAATAATATATATATATATATATATATATATATATATATATATATATATATATATATATATATATATATATATATATATATAATATATATTATATAATTATATATATATATGATGTGATATGTTATCAATATTTTTTGTATTTGTATCCTGTATGAGACATACTATAGGTATAATGATAGTAAATAAAATAGGTATAAATAATGACGATGCACAATTATATATATATATATATATATATATATATATATATATATATATATATATATATATATATATATATATATATATTATATATAATTATATAATATATAATAGAAATATATATACATATATATATATATTTCTATATATATGGATATATATAATCATAACTCTGCGTCAGTTCAGATCTGAGTTGACTATATTCCGTATATACTTTGAGTTGAACCATATAGTTGTACCTACATTGTAGAGAGATAATCTCAATTAGTCACAGCTATAATATCTTATCTCAAATATGTATGTATACATCACCCACGTACACCTGTATTTTACACCTGATCTATATTACTAATCAACCTACATATCTTGCAGTACAGCATAATTATTATGTACACAGATAATGTCAATTAGTCATATAATATCTCAAGTATACATATAGTACACGTTACTCCGTATACACCTGTATTTTACACCTGATCTGATGAAAGCACCTGTACGATGAAAATAATATATAAATTGGCTTAAAACACCATAATACATAGTATGCCTGTAGTATTCCTCATTTCATCTGGAATCAGTGCAGAGTAGTTTTCTCAAAACCCGCAAAGTAATAACAAAGGGGTGTGACACCCCTTTTTTCGTATGAGGCTCCTTGAGAGCCAGTTCGACCCTGTATGACATCATACTTGATTAAGTTTAAGCCTGTATGTTTTCTAATAAGTTTCAAAATGCCAAAGTGACCAAAGTAAGTGAGCTGTGACCCACTATATACTGGACATTACGTCATAGTAGCGACATATACACCACGACATATTCCAGGAAATTGTTATTACTTCAGCCTGCCTTGAATTGTATTACTAAATACCGAAGTATGCATGACCGAGATGTTGTCGAAATATTGCCAGCTATTTCAAGCATTGCCAAAACTACATAAGAGAGAGAGAGAGAGAGAGAGAGAGAGAGAGAGAGAGAGAGAGAGAGAGAGAGAGAGAGAGAGAGAGAGAGGTCATTCTATTCGGAAGTATTCATAGGAATACAATTTTGTTTTATAGTTATCATTATTATATAAGATTTACCTTTGTACCTGAATAACTACTTCACCTGCATTTATCATTTATATATAAGATTTTACCTGGCTAGCTACATCACCTGTAGTTATCATTTTTGTATGAGATTTATATATTTGTATACTACCTATCTAGCTACTTCACCTGTAGTTATCGTTTTTATATAACTACTTCACCTATAGTTATCATTTTTATATAAGATTTATCTTTGTATACTACCTGGCTATATCTATCTATCTATCTATCTATCTATCTATCTATCTATCTATCTATCTATCTATCTATCTATCTATCTATCTATCTATCTATCTATCTATCTATCTATCTATCTATCTATCTATCTATCTATCTATCTATCTATCTATCTATCTATCTATCTATCTATCTATCTATCTATCTATCTATCTATCTATCTATCTATCTATCTATCTATCTATCTATCTATCTATCTCCCTATCTATAGTAGATGTTCAATGTATGCTTACTGTACAAACGTCACGCACCGACAGACCTGAGATATTACAAGGTAAACAGATAGCCAAGCACGCACTCAGGTAGGCACGCAATGTGAAATACCATGCAGTTATGTGAGGAATGTGCCACTGGAGTACGTGAACTTGAGACACGCTCAAGGACGTAACATTTCCCGCCACAATTCACCAAACATCAATCTTACCGCTAGTCAAGCAAGCAGCATTGTAAGAACCCATTGTCTTGAAATACGTCTAGTTATTTGATCTCAGTGCAGTAGATGTCTGTCTCACATACACACTAACAACAAGTTATTGATGGTATAGTGGAAATTAGTAAACTGAACTGCTAGGTGTTTTCAGTGTACATACAGTAGCAGAAATCTCTAGAAATCACTGGAAATAAGGAAATCAGGTGGCAAACTGATCGAGTGGAGCGGACGACTTGCAATTTATCACTCAGAGAAAAAGAGAGAGAGAGAGAGAGAGAGAGAGAGAGAGAGAGAGAGAGAGAGAGAGAGAGAGAGAGAGAGAGAGAGAGAGAGAGAGAGAGAATTGAGATGAAGATGAGATATATAGTGCATGGACCACAGCATCTCCGGTGACCTTCATGTGACCTACACACGGTGTGGTCATCATCGCAAAACACGCCACCACATCACGCCATGCAGTGCACGTCAATTAAATATTTAATTAACTGTAATCATACGTGCGGGTCGTGTCTATAATAATAATAATAACTCTTTATTGGGTATTAAAATGGTACAAAGAGAAAAAAAAATTAAAATAAATGAAAATAATAATATTATTATTAATATACCCAACTGGGGTGAGAAAAAGGCAAATGCCAATACACAAAGTGATCGCACACCATAATACACAAATACAGAGTCTCTCTCTCTCTCTCTCTCTCTCTCTCTCTCGTTACATTAGATTACATTTTTTTTTTTTATGTATGTTTTTTTTCTCGTATGTTTCATCAAATTTTGTTATAATAAAATTCAACACGTAAATACTTCAATGTTATATTCAACACCTGTGTAATTTTGGTCATGTTTATCTGGGAAAATTGTCCAAGAAAAAGAAGTTGTAAAAATGTGTGAAGTTATTTTGCCAAGGGTTCACTATTTTTCAGTGCAGTTAACAGGTGAATTATCAGGAAACTATTAGGTAAGAATTAACAGGTAAATATCATACCAAGATATTGAAAGATATTTGCCACATGTAATTAAGCAGCTAATGAGATTTGATAATGAACTAAATCAGTACAGTACAATACCACTTAGCGGCTATTAACTTGTACTTGTATACTATGTATTATATAATACGTAGAGCTGACGCTAAATACACGACAATAAAGGTAAATATTGACTGCTATACAATGTACTGGTTTTACTGTCTCTAAATATCTGTTCAAAATATTTTTTCCTAAAAAAATTTCTACATTTTTTTATAAGATATTGGAAAATATAAATAAGTTTGTTCTGTAAAGTTTAGTGGGGCTCATTAGCAGTATTGGCTGACCAACAAAATAAGACACATTCATTGGTTGATCTTGTCTTTTGAGCCGTTAAAGTGAGTCGCATATGTTGAGCATGCAACTTTTTTTTTTATGAATTTTCGTTCATTCTTATCAAGTTCAAAGTTCTAAACTAAGAAATAACAATGATCAATCATACATATAAACGTAGTAAACAGGTAATGACGTCATGACCAGATGTTTTTAACAAAAGAAAAGTTTCAAAACTCTCTCAAGAGTTGTGTGTAGTTTATAGAACGAGCTTCTTTCTAAAAACATATACAGTCTTAACTTTATGGAAGATTCCTTATTTTTAACTCAACATTTTTTCATAAAATATTAAAAAATATACATTTTTTAATTTTTATTATATTTTTCTGCTAATTTTAAAATATGAAATTCTTATGTTATTGTAGTTAAAAAATATTTTGCTGCACTTGCTTGTTAATTGACTGTCCAGACATTGTGATGTCACAGGTCATTCCCCCTCCCCCCACCCACACATAAGTGTCACATGACATCCCGGGACTTTGCTGTAATTGTCATTGTCTTAACCACTATATTATGTATGCATGAGCGGCGGCTATATATACATACAATGAGGAACTGACTGACTTACTGTCGCATGTACATACTTGATTATATCTGTAGAGTCCATATTACTTTGACCCTACTTAACTATTATTATGGTCTGTATTTGGTTTGTTTTTTAACACCTGCACAATGTGAACAACATGTCACATTGTGCATGTGTGCAAGGTTTACAGGCAGCCCAGTGGCCAAGATGTTTGCACCCCCCGATATTTAGCTGGAGGGCTAATTTGATTAATTGTATTGATAATAAGTATTGATAATCGGGTTTTCTTACGTAAATTTAGTTTATCTTTGTATTTTACTGTGTGTGTGTGTGTGTGTGTGTGTGTGTGTGTGTGAGTGAGAGAGAGAGAGAGAGAGAGAGAGAGAGAGAGAGAGAGAGAGAGAGCTATACTCGACTCAAAAAACTTCAGTCGATTTATCGTTTTACCACTAATGCATTAGCCCATTTCTCGCGTGCATTTTAAAGGGGGGCGGCTGGGCGATACCGTAAAAGGTCGAACGGCAGGTAACTGAGGGTTGTTGAGACGAGTTTACTGTTTATATTATTTTACAACGGAGAAAAAATAAATGTGCGTAATGAATATGCTATAGCTTGTCAATTTAAATAACTTTATGTATAACATGCATCAATAATCTATATACAAATCTATGCTGATAATTCATAATAACTATACAGGCATATAAATAATATTTAAGTAATATACAGCATAATTTTATATATTGTTTCAACATTCAGCATTATTTATGCTATAATGACATAAATTTATCTGTAGAGATTTATTTAAAATTTTAACAATTATTACTGTTCCATGTGTCTATATTCTTGAATGTTCAATGAAAGTTAAACTAAATTTACCATACTTTAGTAGTCATGAAATAAACCACAGCCACAATACAAGAAATGTGAAATCAAAAATTACAAGTTTGTATAAAAGAACTGAAATGTATAACAGAGGATCTTTCTGTGGATGTTTGCAGATATATAGCAATTTGCCTACACATATTAGACAGATTGAAAATCCTATTATGTTTAAAAAAGCATTGAAAACGTTATTATTAAACAAACAGTATTATTCAATTGATGAATTTATAAATGACCAAATATAACACATCTCTCCTAGCTATTTTCATTAATATTAATTTTATATTATATAATATATGATATGTGTATATTTTTTCTTTTTATTGTATAATTATTGTATTGTATTGACTATCATTTCTGATTGTGATTTTTTATTTACGATAACCTAAGCGGATATGCATTGTTGAATATTGTGATTGTAGGATGAGAGAAATGAATAAATATATTTTGAATTTGAAAAAAAAAATTACGTAATTTATTATTTCCGTGTAATAAGGCTATTAATATATACAGCTAACTAATTAATATAGATAACTATACTCTATAAAAATAGACAATGTGTGGTGCCTTATCTCACAAGTAGACAATAGTTCAAGTTCACTGGATGACCTCCACCCACTCACTGAGGTCACCCACATATTACTAGAGAATTATGTCAATCGTAATATTGCCAGCATACAGGCAGGCAGGCAGGCTGGCTGGCTGGTCAAATCACTTTCTCCTCACCACGTTGCTTTAATTATCATACATGTTCAATTTATTAACAACATGAAATTATGCACACGTAAAAAAGTAATTATAAAAGGAATAGACCAGATTAAAACATAAGCATTTATATCACAAAACACTTGATGGGATTTACATAAATAACTTTAGTTTGTCTCAAAACCCAACTGTAGCCCTGTAGCAGTGATCAAAAATTTCGATTTATGCAACCCACACCAACATTTTTATACTAATTTTGCATGTTTCTGACGTCATAAACATAAATAGTCACGCAAATTGCATACTTTACAGTTTTTTCACGCTCTCTCGTGGGGCTACATTAACATTCAGGTAAAAAATTGTCAACAGTTATGAAGATCCCATTTCGTGTTTATTCATTAAAAAGCACATGTTGTTTTATGTGGTCTATGGATTTAAGACTTTTTTTTATAATAAATTTGTTAGATAAGTTTTTTCGAATCTACAAAACTGATGACAATTTTTAACAGAATGTAAATGTGACTCCACAACGTAGAAATACTTAAAAGCTTGCTATTTGCGCGTAAATAAAATAAACGAATGGAATAATATATATTATATAGGGTGGTTTCATTCATGTTAAAGTCGACGTCATAAGTGAGTACTAAATAACATGGGCTGCGATAGGAAAATGGCACATTTTGCCAGTTTAAAAATACTTCGCGATTTTTTTGAGAGCATTATGCTGTTAACAGGTTCAATTAGTACCTCAAGTATGCAAGAAAAATAATAATAACAAAAAAAAAAATGGCTAATTTCCAAAGAAAATAGCCAAAAACTATGTTTGCCCTATACTGAGCAATGTTATTCATTACTCAATATGAGCATCGAAAAGCACTCAGAATGACGTCATGCGCACACACTCTATATATATATATATATATATATATATATATATATATATATATATATATATATATATATATATATATATATATATATATATATATATATATATATATATATATATATATATATATATATATATATAGATATAACCTACAACAATACCAGCATCTTATATATATACATACAGTACATATCATTGTAATTAACTTGTTGCAGAGAAATAATTAGGTTTGGTGCATGTATTGCAGGTGCCCGCGTACCTCTCTCTCTCTCTCTCTCTCTCTCTCTCTAATGACATCACTATACTGTATTGTACTGTACAGCAGCTGCACCTGCACTAAATTGCACCAGTCATGTATATTTCAGCCCCAAGTCACAATGAACTATAACTTTATAATACTTAATAAGATCATGACTTCAATTTAAGAAATGAAAACAATGATACTTTACAAATAAAATAAATATTATTATATAAATTAATAATTATCATAAAGTAGAGGATTGTGTGTCTGCTTCAAGTTGGTTGTACAAAGACTATAATTAATTACTATTCATTTTTGGCTATATGGGTCTTTCTTTAGCCCACGCCGCAACAATCAATTTGAGGCTTTTGTGTGTTCTATATTGATTACGTATTGTGGTAATATGTCAATAAGATGTAGATCCACTTTGCACTGCACTGGACGTCACATATGAGTAGTTACTATATGCAGTATAGCATAACTTATGTTGTAATCAATAATTATTGCTAAAACTGAACTATAGTATAATTATTACGTATATAATCTGCTTGCTGCCTGCATACTTACATACATACAGTGTATATACATATTATATATATAATATTATATACATGTATATATATATGTAGGCCATGAACATAACTATTAGAAAGGATGAGGTCCCACATAATGTGGGTCGACTTATATATATATATATATATATATATATATATATATATATATATATATATATATATATATATATATATATATATATATATATATATATATATATATATATTCACGTATACCTGGGGCACTTACATGTAATATGTAGTTATGTATATATACCTCAAGCTCTGCTATAACATGATACACAATGTATATGTGCTGGGTTAGAACTTAATTAGCGCCAGTCAACTCATTGTTAGCTCTGCACCCAATGTGTAACGATTAGAACTGCAATTGTCTGTCTTATATAACATACATATAAACAAAATGTGCCCTAGCTATTTCGACGTTTAAAAGATACGCACACAGTAATTGATACGAATTGATATGTAAGGAGACGTAATGTTTTTTTTTTTTTTTTTGTATATTTGTATATAGATATGTTCTATTGTAGTTTTTGCATGCTGTTTATGTGACAAGATCTATATTACTATGTAATCTTCTGATCAATAAATTTATTTATTTTAATTTATTTATGAGATGTACTGTAAAATTATATTCATATCTGAAAATAGTTTTGATTATATTTTCATGCTTATATTGTCTATTATATAGGGTGTATGCATTCATGTTAAAGTCAACACCATATTGGATTACTCAATAACATGGGTGGCATAGGAAAATAACTCATTTTGCAAGTTTCAAAACACTATGCATTTATTTTTTAGAGCATTGATGTTGTAAATATAGCTTAAACTTCAAGTAAAAGAGAAAAATAATAATAACAAAAACATAACTGATTTCTTAAAGAAATACGTTTGTCCTATCCTGATCAATGTTATTCATTGCTCAAGAAGAGCATCGAAAAGCATTCAGAATGACGTTATGCGCATTCACCCTAGGGTTTTACCGCGGGTATAGAGAAAACCGGAAATGTGATAAGACTTACGGCCAAGTTGCAAACCGGAAATGTGATAAAAACAAAAGACTTACGGCCAGGTGCCAGAACGTTTCCTCCTCCTGGGCAGTTCATCCTCAGGCGACAATTCTGAGGTACACGACGTGTCCTGGGGAACCCCTGCAGGTCGTGACCTTGACCTCAGTCTGGCAAGGTCAACCTCTGACCCACCTCGGGTCAAGTTGAGTGTGTTACGTAGACTTAGGTTCACCATTTCAATACCTCCTAGCAAGTTTAAATATTTTATATTAGGCTGATATTTTTTATCAGTGACGTTTAAAACAGTTTCACTTCAGTTGTAACAACTCACGAGCCAATATGTTTGCTGTAAATAATCGTTGAAAAGTTTTGCAATGCTTTAAGTATTGTAGAATCAACGGTTATGACGTCACTAAACGTTGACAATGTAACGATAAAGCGTAAATGACGTCACAAGCGTTAGAATCACAATGGAATAAACGTTAAACTTGGCCGTTGTAAATGTACAGTTTTTATATTTAATCCCAACGTTTGTGACGTCACTAACGTTTTTATTGTTGAAATATCAACGTTTAGTGACGTCATAACCGTTGATTACACAATACTTAAAGCATTGCAAAACTGTGTACAAGCTTTTCAACGCTTTTTTTTTTTAGAGTGAGATATCATGTAAATGACAACAGGTAAATATTGCCCTGGTCCAGGTATTGATATACAATGTCAGGTAATGCAGGTGAAATGTCAGGTAATCTACACGGAAAACATAATATAATAAATTATTTAGATACATATCAATAACTCTTTAGTACTAAACAATAACTCTCTTGCAAAAAGTTTAAAGAGTAACTCGTTAGTACAAACGTAAATTCTTTAGCGGTAAATAGTTAAATCTTTAGATTCTAAAAAGTTTAGTATGTATCTAAAGAATTTATTATGAAAAAAGTCTAAATATGAACTCTTTAGATAATTTTTTCCGTGTAGGTGAGATATGACTGCATTGTAGTATGTTTTACCTGCATTGTAGTATATCAATACCTGGTCCAGCCTAATGTGCACCTGTTGTCATTTACATTATATCTCTTCTTATAGGCGTTAAATTTTTTTTATTAGTTTTCGGTTTTATAACATTGTTTAATACAGCAAACCGAAAATATTTACAGCTACTTTTATAAATTTATGCAAAATTATATTTATTTAACATAAAATAATTAAATAAAAACTGTGTACCACACGTATGAAAATTACTACGTAATATTTATGCTAGCTCAATATAGCAACATAATTTCAGCTAAATTGTACATAATAGTTAACATGTTCAGCATAATAACAACATTAGCAAGTGTTATATATATAGCATCAATTAAGAAATTTATTTTTTACGTGCATACTTCAACTCTTATATGGTTTATATCTACCCATTTCTAAGTCCAATTAACCCACATTTGAGCTGTCATTACTATAATATACTTATGTGTTTTCTCTTTATTGCACGGAAAAAATAAATTACGTAATTTATGCTGCATTTATGTCATTATAGCATAAACATATTAAAAGTACATAAATAATATTGCAGAAAAAAAAAAAACTAAAAAAATATAAATTTATGTTTTGGCATGAAAAAAGTAGCATAAATTATGCTGTATTGAAGAACACATTGAGCTAGCATAATTCTTACGTAATTATGTTCACCCTAGTCCAACCTTTGCCTGGCTAAATGAAGTGAAACTGCAGTAATTTGTCACTAATTAACTTACTTAATCACTGCACATTAATTAACACTGCCTAATTAGCGATGTGACGACGAGGCACCAGTGAAACAGTGGAGGCACGACTAGCGACTGAACGTTTCTCGTGACACTTACCGCTATTTATACTTTCGGTTCAACCTAATATACCACGTCATTAAGTACCAATTTACTATCCTTATACAAGAATACATGACCTTTATAGCATTCAAACTTACATTATAGCTCAAATACTTATTATTATACGTATAAAACTGACCTTAATGTACTTTATTCAATTAATATGTTAATAAGAGTCAAAATTACTAGCTTTATATATACACAAATGACCTTTATTTGCATCGTAATATATTTACAAACGCAATAAGTGTGAAAATGGTATTGTTATATATAGAAAAGTGAGCGTTATGAACGATATGCAATTTTATAATGAGTGATAAACCAGATTGATTGAGATTTTTTGTTTGTCCCCACTCCACATAGCAAAGTATAGCAAGCAGCTTTCGATTTCTTTTTTCTCTCTGTATAATGTTTTGTAAATCATTTGTTTGTCTTTTATCTTTTGTGAAATTTTTAATAGGTTTTTTGATTTGACCAGCGGCGTGTTTACAATTGGAGCAGCGGCGCAACAATGTGTGGCGTGTTGTATTGTTGTTCACACAATATGTTCATCATACATGACAACAAATATCAAACATTTTGGACCATGCAATATGTCAAAAAAAAAAAAAAAAAAATGTTTTAAAAATTTTTACAAAAAAAAAATTAAGATTTAAATTTTTTTTTTTTTTTTTTTTTTTTTTACAAAAAAAGTTACTGTAATTTTGAAAAGTTATAATTTTCTCACTATAATATATTGAAACCTTAAAAAAAAGTTCCTATATGTAAATTTGTAATTCCAATTAAAAGCGACTTTGCATAAATTGCTATTATCATGGATCACCCTATAAAGGTGTATCCAATGACGTCATACTGAATGCGCTCCGACGCCATACTAGATCAATAAATAACATTGCTCAGCATAGGACAAACTTCATTTAAGCCTATTTTCTTTGGAAAATCTGATAAATTTTTGTAATTATTATTTTTCTCACATACTTGAGATACTAATTCAACATATTTACAGCATCAATGCTCTCAAAAATATTGCATATTATGGTGGTTTTAACTGAGGCAAAATGAGTTATTTTCCTATGCCACCCATGTTATTAAGTGATCCAACATGGCGTTGACTTTAACATGAATGCATATACCCTATAGTATAATAGTTCAGCATAATTCAACTACATGTGTGCTCTACAATATAGCAATTAAGTGTTCAACGTCATTCTTCCGTATGGTTATAATTTCAAAATGTCATAAAATAAAATTTTCTCCCTATTTTTTTTTCACCATATTCATCGTATAAAAGTTAAAAAAAGAAGCTGAAAGTTTATAAAGAAGATGCAGAAAAAAAAATTGATGAATTTCTTCAAATTGCTGGAACGAGTTTTCACCTGACTGGTGTAAAACAAAAATAATTGCAAATATAATTTAATTTTGTACAATTAAATGAGAAGGTAATTAGCCAGGTAACGTCCTGTAACAGTCAGGTAAGTGACCTGCCTTGCTTATTAACTAGTCACAGCATCGATTATATAAGTCGCGATGTACACAGTTTTGGAATACATTACGATTAACGGTTATGACGTCACTAAAGCCTTTAAATTATAACGACAAAAAAAAAAAAAAAAAACGAAACTAACGACACAAGCTTATACGTCTTATAAGACTAAATGGTAAAAAAAAATTATTTAAAATTTTTTTTTCTATTCACATTCTGTATTTCATAATTTAATAAATGCTGATAACTAAAAAAAAAAAAAAAAAAAAACGATGCAAAATTACAATGGAGGCTATTTTTCTCATTTAAATATCTCTGGTATAAGAAGAGCAGTTTACTCAAAAAGCGCAAAAATAAAATAATAATAAAATAAATAAATAAATAAAACAAAAAACCCCAAAAAACGCATTTTTCCCCATAACGTGATGTTAAATTGGGGACTCTTAGCTTTCCCTGCGCTCTAAACCAATAAGTTCCTCTAAAAATTTACCATTAAATTTAAAAAACATTTCAAAAATTGAACATAAAAAATTCCAATTCAAAATTCACCATTTAAAAAAAATTCAAAGTATAATTAAAAATGTTGACTTGCTATGATATATATATATGTGATGCTGCGAATCACTTTGCTTTGACTCTGCATGATTTGGCGCTGGACCAACATATAAAAACTACAAGTACTTTACTACACGTATTTCACGTTTATTCATACAATTTCAAGTGCGTCACTTTCCTATTTATCATTTTTAAATATAAGTACTATAATATATATATATATATATATATATATATATATATATATATATATATATATATATATATATATATATATATATATATTATATATATATATATATATATATATTATTTCAATACAAGTGCAAAAATCGCAATTTATCTTCAAAGTGGAAATTTTAATTATCTTTTAATATTATTCATAACTTTTTTTTATTTCTTCCTTAAATTTTTTTTGAGTCATTAAATACAAAAATACTGTGTACGTGAATTGCTTGAGTACCGCGTATATTTCCACTCATATGAAGCAGCTCACTTATCAATGTCGCAGCGATAAATATTATTGGTTTAATAGAGGCAATAAAAATTATTGATCCCCTAAAATTGGGACGGATATCAAAGGTAATTTACTGCTGCATTATAGTTTATAGGTTAAACTGTATTGGGAGCAAGGTGCAGGCCCTTTAATGTGGCGTCGTTCAATTACATACACACACATATAATATATATATATATATATATATATATATATATATATATATATATATATATATATATATATATAAATATATATATCGAGGGTGCTCCGCTATAATGTCCTAAGTCCATTTGACCTTGAAAAATATTTTTTGCTGCAAATGACCTGAAATGGATAAATCCAAAATTTGGGGTTGATCCGACGATTTTTTATTTTTCAAGGTCAAGTGGACTTAGGACATTATAGCGGAGCACCCTCGATATATATATATATATATATATATATATATATATATATATATATATATATAAATGACACGATTATATAACAATATCATGGTATGCGGCTTATCTAGCATCTCAAATGTCAAGTGTATTCTTATTCTTACCACAGAAAACTTTATATTTTTGTAACTGAACTCAGAAAATTAATTATGATATTATGTAACAATTTGGGAAAAAGAAGAAGAAAAATTTATTAATTTAAAAGTTTAAAATATAAAAAGAAAAATAATATAATAACATTCCAAAAAAAAAAAAAAAAACAACATTTTTCTTTTATTGTTAAATGATTAGATCGCAATTTTCTAGCTGTAGTATAAAATCGCATCTCTCTCTCTCTCTCTCTCTCTCTCTCTCTCTCTCTCTCTCTCTCTCTCTCTCTCTCTCTCTCTCTCTCTCTCTCCAACGACGGCTAATAATAATTAGAGACAGTCTATAATAGTCTGGAAATCAAAAGTAACGCATGTGACGATTTCAATTCCAGTTTCAAAGTAATTGGTATTAAAATTAATTGTTATGACATACAAGTCAGTAAATGCACTGGACCAGATACATTGCACTTGTTGCACGGGTCGTTAACATTATAAGTGATTATTATATTAAATACAGAGTCTCCCACAACTGATGATACATACAGAGTTCGAATATCTCCGTAAGTTTTGCTGCTATTTATAGGAAAAACTTACATCGCAAGATAGGCAAGATGTGATATTTTATGTCATGCCCATACCAGTTTTAACTCTTATGGTTTTTACCACTTTAAAGCAAGAAAAACAAAACATACTTTTCAATGATTTTCCTTGAAAAATAATGTTTTTTCTTTTCTTTTCTTTCTTTCTTTTTTTCTTTTTTTCTTTTTTTTTTTCACTGTATTTATTATGGCTTTTCAGAATCGTTATTGCTCCTATTAAAAAAAAATGAAAAAAAAAAAAAAAAAAAAAAAAGAGGAAAAAAAAGAGGAAAAAAAAAGAGGAAAAAAGTGAAAATCAGTGATTTGTCCGGAACACCACGTGACTTCTGCCTTATCAATGAAGCACCTTATCATGACATTATCAGCTGTCAATCAAACGTCGTCTAATCTCGCGACTTTTGCAATGTAAACAAACACTAGGATGTGTTGCTTGCTATACATGCAGGATTATTACGTGTTTATTTATCGACGTATGTACAGTACAATAACAAATATTTTGAACCAATATTTAAAAAAGTTTTTGCTTACTTCTACACTCTAAAAATATAAATAGCAAGATTAGATCTATAACTTAAAATAGCTAAAAAAGCTAAAAAAACAACTTAAAACCACTTAAATTAACTATTTTTAATAACTTGCTAAAATGCATTATTTTAGCTATACTCATAATAACTTAAAAGTGAATTTCTTAAATAAGTTAGGATTTGTAACTAAAGTAATGCACCAATTTTTAGAGTGAATACAATATATATTGCGAAATACGTAAGGCTTAGTAAGAAACGGTTTAAGAAAAAAAAAAAAAAAAAAAAAAAAAAAAAAAAAAAAAAAAAAAAAGGAAAAGATTATAAATATTTTTGTGTGCAGTAATTAAAAAGTATAAAAAAAGTCGCTGCAGTTGCATGGTGATGCAAGGTTGGTCACTGTGACGTCACTAACAACTGTGTGTGACGTCATCAAGTTCACCACTGACGTCACACCATGTTAATTGATGTTAAAAAGTTTAGTAGCTTATTATAAATACTTCCGTAAATTTCAAGGATGTTGACTGCTCACTACAAAATATTTTTATTATTATCTTTTACTCGACAAGTTCATTATATCTGTAGCCTTTACTTTCTTACCTGGCTATGTTTCAATACCTGATATATACCTAACTTCCGGTCACCAGATTAACTCAGGGTATAGTCTATATAACCTGAGTTATACAATGTTGTATAGGTTGTGTACGCATGACGTCATTATGAATGCTTTTCGATAATTTCGATGTTCATCTTGAGCAATGAATAACATTGCTCAGCATAGGACCAACTTGGTTTTTGGCTATTTTCTTTGAAAAATTAGTAAATTTTTAGTTATTATTATTTTTCTCACATACTTGAGATACTAATTCAACATATTTACAACATCAATGCTCTCAAAAATATTGCTAAGTATTTTTAAACTGGCAAAATGAGTCATTTTCCTATGCGGTCCATGTTATTTAGCGCTCACTTATCACGTCGACTTTAACATGAATGAAACCACATGAGCGAGTTACTTTTCGTATAACATAGTAATATAAATAGTAATATAAATAGAGCAATGAATAAAATTGCTCAGTATAGGACAAACGTTTGCGGCTATTTTCTTTGTGAAATTAGCTTTGTTGTTGTTGTTATTTTTTATCTTTGTTTACGCAGTATTACTTTTTATACTGGCAAAATTTGTCATTTTTGTAAACTGATACAAGAAATATTATATTGATATTGTGTGATATTGTGCTCACACATGGAGTCGACTTAAATATGAATGTAAACAACCTTATACGAAGAGAGAGAGAGAATTACTGTATGAGAGACAGACACACACAGAAAGATTTTTGTTCTCGCGATTATAATTTGCAATCCACATAAATTATCATTATTTTATTATTCACATTTTCTCAAAAAAAAAAAAAAAAAAAAAAAAAAAAAAAAAAAAAGTATAAAAATTGAAACATACAAAAATGAAAGATAAATATTGTACTCACAATATGTAGAGAATAAATAACGTAAGTTATGCTGTATTTATGTCACAATAATTATACACTATAGCATAAACGTTTAAGAGAAAACTATACTGCACTGGAGTTAAATGTGGAATACTAGACATATACATACTTTACGTGATTTAAGACAGTAACCATGTACTTAATATTTTGCTCAGTGGTAAGACCAAAGGACAAGTGATGCGGTACTGCGTGACATGCTGGGATATCAGTATTATATATATTGCAATACACACACGTATGCAGTAAATGACCCTCACTATCTATATGCAGATGAGTGGAATTGTTGCAAATAAATTTGACCAATATTTGCAATATTTATTTCCTGCGAATATATTTGTATGTGGGTGAGTGGGAAGTGTCACTTGTTTCAACATGCCAACAATTTACCACTGCGTCATCGAAAGAAAAAATATACACAAATAATAATAATAATAATTACTAGCTCATTTTCTTCAGAACTTGTTCAATTTTGAATAATATATATGCTATACTTGGAAAAGAGACCAAAAATATGCCTCTTTTAGTCAAAAAAAAAAATGTGTTACTGTCACGGATACACTTAAAATAGCGATACCTTAAAAATACGGATACCTGCTTAAAATACCTTTTTAAAAAACGCATACATTTAATGACGTTATTTATTTATTTATCTTTTGGTTCAATTTTCGTATTTTTATCATCTTTTTTTTTCTCCATTTTTCAATGAATTATGTGATACCTACTGTCTTGGGGCCGAAGAAGGTAGTACTGTTGCAAATTACGGTTTATATGAGTGCCATTTTAGCAAGTTATTAACAATAGCTAATTTAATTTAAAAAAATTTAAAACAACTAAAATTAGCTATTTTTAATAATTTGCTAAAGTGCATTATTTTAGCTACTCATAATAACTTAAAAGTGATTAACTTAAATATAACTTAGGATTCTTAACTGAACTAATGCACCAATTTTTAGAGTGAACGTATACGTACAGTATACAGAACATCGCTTCCCTTGAAGCTTGCAGTCGTGAAGTTTTGAAGGTTTATAATAAAACTCAGCAAAAGTGAAGATGGTAAAAGTAAACCTTGTGTACTCGATAGTTTTGCAATGTTGCTGATTGCATGAGAATTGACGTTAGTGACGTCACTGCCATGTTTACGTTCTTAACATGAAAATATGCAAAGTGACGTCACAATCAAAGTTAGGACATTGACAATCGATATATTAATATATCGACTTTTGCATATTGTTACAAGAAGTCAGAAAACCATGCAAAGTGCATGGCTTTGTATTTTATTTTTTATCCATAAAAATCACATTTGTTATCATTAAATTGTATTACATTATAACTCGCAAGTTCAGATATTTTTTTTTTGTAAAATTTTAAATAAAAAAAAGCAATAAAAGCAAAAAAAAAAAAAAAAAGTTTAAAAAAAGCACAAATTCGTTGAGAGAGAGAGATCATAATTAAGTGCGAAGTGTATTGGTTGCTATATATAGCAGATAATGTTGGAAGTGTGACTCTGCATGCACTAGGATGTATGACAAGGTCGTGTCAATGCTCGTGAGATCGTCGTGTTCGTAGGCATGCGGCAGGGTGGTGTGGTTTGACCACTGCTCTTTATCTCTCTCTCGCACACATACACGCGGACATCATGCTTGTCAATTATGTAACATATCGAGGGTGCTCCGCTATAATGTCCTAAGTCCACTTGACCTTGAAAAATAAAAAATCGTCGGATCAACCCCAAATTTTGGATTTATCCATTTCAGGTCATTTGCAGCAAAAAATATTTTTCAAGGTCAAATGGACTTAGGACATTATAGCGGAGCACCCTCGATATATATATCACGTAATGTTTCTACCCAACACTGCAGTACAAAATTTAAATATAAACTTTCAAAGCAACCATATTATATAATTAAAATTGCAATAATATTGTACAATCCTAAAAAGCTATGAATGGTTCAAGGTTATGGGCGATTGTTCAAAAAGTTAACTTAACGCACACATTGTTGAAATATCGGGATTTTAGCTATAGGTGTACCCAGTATAGGTGTCATTATATAGGTGCATGCAATAGCAATACTGTACCTATAATTTACCTATCAGTATTGATGCAGTAGTTTTTGTTAAAAAACAAATATGCACTACTGTATACTGCACACTTTTTAAGTCATCTATTTTTGTCATGACTCTCTTATTGTGTACAACACAGTACAGCAGTAGACGTATAACAACACAATATTATGTTGTACAGCAAAATAACTATGTTAACTATGATTAGGTGTAAGAGTGAGCCAAACATTTGTCAGGCCTAAATATCGCCTTTTCAACCTTTCCTTTCCTTTCCTATCCAATCCTATCCTATCCTATCCTATCCTATCCTATCCTATCCTATCCTATCCTATCCTATCCTATCCTATCCTATCCTATCCTATCCTATCCTATCCTATCCTATCCTATCCTATCCTATCCTATCCTATCCTATCCTTTCCTTTCCTTCTTGTTTTTCTTAATATTTATGCACACAGATCTATCTATACCAACATACTTATGTAGAGCCTGATTTATGACAGCTATATTTAACATGTCATATTATACACACACACAATCACTATACAGAACATAATGTATGTACTTGGACAAACACTCGATACAAGTATAAGTGGAAAAGTGATTGTGAAACAATAAATAAATAACAATTGGTTTTCCCATAGCTCAATGTAATTGCATGTGAGAGAGAGAGAGAGCGGGGTAGTGGGTGACCTAGGTCAAGGTCAAGGTCACTAGGTCACGTGGACCATGGTGCTTGACTGCCTGCATGACTGACTGACCCAGCTGTCCACTGGAGCTCATCCACCTTCGTGAGTCCATCATATATATCACGTCACCTTTAATTTACATGGTCTGTAGGACGATTTATGTACTTATATCTATCTATCTATCTATCTATCTATCTATCTATCTATCTATCTATCTATCTATCTATCTATCTATCTATCTATCTATCTATCTATCTATCTATCTATCTATCTATCTATCTATCTATCTATCTATCTATCTATCTATCTATCTATCTATCTATCTATCTATCTATCTATCTATCTATCTATCTATCTATCTATCTATCTATCTATCTATCTATCTATCTATCTATCTATCTATCTATCTATCTATCTATCTATCTATTTCTTCATTTATATTTATTGTGAAATATTGCATAAAAAATACTACTCCAAAAAAATGGACCAGTCACAAAACTGATGCAGGTAAATGGAGCGAGATTTAAGGTAAACGCGATCTCTCTCTCTCTCTCTCTCTCTCTCCATATGTTTACACACACTGCAGTACATTATAATAAAATAAAATAAAATTTTAATTTAAAACTATACAGAAATATCCTGCAGGCAATGTTCCTACATTTTACAACTGATAGATTCAAATTGACTTACACAGAAAAAAATTATCAATTATCACAACTGAAAAGTAGCTGAACTGAGTAATTAAATATGAACCAATCGATGTTTTCATTTATCTCATCTAAAAAAAAATAGTTAAAAATACATAGATTGTCACACCTGCTTCAACAGGTCAGGTAAATGAAATATATTTCTTCCAACTTCCACGCAAGTACTCGCACAGCTATACACTACAGTTGCATTATACATATAATCAAAAGCTTGTATTGTTAAAAAAAAAAAATGAAAACAAATTTTGCGACCTTTTGTTACTTGACAGTCGCCCTCTCCACCTCCACTCCCTACCTCCTACCTAGCCTATATCTATTGTCCTACCTGCCTGTCTATAACATTCTAACGCGAGTTAAGATTCAATCTACCTCCAGAGTATATAAGCTTCACTGTTTTTTTAAACTCATCGCTTTGATTACCTGACTTAATTTGAATTATTACTACAAAACTAACATTGCTAATAAATTTTAATTAGAATTTCATAAAAATGTGATATTTTTAACGTAAAACAAATAATTTTGGTAATATTTATTTAAATTATTTCTTCTTACTTTTTACACGTAGAAGATGAAAGAAACCACTTTTTTTTTTAGTTTTGGAGGGAAGATTACAAAACACTTAAAATGAAGAAAACTTTAAATTTATTATGTTAATTATTATTATTATATTTTAATATATAACGATAATATACATACAATGTATTAAAATTTACTGTACAGTATAAAACATTTTTCCTTTGCACACTGATTGCACGATGACAAAATATAACACTTGTTTTAAGTTTATTGTTATGAAAAAATTATTATTTAGTTATTAAATATTTATTTTAGAAATTTAAAATTTTTGATACTTCATTACCAATATACTTTCCTTTATTTGAAAATTAAATTGTGTGTTTTCTGTAGATAATTTATTGATCGTTTTGAAATATAAAGTATAACTTAAGTATAAATAAAAATATAAATTAATAAGACATTATGTGTAAAAAAAATTATGATGAAAAGGATAATATATTGTCTAATTGATTGGATTTTGTATAATTGTGTGTTTAAAATAATAACAATTAAAATGATGGTGTTACATTAATATGTTATGATTGTATTTATATTTTTAATATTTTATTTTATTTTTATAATATAAATATAAGAATATATTTATCCTTTAATTATATTATATAAATTAAGTAAAATAGTAAAAATATAAATAAAATTATAACTCATTTCAATTATGTATAATTATACATAATTGAAATATCGTAGACTTATTTATTTTTATTTTTTAATTTAATTATAATATTTATAGTACACTGTATATCTGTATTATAGTAATTATTATACAGTAATACTATATAGACATATATCACTATATATTTTATATTATGCTATATATAGTGTTATATTTAGCCATCATATTTAAGTCCATCTATCAGTGTGCAATAAAAAAAAATGTATATATATTAATAGAGTAAATAATGCAAGTTAATTACATTGTGCATTTTATTTTGAATAATAAAAAATAATAAAGAAATCAAATTTCATAATGACAATGTCCGTACGCACACACCTTACACCTGCTTTGCTTTTAAACCCTAGCTGCAGGTAAGCCACGCGAGGCCCCCGGGCGGTTTTACATGTACCGTGATGGACAATACAATACTTCTCAACTGTTTTTGGGAGCTAATACAAGCGAAAAGGTGGCATTATCACATCTAAAAAAAAATATTTGTGATAAATATCTCCTTTTTATTTTTTCAATTGTAGAGACCGAATGTTCAGTTTTTACACCTATTTCTGAGCAACTGAAGTTTTTAAGTTACCGCACATGTTTTATTTTTTTCTGTGTAACTTTACTAACAAATCAGATGTCACCAACAACTCACATGGATATCACAAATTTATATAATGTTGCTTATTATCTAATTACTTTATATAGCTTGTATAGCCGGTCAGTGTGTGCTTTTCCATTGATATATGTCGATAAGACAATGTTTTGACATATCCATGGTCTTGACTGAGGCTGGGATTGGTGTAGCACAATATCACAATTTGGCAAGCAAAACAAAAAAAAAAAAAAAAAAAAAAAAAAAAAATCTGCGGACATTATATATAATATATATATATTTAAATAATACATTACACGGGCTGTAACTATAGCCTAAATATTGACCTCAAAGACCGTAAAATAAATAAATAACAATATTTTCTAAAACACTTGCTCCCAGGTTGTTATGGTCCTCAAATAAGACGTATGTCCCATCTGCATGTTTGACTTTGCACACAATATATTGGCATGCTCGCCAAGTGACAGCAATCACGTGATTGTACTGACCTATAGGTCAAGACACAGCTTATCATGTTACGTATCTAGCTTGTATTTGGTGTGTGATGTAGTGACAAATAACATTAGTGATCTCTTTAATGACGATACCAACAAAACAATTAGGGCTTCATTTTATTTCAAATTGTAAAAGAGGACATATAATAGTGCTATCAATAAATATGCGTATTTTTTATTTTTGAGTTCATGAAGGGGGAATGGGTCATGTAGCAGTTCAGGCAGGTGGCGCTGCGATCGAATTTATGTTTAATATTTTTTAACCATATTCTGAGGTGTTTAAGAAGATTTAAACCAGTGGGTGCCCTAGATAAACATCTTAGCTTTAAGTCAAAACAATAAAAACCAAGATATTTTATTTGGTTTTTGAATATGACGGAAAGAAATTAAATGATGAGCTCATTTTCATCTCCTTCCGTCACATTCAAAAATTGAACCAAATAAAATATCTTAGTTTTTATTGTTTTGACTTAAAGCTAAGATGTTTATCTAGGGCACCCACTGGTTTAAAACTTTTTAAACACCTCAGAATATGGTTTAAAAAATTATTAAACATAAATTCGATCGCAGCGCCACCTGCCTGAACTGCTACATGACTCATTCCCCCTTAAGTATTTTAATTAATTTTTGAAAGTCTAGAGATGACGTCACGGTCGGTATTTTTTTAAAAACCCACTTGCAAAAGTTACCACATGTGATGTCATTTTTTGATTAATTTTATAAATTAATTAAAAATACTTTATGCACTCGAAAATTAGATATTTTGTATTTTTTAGTTTTTACGTTTTTTTTTTTTTTGTTTTTTTTTCAGTTTTTCTTATTAATGAGTTTTGTAATAAAACTTTAATTATTATTTTTATTTTTGTTACCTATATTTAGTTGTTTTTAGTTGCATGCTCGCGCCCCGCATGCATGCATATTCGTGCAAGCAGCTACAGCTCCACATTTAGCAAATTGCATGAAGTAGCACATTGTATTGAGTTCAGTATCACTCAAATATATTACTTTTGTAATTACCTCAGCAGGGTGCAAGGTGTCTTACCATAGCAAAGTGAGCCTTATCGACGTCCAAATTATAAATAATTACTATATAATGAACCATTATAATACTACATATATGTGAACTGCCTGGGTTAATACAGAATCATAGTCTTATAATGAACTTTTGTTTATATTTTAGCATAGAAATATGAACCTTATGTCATCAATACAATTAAATAATAATATTACACGTAAAAAAAAAAAAAAAAAAAAAAAAAAAAGTCAAAATGTTGCATGAAAATTTTATACAGTTATTAACGTACAACAATACGTAATAATTATGCTATAGCGCAATGTAGCAACATAACATCATCAAATTTATGCTATATAGGGTGTGTACGCATGACGTCATTCTGAATGCTTTTCGATGCTTTTCTTGAATGAATAACATTGCTCAGTATAGGACAAACGTATAGTTTTTGACTATTTTCTATGTAAAATTAGCTATTTTTTGTTAATTATTATTTTCGAAGTATTTTTAAACTTGCAAAATAATTTTGTTTCCTATGCCGCCCATGTTATTGAGTTATTCCACATGGCTTTAATTATGTTGCACGCAGAATAAATTATGCTGAAAATGAGCTAGCATAAATAATACGTGGTTATATTTTTACGTGCATGATATTATGTATAAAAATTACTGACCTATTGCGAGCGTAATTATTATGCAATTATTTTCATAGGTGTATTATCAATGATAAATAATAGGAAAATGATCCTTATGTTCCACACATAAAGACAACAAAGAGATGTTACCATTATTAAGACTTGGAAAATGGACCTTACGAGCTACAGTACTATAACTTCAGGACAACAATGGTGTATTTGCTATGTTAAAGCATGGTACAATGAACCTTATGTATATTGAAGTCAATAGGTTGAAAAGCTTTCTCTTGGTGGCGCCAATGAAGCGCTAAAGGCGCCTGCTGCCCACTAAAAATATAATAAAAAAAAACTTGCTTTGCCAGTCAAAATCTAAATTTATATAACTTGTAGTTACGATTATCAAGAAATACTTGAATTGTTAATTAAGTAATATATGGCTGTATTAATAAACCTTACTTATATGTCATTCCTCATTCAGCTATTACTACTTGGGTTATGAACTATACACGGAAAAAAGTAACTATATTTCTAGCAAA